>CAUYUJ010020393.1:514408-524408 GCA_963575745.1 Prorocentrum cordatum
GGTGAGGCCTAAAACGCGGGCTGAGGCAGCACTCAGGCAAGGCAACCCGTCACAGTAACACTCAGGCAAGGCAACCCGTCTCAGTAACTCTCACTTCGATGGACACCATCGACCTTCCGAGAACCCCAGTCGACCTGCTGCGAAGAGGCCCACCAATGCCAGCTGCGGATGTATGGGGCGACCCGTGGATGGGGGAGCTGGTGGGTTACGCGAAGCGTCTAGAATTGATTGTTGCTGATGCTCTGGAACGCTAATTTACAATCATTGTTGATCCCCCTCTCCAGAGCCCTTCCTGTCCTTTTTCCATTGACATGCACCTCTCGGGGACTGTACCCTAGGGACAATCGTGGGTCTCCAAATTTCGCTGCTGGTCCCCGAACTACTACAACAACGGCTCCCACCTGACACTCCCTCACAATGAATTCAGAATCGCACTCTTGAGACTCTCTCGAAATCACCTAGGAACCGCGCTCTCGCGTGCGCCTTTCTGGCCATGCATTCAGAAGCCGCTCCCTCGCCGCTGAAGAACCACGCTCTCGCCCTGGACTTCCTCGCGACGCACACGGGAATCGCGCTACCGATCGAGACTTCCGCACGACACAGGCAGGACTGACGCGTTGGCGACCCGCCCGCTCGACCCTGCCGTCCTGGGTCCGCACGCCCGACCCGCCCGTCCGAGGCCGCCCGCCCGCGCCGCCCGTCTGGTCCTGCCGCCCGTCTTCCTGCTCCTGAGCCCCATCCTGCTAACCTCTCTCGTCCTGCATCCCTCTCCCTCCCTCTCGTCCCTTCTTCATCCGCCCCCCCTCCTGTTTTCGGAGCTGCTCGAACTACGCGTGGCAGGTAAGGAAGACATCCCCCTACGATCGAAGACGAAGAGGGCAGAGATCGAGGGTGTGAAATATACATGTTGCGTGACACGCGAGCAAATCACAGCGAACAGGATTTACATGATTGCTGTTGTTGGAGCTGTTGTTGGTGCTGTTGCTGTTGTTGGTGGTGGTGTGGTTGTTGTGTTTGTGGTTGTTGTTGTTGTTGCTGTTGATGTTGATGTTGTTCTTGTTGTTGTCGTTGTTGATGTTGCTGATATTGTTGTTGTTGCTACTGTTGTTGCCGTTGTTGTTGTTGCTGCTGCTGTTGTTTTTGTTGTTGTTTGCTGTTGTTGTTTGATGTCGTCGTCCCCCCCGCGACCCCCCCCCCGCGACCCATCCACGACTCACCCCGTGACCCACCCAGCGACCCAACCGCGACCCACCCGCGACCAACCCAGCGCCCGACCCTCACTCCTACCCAAACTGCGGGGTGCCACGCGTACTTGACGGTCTCGTAGCTATCACTCGGCCCACCTCACTCTTACCCGCAACTGCGGGGCACTACATACACTTGACGATGCCGTCTCTATCACTCGACACCTCCCTGCCCCTGTCCCGTCCTCCCTCCCGGGTTGGTCCGGGACTCGCCGGCAGGGACCCACCAAGGGGCTTCGCAGGCACCCTCCCGACCCGTTCTCCGAGACGCGTCCGCCCGTGGCGACGACGCGATGCAGGGCCAAGGCCCAAAAACGGAAAAGGAGGAGGAGGAGGAGGAGCAGCAGGAGGAGGACTAGACGTACCCTGAAGGCGGACTCCCCATGACCGCACTAAGCGCGAAGCGCCAAACGCGCAGCACCAAATAACTGCTGGGTTCCTGTACATGAAAGGTGTGCTGCAGGCGGCACAGAGTCTTTAGCTTGTGGAAGGTGTGAGAAAGGCCAGCACAGCGGCTTCATTGGCTTAGGTGCTCTACAGCTCACAATACTCAATGCCATAATCCGACGCGGCGCCAAGACCAAGCCAGAGAAGTGGCTCCACAGGGAAGACGAGTCGCATCTAGCGCAAAGCGACATGGTCAGAGACGCAGGCAACAGAACTAGTGAGGAGGGGGAGGAGGAGGAGGAGGACATGTGTAAACCCAGACTCATGAGCGATGTTGGGATACACCCTCCCTCCAAACGCCCTGTGTACAGGCCCCACGCAAAGATTCACGTCCACTGAAGGACGTGCCCCGTTGAGAGACAACCGTGTGAAAATCCTGAAGCGTGCCAAGACACCCCTCTTAGGACTTCAACGCCGCGAATCAACCTGACTGTTACGTCTGGACGATCCTGAGTCGTGGCAGAACACCATTCCTGGGACTTCAACACCGGAAATCAACTGTACTAAGGCGCCCTGACAATCCTGAATCGCTCCAAAACACCATTCCTGGAAGGTTAACAATGAGAATCCGCGAACTCTTGCAAGCTTCAGAAATGAATTCGCGCGGCGCTTAGGCAAGAGCCACTTTCTCAAAACCACCCGCCCTCAATCCGCGAAACTCTTGCAAATTTTCAAAACGAATGTGCGCGGCGCGAAGGCGAGAACTACAGATTGAAAACCAAACGCCTTCAATCCGTGAAACTCTAGCAAAAATTCAAGACGAATGTGCGCGGCGCTGAGGCGAGAGCCACACTTTGAGAACCACCCGCCCTCAATCCGCGAAACTCCCTCAAGAGATAAAACCGAATGTGCGCGGCGCTGAGGCCGGAACCACACTGTGAAAGCGACCCGCCCTCAACGCACGAATGTCGTGCACTGTGTCGCGACGAGTGCGCGCGACGCTCAGGCGAGAGCCACGTTTTCAAAACCACCTGCCCTCAATCCGTGAAACTCTTGCGCATGTTCAAGACGAATGCGCGCGGCGCTTAGGCGAGCGCCACATTTCGAAAACCACCCGCCCTCAATCCGTGAAACTCTGGCGAATTTTCCAAACGAATGTGCGCGGCGCTAAAGCTGGAGCCACATTGTGAAAACGACCCGCCCTCAATCCGCGAAACTCTTGCAACGTTTTAAGACGAGTGGCGCGGCGCAAAGGCGAGAGCCACAGTTTGAAAGCGAGCCGCCCTTCATTTGTGTAACGGCTGCCAGTGTCTAGCCTCTGTTTCATAAGTAGCACGGAAGTCTCAAGGGAAACGCCTGGCCCACCCTTCCGACCAGCCTCGGGGTGCGACAGGGAGAAATCATTCACAGGGCAAAAGACTGGAGGAGGGCGGCCCCTCCTCTCATCTCGTACCTCCCATCCCCTCCTGCCCTGGGCCCTGAAGCTCTCCACCCGATCGACAAGGCACTGTCTTCGTCCTGGGCCATCTGTTCCTTGCCGCGGGCCCACAAGATGGCCCCGAGAAGTCCAACCTACGTCAAAACTCCTGGTCAGGACGCCGACTGCCATCGGGAAGACCCCATGGGCCCGCACCGAAGGCCACTCCGGCGAAGGATCACTCTCACGCGTGGCCGACCGATGCTCGCTGGCGTCTCGCTGGCCGGCGCCCCCCAAGGCCTCCAGGCCCGGCACTTCGCGCAGCAGTCCTCGGGCGTGGTCCGCTCCTCGGGAGTGAGCGGGCCGCGGAGGCGGCGGAGGCGCGGCGGCGCGACTCCTGGACAGCGGACGCTGTGAATTTCTCGTAGCTTTAAGTCGGGCCGGTCCCCCTACAGGGGGATTCTGGACGAAAAATTAAAAGAATACCCAGAAAATAATCCAAAATGGTGAAAAAATACTCGAAAAATAGTCCCCAGACTATTTTTGGCTATTTCTGAATATTCCCCCTGTGAAGGGACGGGCCCGACTCATCATAGCACGAACCCAAACGTGCCCACCCTCTCCCTGGGCCTAGAGTCTCGCGCTGGGTGCAACTTTGAGGGCCCCGAGGCCCAGGAGGAGGGGCCCCAGGGGCCGACGTCGAGCCAAAACGCCCAGGTCGAAACAAGTCAGATCCTCGGAGATTTGGGGCCAGCCAGAATCCAGCGACGACCCGTCGCCCCGCCCTGCGAAGACACCCTCAGACACCTGCGAGGACGCGCTGGTAAGTTCCAATCGGGAACCGCAATCGTGGCCAAAGCGGTGCAAAATCACTTGCGGGTTGGAGGGTGGGATGTTTGAGCGAGCAGTGGAGCTAACGACTGCAATTTCCACATGTGAACTGAACCACATACATTGAGCCGCATGGATTGCATCCGTAGAATGCACAACATACAGTGCGCATCGAGAGTGCAAGAACCCATCATTCAGGGTCCGTGCTGGCAAACATTAACATACAGTGCGCGTCGAGAGTGCAAGAACCCATCATTCAGGGTCCGCGCTGGCAAACATTAAGAAAACCCACGCCTGGGCACCCTAAACTAAGAAGAAGTGGGCACTCATCCTCCACCCCCCTCCCAGACCATGCCGGTCCACGACGCCGAGGTCCACCCCCTGGAAGTCCACGTCCTCCTCGTACGTGCACGGCGCGCTCTCGTCCCAGACCTCCATAGCCACGAGGGGAGGAGGAGAGGAAGGCCTGTTCCTCCTCCTGCTTCTCCTCCTCCCCCTCCTCCCTCCACCTCCTCCTCCTCCTCCTCCTCCTCCTCCTCCTCCTCCTCCTCCTCCTCCTCCTCCTCCTCCTCCTCCTCCTCCTTCTCTTCCTGGCGAGCGCGAGTCTGCTTCGCACAGCGCTCTGCGAACCGGAGCCAGCAGACACCCCGCCACCGACTCAAGCAGGGCAGCTCCCCCAGGAGTGACACGCTGTCTGAAACAGCGGCCACTCCCAGGGGGAGTCTGACGGCGGGTTCCTCCTCCTCCTCCTCCTTCTCCTCCTCCTCCTCCTCCTCCTCCTCCACCCACTCCTCCTCATCCTCGTCCTAGTCCGCCTGCTCCTCCTTATCACCCTCGTCCTTGGGTCTCGAGCCACGGGATGGCGCCCTCGCCGCCGCTACGGCCGGGTCCGCCTCGGAGATCGCGGTCAGGATGCGCTCGGCCCAAATGGCAGGTCTGGAGGCGACTTCAAAGGCGGACGACCCAGATCTCCAGGGCATCGCGCAACTAACTGTTGCTCGTGGACCTGGCGTTCCCACAGATCGAAGTAGCCAGGTGGGGCTGCAAGAAACTAGTTGGCACCAAGACGCGTTGCGCAGAAACAGAAGAAACAAAAAAACGTGTTTTTGCGTGTCTCTACAATCCCTTCGTCGAGAGGCTGGTTGCCGGCCCAAGGACCCACAAGACACGATCGGGGGCACAGGACGGGTCCTGAGGATGCGGCAAAAACGCGGGACCAATGTCGTGGAAAGACAAAGTGCCGCCCCAGATGTGAATCCACGCTCACGCTGAGGCGCTTTCAGTCATGCCCATGCTCTACCTGGACCGACTACGGCGCTGACCCATTGACGGGGTAGGAGGGTCACTAACTGTGGCGTTACTCGTCACAACAGCAGCGATCGGGTGATTTCAGCCAAAACGATTAAGGTGCCTTGCCCTTACCATCTTCGCACGTTCTATTGCGCAATTCGCTAATACAAGAGGAAGAGAAAAGGACTGCCGCACGTCGCCCTGCGCACACCCAACGTGGAAGAGAAAAGCGGAACAGAAGAGAGGGGGGGAAAAAAGCTGTGGCGGGATGCCTTGCAAGGCCACCTCATGCGATCACACAATGCATCTGAAAGCCTACGTTATCCCACAAAGTGGGCCTGTTTGTAGGCAGAAGAGCGAGCTACCCTTCTCATGTCTGTGAAAGCCAACTATCACATGGTGGGATTGCTGCTGTGCCTGAAGACACAATAAGAAACTGACCGCTCCATGCGTGCACAACCATTCGAATCAAGAGAAACCGAACACACATGCAAGGGACAGCTTAACCGAAAGGATGATACCAAACTATTGCACGCGTCCCCCAAGAATGTCACGTCACGGACGGTGTGCACATTGTCACGGATCTGATCCGTTCTTTTTTTCCTCGCCAACCATCCACATGCCTTTAGTTCGTGCGCGTGCCGTTCGCATCACGGGCCAGGTGCAAACAGAGCGCGAAGCAGGGACAACGCTGCCAACGCAGATGCATGCAAGCGTCCAGAAAAATAGCGCCCATTCTACAGAGGCGGGGGCACGCAACGGAATTACGGCGGCCCGCAAATCGTTTCATCTAGTACTGGGCATCCGCCGCAACGGTCTGGACGGTAACGTGGCGGGGGGGGAGAAGGAAGAGGAGGGGGAGGAGGGAGAAGGAGAGGGGAACATATCGGGGACCAATCTGAAATCGAAGATAGGCGGGTCCGTCAAGCAAAATGTTGCCTGCACGACCCTCCCAGCTCAGAGGATCTACGATCAAGCACGCTGACCTGTAAATGCCGCGCAAGGATGTCCCAACGCAGTGAGACAGGCGAGGCAAAGAGTTGTGCCCAAAGGGCAACTGATAGACTGAATAGTGGATTAGGCTGTCCACACGGCCGCGCCGTGTGGAGGCGGCAAGCCAACGAAGGCAGCGCGGGCAAGTAGCGGCTCCCAGAAGGGAGCGGCAAACGAGACTGGGCGGCACGTCGGTGGCCCACCACCGCGCGCAGCCGGCGCATGGGCCAATTTTCTACACACGCGCGGCCACCCTGGCGCTTGCCGTGCCAAGATCCCCGGGGAGGGGGAGGCGAGGAGGCGAGGCTGAGGACGGAGGACAGGAGGATACGAGGGCGACTGCACGCCAAAGACGAGCGCTCGGGGCCTCCACAGCCGCGGACACCTCCGAACAGGAAGGGCGGGCGGCGGGGGGCGGTTGCACGTTCGAATCGAACGCTCGGGGTTTCCAAAGCCGCGGGCAAACCTGCCGGCTCAGACAAACAGATCGGCACCACGATTCGGAGGAAGATGGACGAGGCGGATGGAAGAGGCAGGGGGCGGAGAAAGGGAGGGGAGGAGGGCGGCTGCACGCTCGAGTCGAACGCTCGGGGCCTCCATCGCCGCAGACGCAACTGCAGGCTCCGACAAGCAGATCGGTACCACGATTTGGGGGGAGAGGGAGGGCGAGGAGGCAGAGGACGGAGGAGAGCGAGGGGAAGAGAGAGAGAGGCGAAACATATACCTCATCGATGTGGGCGGTGCTGCGAACCATGGTGGTCGCCACTCTGCCTGCGGCGCACTGCCTGGAGCCCAGCGGTGAGAAGGACAAGGAAAACACGAACGCACGGGAGGACGAGGGAGGAAACGGCACTACGATCATCAGAAGAGCTCCTGGAGTTTGAGCCTCAGTGCGTTGCGACACTCGAACAAGCCTCTGGCGGCCGTGCGGCGGGCCCAACAGTGCGTGAGATACACGCCGCACGTGGCCAGAGCACGTCGTCGCAGTTCTGGCGCGGTCGTCTCAGAGCACGCCGGCTCGAGCAGCAGGAAACTGGCCAGGCGTAGCTCTGGCGCGGTCGGGCGCGCCAGGCCAGTTGGCGGCACACTGCTGCGGACGCGCGAGGACACTCTGCACAATGCTCGATGGAATCTTCTCCGGCTGCGCAGCCGAAGTAGCAGGCCGACCGCGCCTGGAAGCGGCCGCTCGTGATCCAGTCATTCCAGATTAACTAAATACACGCGGCTACCGCCCGCGGAAGGGACGTCTGGGCCACCGCGGGGAACGTCGTCAGCACCCGGCACACCATGGTCTGCACGGAGAAGCCGTTCCCCACCCTCGATAGTCTCGTTCGCAGGAAGGCAGGTAGCTCGGGAACGCGATCGGGTGTGATAAGCCGAACGCGAGTGCGCTGCCACACCTTGCGCTGTCGATCGACGCCATTGACTCCGGTGGCGCGGGCCTCTCGCGGGGGCGACAGACCGCGCGCCTCGAGGGAGGGCCCGGCATCGTCCAGCTGCAGGAGGAACGCCCGATCGAACCATCTCGCCCAGGCGCAAAGACGCTCCAGAGACTGAGAGCAGAAGAGACGCACCTCGCGGAGCCAGGCAGCCCGCTTCGCCACGCGGAGGCCGCCCTCTGAGGCCGCCCCCCACCGGCAGACCCGATACTTCGATACCAGGGCCACCACGGGGAGCGAAGCGAAGCGGGGAAGCCCAGGAGCGGCAGGCCGCGCGCGGCAGCTGGCGGCGCACAGCGGACTGGGCCCGGGCGGAGCGACTGCATCGCCTCAGCCTCCAATCTGGGGTACCACGCCAGCGGAGCGCCCAACTGCGCCAGGACGTCGAGAATGCATACACCGAGTAAGCCACCGCGTTAGTGCACATCCCGCCTCCGGAGCGGCCCCGGCCCTGGGCGCGTTTCCTGAACTTCGCGCAGGCAGCATCCCAGCTGTGCTCGCTGCGACCTGGGCCCAGAACGAACCCGAGATATTTCGCACGACGCGCGATTCGAACTCCGCTCCAAGAGGGCGCGCCCGCCGCCACATCTAGGCGCGCGCTGACGGGGTCGCCCGTCTGGAGCGGGACCCAGACAGTCTTGCTGACAGCGAGGCGGAGGCCCGACATGGCGGCGCACTCGTCGAAGAGCGCCTCCAGCGAGCCGGCGGCAGCGCCCTGCGGGAGGACCAACGCCAGATCGCTCGCGCAGGCCCGCCGCGCAGCTGTCGGGAACTCGCGGCCGAGGCGCCGCAGCAGGAGGCCGGCGGCCACGGCGAAAGGCAACGGAGACAACGGACAACCCTGTCGGATGCCCGCAGTAACCGGGAAGGCCTCGCGCAGCCCTCCCCCGACGACCAGTTTGCACCTGTTGCTGCAGTAGCACAGCGCGCCGACGTAGCCCAAGACAGTCGCTGAGAGCCCCGAGTTCGCGAGAACCTCGAGGAGAAACGGCTGGCCCACGGTGGGGAACGCCGCGGCGAAGTCGAAGAATACGGCCGCTCCGTCTGGCGCCCCGAGCGCGGTGACCTGCATTGCTTCGTCGACATCCACGACGTCTGCGAGCAGGCAACGGTCGCCGACGAACCCACGTGGCTCTGGAGAGACTATTCGCGCGAGGCGAGGCTCGAAGCGGTGGCGGACAGTCCCAGCGAGAATCCTGTTATCCGTGTTGGCGAGGCTCAGGGGTCAGGTGTCGCTGGCAGCGTAGTGAGGGACTCCGTCTGGCCCTTCTCCTGTCGCCGTCTTCGGCAAGAAGCCCATCAAACTGCCGTGGTAGCTCGGCATCTCATTCATGATGGCCTCGTTCACCTCTGGGCCGCTCAATTGCGCGTGGGCGCCGTGCAGAACTTCCGCGGCTAGCGGGCCGAGCCGCTTCCACGCCGCGATAAGCAGCCCATCTGGGCCGCGCGCAGTGGACGGCGCTTGGCCCAATGCGTGCCGCCCGTCGCCCAGGCGGAGGTGCCAGCGCGGGTCGCGGGCCGCTGGCAGTTGTGGCGTGCCCTGTCCTGCACGGGCAGTCCGCTCGTTCTGCAACCACTGCTGGCGGAGGCGCCTGTCCGTGGGCCGCGCGCTGAAAGTCGCCCCCCAGTTCTCGCGGAGGGCGCCGGCCATAGCTGCAGGCTGCGTTAGCACCTCCCCTGTGCGGCTGAGCACGGACCCGCAGCGGCACGCCGCCAGCCTTGCGAGTAACTGCCAGTTCCGGCCGCGCCGCACGGCGGCCTGGTGGGCATCCAGCAGTGGGAGGTCCGCTCAGAGCCGCTGGAGCTCGGACACCGCGTGCTCGCGGGCAAGCTCCACTGCGCGGTCCCAGACGGCCTGGAAACGCCCAGCCGCGCGCAGCTGGGGCGAGTACGGATTGTCTACCAGGTTGGCCATGCGAGGGTAGCGCTCTCAGCAACGGCTTACGCGCCCCACGTGACCGCCCTCGACAGCCCTCAGAAATTGCATCGTCATCCCGACCCTGTCCTCAGTTGTTTCGGCTGGGTGTCCACGGGCTGCCTCCCTGGTGAGGTTTTTGCCCACACCTCTCATCGCATCCTTGGGCAGCGCCAAGCGGCGAAAGGGCGACGCTTCTGGCTCAGCCACTGCTCGTTCCTGGAACGCCAGCTCGACGCGATAGGCCCAATCAGCGTGCTGCACAGCCACGAGCGCGACGAGCCTGTCACCGGCCGTCCGGGCGGGCAGCCTCCGGCCAGCAGCCACGGCCTGGTGGTGTGACAGCGTCGAGACCCATGCCAGCGCGACGGAATACATGTCGCGGTCGGGTTGCTCCGCCGCGTCCGGATTCCAACAAATCCTATCGAGACGGGAGCGCGTGACGCCACTGCGGTGCGTCAGCGCTGGTTGATGGGGCTGGTGG
>CAUYUJ010020393.1:526908-531908 GCA_963575745.1 Prorocentrum cordatum
CGGCGCCCGCCGCGCCGGCGCAGCCCAGGGCTCCTGCAAAGAGGCGGCCTCCGGCGCCCCAGCATCTGCGGGGGCCGCAGGGCCGACCTCTGGCGGGTGGCGCCGGTGGGCCCACCAGGCAGACGAAGACGACTACAACAACGACGACGAGGACGACGACGACGACGACAACGACGACGACGACGGTAGTGGTGTGGCGGTGTGGTAGTGGTGGTGGTGGAGGTGGTGGTGGAGGTGGTGGTGATGATGATCATGGTCATGGTCATGGACATGGTCATGGTGGAGATGGTGATGGGGATGGTGATGGTGGTGATGGTTATGGTCATGGTCATGGTCATGGTCATGGTGATGATGATGATGATGATGATGATGATGATGATGATGATGATGATGATGATGATGATGAAGCCGACAATGATGATGATGGTGGTGACGCGAATGATGGTGATAGTGATGGTGATGGTGATGATGACGACGGCAATGATGACAACGGTGGTGATGATGATGGCGATGGTGAATGATATACATTTTCATATATCGACAATGAGAATGGTGATGATGATGCGAATGGCAATGATGAGGTTCATGGTGAAGGGAATGATGATACTGATGGTAACGATGAAGAAAAAAAACATGATGATGACGATCATAATGATGATGGGAATGGTGATGATGAGCATGATGATCATGATGGCACTGTTGACGACACTGATGATGACGAAGGAGTCGACGACGACACGAATGACGACGACGACTTCGACGACGGTGATGTTGTGGCGTCGTGATGGTGGTGATGGTGATGGTGATGGGCATAATGATGGTGATGATGATGACGAAGATGCTGACGATGGTACTGGCGACGATGATGATGATATTGATGATGATGGTGATGACAATGCTGCTGAAGGAGGTGAATATGATAATGGTGATGATGATGGTGGTGATGATGACGGTGATGATATTGGTCATAAAGACGGTGATGATGGCGACGACGATGATGGTCACGATGATCATGATCATGATGGTGATGGTGGTTATGGTGATGAATGTTGATGATGGTGATGATGATGATGATTATGAAGATGAGGTTGAAGATGGTGGTGATGATGATGATCACGGCGATGATTCAGTGATAAAACTAGCGATGTTGATCCTGACAATGACAACGCCGCCTACGATGATCAGGGAGTCGATCACGACAACGACGACAACTACGATGACGATGGCGGTGTGGCGGCGTGGTGGTTGTGATGGCGGTGATAAAATGGTGACGATAATGATGATGAGTAGGACGTTAACTAGTACGAAGAGGATAACGACAATGATGGCGACGGTGATGGTGATAATGATGGTGATGATGGTGATGCTGATGATGTGTAAAATGGAGAAAATTATGATGATGGATGCACTGATGGTAGTGGTGGTGATGAAAACGGTGGTGATGATGGCGATGGCGACGGCGACGATGATGACGGCTACGGACAAGATGGCGATGGCGACGATGACAACGATGGCGATGATAAATACAATAACGATTTCCTCCACACAGCCCCGATATTCGACACATGGAGGAGGATAGCGGGAAGAGCGGACGTAATTTATGGCGGACGCTCGGGATGAATCCGTCTGAACCCACGCCTCCCCGTCGCGGGGCAAGTTCCCACTGCCGAACGCAGGGCGGGCGGGCGGGAACAGGAGATGGCGCAGTCAAAGCAGCCGTGGTGAGACAGGAGGAGAGAAAGAGAGAGAGAGAGAGAGAGAACGGCAGGGGGGGAATTACCCGGGAAAAAAGGCACCCCCCCTTAACTGATACGAATTCCCCCAGACAGCCCCAATCGATGCTCGCACGTGGAAGGAAGTAGCGGGAGGAGCGGGCGCATTCGATGGCGGACGCTCGGGGCGAGTCCGTCCGGGTCCACGCCCCCGCGCCCCAGAAGGGCGCCGCCCGGCCCCTCCGCCACTCGCGCGCCCCTCCGCAACCCTTCAACCGCGGGCGGGCGCCACCTCCCAACCCTACGTCGGTCACTGCACCGCGGCCCACCCGCAAACTGCAAAGAAAACAGGCGGCCGCCTCTGGCACAGCGGCGCTAGCGCGGTCGCCCCCCTCCAGGGCCTGGGCCCCGCGGCAAGGGGGACCCGCCCCTGGCCGGGGCGCGCGCAAACAATCAAGCCGAGGTCAGCGGGGAAACCCCCCTGGCGAGCCGCCCCTTCGGCATCCAGCGCACTTAAAAATTGGGGCATGAGCTCCACCGCACCCCCGGGTCGTCGACCCCGGCCCCGCCCGCGCCCCCCTCAGGGCGCACGGGGGTTGCCCTATTCGCGCTCCGCCGGCGCGCTTGCCGTAAACCGCGCCCTCCCTTAAGGGTGCCTTCTCTTTTTCCCCTCTCCCTGGAAGGTTCGGGACTTCCCTCCCTAGCGCGGAAGCTTTCCAAAGCTTGCCAGAGGAGTCTGGCACCCGGAGGGCCTGAGTCCCGCCCCAGCGGAACTTCCCCCCTCCGACCTTTCCTCCTTGTCTGCCGACACCCCCGTGGGCGGGGCGGGGCCTCGGGGCCAGGGAACCGTCGGGCCCCTTGACCAAGGCCCCCTCCTCTTCCCCCGCCGCCGGGGCAGGTAGTGGGCCCGAGGCCGGCCCCTCCGTGCCCATCCTGCCCCTGCATCGCGCGGGGGGTGCGATGACACTGAAGGCCCCTCACCCTGTCGGTGGTTTCCCATGGGCATCCGCTTTCCGGGAACTCCCCCTTTCCCATCTGATCCTTGGGGCCCCCGTAGGCCGGGGCCACTGGAAACTCCAGCCCCGCCAAGGCGGCCACCGCCGCCACCAGGGGAACGAGCACGAAGCCGCCGAGGGCGAACATGGCCCCCGGCGGCCCGGGATGAGGGGTTCAACCCCTTCGAAAAAAAGGATGGCGCAGCCAAAGCGGCTGCGGGGAGAAAGGAGGAAGGAGAGAGAGCGGCAGGGGAGGAATTACCCCGTGAATATCAGCCGGCGTTGACTCCAAATGGATACGAGGACAGGAGGAGGACCGGAGGAGGATGGAAGGAGGACGAAAAGAGGACGGGAGCAGGACGGGAAGAGAACGGGAGGAGCAAATCAAACAAGCGCAAGCAAGCAAGCGGAAGCAAGCAAGCGCAAGCGCGCAATAACAAGCAAGCAAGAGCCAGCGATCAAGTGCTAGCAAGCAAGGGCAAGCAAGAGTATGCAAGCGAGAGCAAGCACGCAAGAGCAAGCAAGCAAGTGGCATTGGAAAAGGGGGGTCATTGGAAAAAGGGGGGCACTGGAATAAGGGGGGGTGCTAAAGACCAATTACTGATGATGAGTGAGGACTCATATAGAGCAGTAGGACATGCCTATGTGGAGAAAAAGGTAACCCCCCGAATTGAGACAATGATTAACATGATGATGGTGGTGACAATGAAGACGCTGGTGATGATGATGATGATGATGATGATGATGATGATGGTGATGATGGTGATGGTCATGATGATGGTGGTGCTAATGATGAGGGTAATGATGATGATGATGATGAAGATGATGATGATGAAGATGATGAAGATGACAGTAATGATGATGATGATGATGACGATGATGATGATGATGAAAATGATGACGATGATGATACTGAAGATGATGATGGTGATGAAGATGATGATGAAGACGATGAAGACGATGATGATGATGATGATGATGATGATGATGTTGATGATGATGATGATGATGATGATGGAGATGAAGATGAAGATGAAGGCGAAGATGATGATGATGATGATGATGATGATGATGATGATGATGATGATGATGGTGGTGATGATGATGATGATGATAATAATGATGATGATGATGATGATGGTGGTGGTAGTTGCGATGCTGAGTTTGATGGTGCATGTGCTGATTAGTATCATGGTGATGATGCTGATGGTGATGATGATGCTGCTTATGATGATGATGGTGGTGATGATGGGATGCTGCTACAAGAATGAGTATGGATGTGCGTGTACAGTTGGGTTGGGGGATTCAAGACGAGTAGGAGGTTGCCGGATCGTGATTGGCGTGCGATTCTAGCCTATGTCCCCCTGGGGGCGTGCCTGAATCGTCCCGAGCGGCCGCCCGAGGCCCGAATTACAACCCTAAGACCAGGACCCCTCGCGTCGCAACAAAAAAGTCAAATAAAAAAGTCGGGGGGGCCCTTGCCAGGCATATCAGGACCGTCAAACACGACTGACTCAGGGTGAAAAGCCGATCCCTGGAAGGGATGGAGAACTCCAGGGGTGCACGTTCAGAAAGAACCACGACGTCGGGGGTCTGGGGACGACGTCGACGACAACGACGACGACGACGACGACGACGACGAGGAGGACGAGACAAGGACGAGGACGAGGGCAATGGGCACGTCCCCGAAGAGGCCAGATGCACGGGCGAGGGGCAAAAAGCTACCCCAGCTGAGCTCTGAGGCCCTTTGAGGCCGGACGGCGTCTGAGGCGCAGGCCCACAAACTCCACACGACGGGGGTCTTCCTCGATCTGAGCCTCCAAGGGGGCCAGCTTGGAGGGCTCCACGAGGACCCCAAAGAGGGCCTCCGGAGGCAAGAATCTGTACTCTCTCTTCTCGGTTGTTGCCAATTTGGGCGCGCTCGACTTCTCGGGCTTCTGACACCCCAAGCTGGCCCCAGATGCCTCCAAGATGGCCCCAAGACGGCTCAAGAAGTCCCGAAGGCTTCGGCACCACCGAAAATCAGCCCAGGGTGGAAGTCACCCCTGGAGGTGGGGCCGGGAGAACTTCGGAGCGCTCCTCGTCGTGAAGGGAAATCGCGGCGTCGGAGGTCTGCGAAGAGCGAGTGCGAGAGAGAGAAAGAGAGGCATGAAAGAGGAAAGCCGACAGGACACGTATATTTGGTCATTCCTATCCACACTGGTCGCATTGCCGCATCCTCCTCTCCACCCATCCCTGTCGCGACAGAAAAATGCTCGTCTATCCTCTCGCTCCTCTGCCTCATCATCGCTAC
>CAUYUJ010020393.1:540206-577706 GCA_963575745.1 Prorocentrum cordatum
CATAATCATCATCATCATCATCATCATCATCATCATCATCATCATCATCATCATCATCATCATCATCATCATCATCATCATCATCATCATCATCATCATCATCATCATCATCATGATCATCATCATCATCATAATCATCAGCATCATCATCATACTCACCATCTTCATCATCATCATCATCATCATCAGGATCATCATCATCAGCTTCATCACCATCATCAGCAGCAGCATCATCATCATAATCATCATCAGCATCATCATCACCCTCATCATCATCATCATCATCATCATCATCATCATCATCATCATCATTATCATCAGCATCATCATCATCATTATCATCATCATCATTAACATCATCATCAGCATCAGCATCAGCATTAGCATCAGCATCATCATCAGCATCATCATCATCATCATCATCCCTCCTCCTCCTCCTCCTCCTCCTCCTCCGCCATCCCTTGTCAAAACTAACATGCCCCTTCGGGGGTCTTCTGACCCGGGTCAATCCAGACCCGGGTCGGCAGGAAACCAAAAAACTGCAGTCCAGGAAAACAAAACTGCAACGCAGGTCTTCGCAAACCCGGGTCAGCCAATAGGCGAGGCCGCCTCGCGGCAACGAGCGGCTCGCTAATCCGGGTCAGCCAGAGAGGGTCTTCGCAGGATCCTGAAGGATCCGGTGCCCTGGCTGACCCCCGTCTGCATTGACCCCCGTCTCTTAGGCTCCAACCCCTGACGCACGCCCAGGCGTGTCGGTATAGGGGCAGGCGTGTTGCCTGAGAGGTCCTCACCACCTATGAAAGCTACAACAGCTTCCAAGAGCATTAAGGGCGGGTGATTTTCAACGTGTTGCTCTCGCGTTTGCGCCGCACACATTCGTCTTGAAGGCTTGCCGCTGTTTCAAAGATGGAGGGAGGCTCCTTTGTTAAAGGTGACTCACGCCGTAGCGCCGCACGCACTCTCGCCTTAAAGTTGCCAACCGTTTCAAGGATCTGTACGGTTGTAACTCCAGGAATGGTTTTCCGTCGCGATTCAGGACGTAACAGTAGTGCTGGCTCGCGCTGCTGAAGTTCCATGAAGGGTGTTCTGGCAAGACTACACATTGCAAGGACTCAACAGTCGCGTTGAATCGCGGGGCTGTAATCCCAGGAATGATGTCATGGCCCGGTTGAGGATTATCAAACGGATGTCTTTCAACGGGGCACTTTAACCATGACCACATTTTCGGGGGGGGGGACTATAAGGAGGGAACCTGGAAGAAGATTATGTTGCAACATCGTTGATGCGTCGTGGTGGTGCACTGGTTCCCCTCCCCTCCAAAGAGCCACATCATCCTTCCCTGCTGCTACTTCCTCCTCCTCCTCCTCCTTCGCCTCGTCTTCCTTCTCCTTCTTTCTCCTTCCTTCTCCCCCTCCTCCCTCCACTGGATAGAATCGGCCCCCAGACCTGTAAGGGCGCCCTGGCCAGAATTTCAACGGGACTCCAGCCGTGGCGCCGAAGAGAAGCCTACTGGAGGCCCCGAAAGGACGCAAAGCGCCCGAGAAGCTCAAACATTGATTTTCCTCCCACCCCTTCTCCTCCCTCCCCCTTTTAAAGGGGGCGCCCGCACCCTTCCAATGTAGTGATCATGTCCGTACTCCGTATCCCCCAGAGATGGGGGCCACCAGGGGATGTGACACGGGCCCGGGCGCGCCCAGATTGAGGGTGGACGCGTCTGTGCTCAGAGCGCCATGGTCGTCGCGATGTAGCAAAAGCATGGCACGCGGGCACCCCAGGGGGAGCCTCCGGGGGGTGTTACACGGGCCGACTGTTGCCGTAGTTGTGTGTTTCGGATCAAGTCCTGGAGGCGTCTGGAGGATGAATCCTCCCGCCTGAGCCTAAGACACGTGAACTTGCTTTATTCGGCGTTTCGACATTGGAAGGAAGGGGAGGGGGGGAGGGGGGGGGTCTTGCTCCGGACCTCTGCTTAGTGCGCCTGTTTGGAACCGTGCGTCCTATGGGGGAGACTACTCCACGGTGGGGGGAAGGGGGGGTGCGAGGGCCCGCGCCGACCGGCAAAAGAATGAATAAAAAACGCTCACCATCCGACATCATGAGTTGTTTCTCGTGGCCGGGGCCCGTAGACATCGTCCCCCTCCCCGGGCGAGGCCGGCGTCTCATCTCGGCCGCATTTTCGATTGCCTGGGAAACCGAACCGCACACCCAAAGGCCCAAACATGATTACTCATGCACGTATGTGTGTATACCTGTACATACCCCGAAAAATACTTGCACTTGGGGTGTCTTATTGCCGCCATCGCAGCTACGTCGACGCCTCGTCGCCGCCCGTCGTCTGGGACTGGCTGGCGGCCTGGAGGCTACATGGCCGCCGTCGCCGACTCGTCGCCGCCCATCCCGTCGCCGCCCAGATTGCACAACACAGGTTATCCTTTCTAAAAACATAGGATCCACCACCCCACCCGACCCGGCTTTATCGATCCACCCTTTCGTGCTGCAGCTATGAACTTATACCATCCCAGCCCAGCTGGTAACGCCCCCCCCGCCATACTCTGCAACAAAACTACGCGCGCACTCGTTTATCAAAAATCATAAGTTCAAGAATCCCTTGCAAACAAATACGAAGTTTTCACGCGCGCGTCGTCGCGCGCGCATGCCGACATCTTTCAAAAACCTTCGGTCGCGGAACAAATTCAAAATCGAATGTCCAAAACATATTACTTCCACTCAAACCAAAAATCACAACACTGTTTTGCAACAAAACAAAACAAAAACGCGCGCGACCTTGCGAACACTTGTTTTCTTATATATATATATATATATATATATATATATATATGTACACATATATATATATATATATATGTATTTATATGAATATATACGTATATATACATATATATATATATATATGTTCATATATATATATGTATGTATACATATGATACTATTGCTAAAAACGAAAGTTCAAAACGTTCAAAAAAATACTGCCAAACGGGTTTCGCGCGCGCATGTCCAAATCGTTCGAACGCCCTTGCGCGAACGCCGTCGCGGAAATCCCCTGCAACATCTTAGACAAAGTGTACACGCGCGCGTCGTCGCGCGACCATGCCGAAATCCTTCCAAAACCTTCGGTTCCGTAGGAATGTAAACTGATTGTTGTTTTAATGAAAAATTGACGCCGAAAAAAGAACTTGTGCGCGCGCTCTTGCGAATTCTTTAGGAAACAATAGTTTTTGAACATGCTCATGAAATTCTGCCCAACGGGCCTCTAGCGCCGCATGCCGACATCATTCGCACGCCCTTGCGCACGTGCTGGGGGGGCACGATCCGTGACAAATAAAACCATGCGGGCCACTCTCGCGCGTCGGCCGCGCGCGCATGTCGAACTCGTTCCAAAACCTTCATCACCGACGCGAAGACGCTGTCGTCGTCGTTGGCGTGATCAGCATCGGCGCCCGCACTGGCCGCGCCTTCGTCGGTGCGAACATCGTCACCAGCATCACCATTATCATCATCGTGTCTACCGTACTCGGCGTTGCCATGATATCGCGCCCGCCCAAGTCTCCGATTCGCAGTGAAGTGCCCGCTGGGGTGCGCCCAGCGGTCCGCGCCACCGCGGCCGAGCCGGCGGCGCCAAACTCGTTGGCCTCTGCGCGCGCGTGCTAGGGTTGGCGCGGCCGCAGAGATGCAGCAGCCAACGCCGAGCATGCATCGCAATCGCCACCGCATGGTTTTTGCGAACTAAGTTGCGGGTGGGTGGGTGGGATGGTGGCAAGGGCACGGGATGTGTCTACTCGTTTGTCCCAATCAATTCTCCTTTCTAAAAAGAGAATACCCCCGGCGTTATCGCCCCCCCTTTCGGGTATGTAATCATATATGATTCTGACCACATGTCCATCCGAAATATGACTTTACACTATCCCAGGGGGGCCGGGTTCCCCCCCTGAGGTTCCCTGATAAAAATCACTATGCGGGGACATTGTTTGTTTAACATGACACTTTTTCGCTAATCCCTTGCAAAAAAAGGGACGAAGTGCACACGCGCGCGTCGTCGCGCGCGCATGCCGAAATCCTTCAAAAACCTTAGGTTCCGGAAAGATTTCGCAATCGAGTTCCCAAAAAACATACAAAAACACATGGTTTCGCAACACTGATTTGCTAAAAAAACTTTCGCGCGAGCTCTTGTGAAATCTTAAGAAAACCATAGGTTTCAAGATTTTCACAAAATGCTACCAAACGGGCTTCGCGCGCGCGCATATCGAAATCTGTCGAACGCCCTTGCGCGTGTGCCGTCGCGAGAATCCTCTGCAAAAAACAGGACGAAGTGCAAACGCGCGCGTCGTCGCGGGCGTACGCCGAAAACCTTCAAAACCCATTGGATTCGGAAGGATTGCAAAATCGCGTGTCCAAAAAACCTACAAAAATACAAGGTTTCGCAACACCGATTTTCAATAAAAGCGTGCGCGCGCGCTCTTGCGTCGTCGTCGTCGTCCTCCCTCTTCCCTCGTCGTCGTCGTCGTCGTCGCCGTCGTCGTCTTCTGTCTTTCCTCGTCGTCGTCGTCGTCGTCTTGGCATCGTCGTCGCTTCCGTCGTCGTTGTCGCCGTGGTCGTCTTTCCTCCCTCGTCGTCTTCGTCGGCGTTTCGTTGTTGTCCCTCCTATTTCGTCGTCGTCGTCGTCTTCACTCCTCCCTCGTCGTTATCCTCCTCCCTCGTCCTCGTCGTCGTCCGTCGTCGGCGTCTCCTCGTTCGTCGCCGTCGTCGTCGTCTTCGTCGTCGTTGTCGTCGTCGTCGTCTTCCCTCCTCCCTCGTCGTTGTCGTCGCCGTCTTCCCCCATCCATCGTCGTTGTCGTCGTTGTCGCCGTCGTCGTCCTCCCTCCTCCCTCGTCGTCGTCTTCGTTGGCGACGTCGTCGTCGTCTTCGTCGTCGTCGTCGGCGTCGGCGTTGTCGTCGTCTTCGTTGGCGACGTCGACGTCGGCGGTGTCGTCGTAGTCGGTGTCGGCGGCGCCGTCGTCGTCGTTGTCGGTGTCGTCGTCGGCGTCGATGTCGTGGCCAAGTGCCATGTGGCACCTACCGTCACGGTCTTGTTTTAAGAAGTCTTGCGACCAACTTGCGGGTGGGTGGGATGTTTGCGCGAGCAATGGAGGTGGTCAGGCGCGGTGCAGGGTAGTCAATTGCACCGCATAGACTGCACCACATAGAGTGCAGAACATAGACTGCACTACATATATTGTGCCACGTCGACTGCCACGCATATATTGCATCACGTCGTTTTCATCACGTCAATTGCACCGAATATAGTGCACCACCACATGTATTGCACCAGACAGGTTGTACCACATAGGTTGAACTACATAGATTCTCCTTTCTAGAAATAGAATAGACTCTACCCCCCTCCCTGGACTTATCGCATCCCCCTGGGATAATATGATTTCATCTTCGTATATATATACATATATACATATATATATATATATATATATAGATTCTGCAAACTCGTCCATCCTAAAAATTAAATCACACCATCCCAGCCAGGCCGGGCTCCCCCCCTGAGGTTCCCTTGTAAACAAAACACTATGCGGTGACATTTTTTGTTCTAGCATAACACTTGTTCGCTAATCCCTTCCAAAGAATGAGACGAATTGCGCACGCGCGCGTCGTCGAGCGCGCATGCCGAAATCCTTCAAAAACCGTCGGTGCCGGAAGGATTTCGCAGTCGAGTTCCCCAAAAACATACAAAAAACACATGGTTTCGCAACACTGATTTGCTAAAACAACTTTCGCGCGAGCTCTTGCGAAATCTGAAGAAAACCATAGGTTTTTCAAGATTTTCACAAAATGCTACCAAACGGGCTTCGCGCGCGCGCATGTCGAAATCTGTCGAACGCCCTTGCGCGTGTGCCGTCGCGAGAACCCTTTGCAAAAAACGGGACGAAGTGCAGACGCGCGCGTCGTCGCGGGCGCACGCCGAAAACCTTCAAAACCCTTCGGTTTCGGAAGGATTTCAAAATCGTGCGTCCAAAAAACATACAAAAAACCAGGTTTCGCAACACGGATTTTCAACAAAAGCGTGCGCGCGCGCTCTTGCGTCGTCGTCGTCGTTCGCCGTCCTCCCTCCTCCCGCGTCGTCGTCGTCGTCGCCTACGTCGTCCTCTGTCTTTTCTCGTGTTCGTCGCCGTCGTCCTCTTTGGCGTCGTGGTCGTTTCCGTCGTCGTTGTCGCCGTGGTCGTCCTTCCTCCTCCTCCCACGTCGTCGTCGTCGTCCGTCGTCGGCGTCTCGTCGTCGTCCCTCCTTTTTCGTCGCCGTCGTCGTCGTCGTCGTTGTCGTCGTCTTCCCTCCTCCCTCGTCGTTGTCGTCGTCGGCGTCGCCGTCCTTCCTCCTTCTTCGTCGTTCGCGTCGTCGCTGTCCTCCCTCCTCCCTCGTCGTTGTCGTCGTTGTCGTCGTTGTCGCCGTCGTCGTCCTTCCTCCTCCCTCGTCGTCGCCTTCGTTGGCGTCGTCGTCGTCGTCTTCGTCGTCGTCGGAGTCGGCGTCGTTGTCGTCGTCGAAGTCGTCGGAGACGTCGTCGGTGTCGTCCTAGTCGTTGTCGTCGGTGTCGTCGTAGTCGGTCTTAACAGGGTTTGCAAACCAAGTTGCGGGTGGGTGGGTGGGATGTTTGCGCGAGCAGTGGAGATGACGACTTCAAGTTCAGCAGAGTGGATTGCACCACATAGGCTGCATTGCACTACGTAGATTGCACACCACAGATTGCACAACAACGCATGGTGGATCACATATTTTACTGTACACATACTGCACAAAGAGGGTTACACCACGTAGACTGCACTGTATAAAACTGCATGACCCACATTGCACAACATATAGTGCAATACATAGATTGCATACAACAGATTGCACAACGTCGAGTGCACAACATACATTGCCCAACATAGACCGAAGACAAAGAATTGCACAATTGATATTGCACGACGTACATTGCACCCAGCGTATGGCACAACATAGATTGCCCAAAATATATTGCACCACGTAGACTGGTCAAAACAAAAGCAATTAAACTACATACGTGTACCTAGTAATGAATATATATGTATATGCATATAAGTACATATAAGCGCATACATGTACACTTCGAAAACACACGGTCTGGGATCCACGATGGCAAACATATCTATATATACACACTGATGTAGACATACACACATATATATATACATATATGTATGAGTATACATGCGTGTCGGTGGATATGTGTGTACATTCCTATGTGTATTCGCATGCATCTGTATGTTCACATACACATCCAAGATAGCTCAAAGCACCGACAAAAGCAAGTAACAGTCATCAGCCTCATGTCTCTAGACCTTAGGCAACTAATACACCAAGAAACAACCAGCACTGCAACAACTAGCTTTTGCAATAGTGCTATCAAGCACGCAAGTGTTGCAGATATCTTGAAAAACGACAAGATCCGGCCGTCACGATTCGTGACGCTGGGCTGGGGCGGGGACTTCCCGGTGACGATCCCGCTGTTGCGCTGCGGCGGCTCGTGGATGCTGAGCGTGTCGTCGAAGAGGAAGTAGTTGACGACCTCGGAGCGCCGGCCGTGGCCGCGGAGGGGGGCTCGAGGAGGGGCCCAGACAAGGCGAATGACTTGAGCACCGCCGCGAGGAGATGAGGGATGACGAGGAGCCCAAGCCGACGAACCGACAACCACGACCGGCGAAGCGACGAACCGCCGACGATGGCGACGACGACGAAGGCGACAACGCTCACAATGACGACGACGATGACGATGATGACGACGACGACGACGACCACGACACAACAACAACAATAACAACAATCAATTTAAGACTGTTCGCTCTTCCCTGCTCGCGTGCCACTCTACACGTATATCCCAAACCCTCGATACCCGCCCTCTTCGTTTTCGATCGTACTCCCTTCGGTGTGTATCTTTCTTACCTGCAACGTGTGTATTTCGTGCAGCCCCTAAGGCAGGGAAAGAGAGGACGGATGGAAGGAAGAGACAAGGGGGAGGGAGGAAGATGGAGCACGAGAGAAAATAGCAGGAGGGGGGCTTGGAGCAGCAAACATGTGGCAGGACAAGACGGGCACATCGGGCAGGTAGACCCTAACGCGCGGGTCGGGAAGGCGGGCCTAGACGGCCAGGTCGAGCAGGCGGGTTGCTAAAGCGTGCGTCCTGCATGAGTCGCGAGAAAGTCTCGAGCAATAGCGCGATTCCCAAATAAATCTTGAAGACATCCATAGCGAGAGCGTGATTCCTGAGTGTCGAGGGCGTTGCGTCTGAATAACCTGCAAGGGTGTGTCACGCGAAAGCGTGATTCCTGCTTGAAATTGTGCGGAAGTCCCTCGCGAGCGCGCGATTGGGGAATAAATTGTAAGGAAATATCAAGCGGGAGCCGTTGTTGCTGGTGTGAACCAGGAGCCAGGTGCACAGTTTGAGCAGGAAAACGTTCCCCTGTAAAAACACAGCGAGCCCTGGGAGGGGCATGTCATTAGAAAAAACAAATATTTTACGCGAATGCGTGAGTCCTGCTGATTCGCCAGGACGTTTCGGGCGAGAGCGCTATTCCTAAGTGACTTATGAGGAAGTCCCAGGCGAGAGCGCGATTCCTGAATGCGAGGGCGGGGCGCCTGAATAAACTGCGATGAAATTACAAGCGGGAGCGCGATTCTTGGATAAATTGCCAGGAAGTCCCTAGCGAAAGCGCGATTCCTCAATAAACTGCGAGAAATATCTGGCGGGAGCCGTTATTGTTGTGGTCCGGGAGCCAACAACGCAGTTTGAGGAGAACAACATGCCCTGATAAAAACCCAGGTGCGAGCCCGGGAGGGGCATTTCAATTGAAGAACAAATCTGTTACCGGAGGAGGGGGATCAACAATAATTCTTCTTCAGTACTGAAACTTCAGCAAAAACAACAGCAGCAGCAACAACAACAACAGCAGCAGCAGAAACCACAACAACAACAATCATTTCAAGACTGTTCGCACTTATCTGCCCGCGTGACACTCAACACGTCTATCCCAAACCTTCGATACCCACTCTCTTCGTCTGCGATCGTGCAACCCCTATGGCAGAAGAAGAAAGGACGGATGGAAGAAAGGGACAAGGGGCAGGCGAGTTGCTGAAGCTTGCGTCCTGCATGAATCGCGCAGAAAGTTTGAGCGATAGCGCGATTCCCAAATACATCGTGCGCAAATACACATCGAGAGCGTGATTCCTGAGAGTCGAAGGCACGGCGGCTGAATACATTGCGAAGAAACCCCAAGCGAGAGCTCGATTCCTGTATAAATTATGAGGACGTCCCACGCGAAAACGCGATTTGGGAATACATCATGAGGAAGTATCAGGCGGGAGCCGGTGTTGTTGTCAACCGGGGACCAGAGGCATAGTCTGGTGACCCCTCAGGATGCCTTCTAAAAAAACAGGGTGCGAACCCCGGGATAATCATTTAATTGAAAGACAACGGTTACCGGGCAGGGGGGATCAACAATAAGTATTCTTTCGAAACGAGGATTCAACAACAACAACAACAGCAGCAGCAGCAGCAGCAGCTACAACAACAGCAACAACACCACCACCACCACCAACAACAACAACAACCACAACCACGACCACAATCACAACCAGAGCCACAATCACAACCATAATCACAACCACAATCAGAGCCACAACCACAACCACAAGAGCAACAATCACACTCACTTCAAGACTGTTCGCTCTTATCTTCCCGCGTGTCATCCAACACGTATATCCCAAACCCTCGATACCCGCCCTCTTCGTCTTCGATCCTATCCCCTTGGGGTACATGTCTTTCTTCCCTGCAACGTGTATTTCGTGCGGCCCCTGAAACATGGGAAGCGAGGGCGAGCGGAAGGAAGGGACAAGGGGGAGGGAGGATGGAACACGAGAGAAAATACCAGGAGAGGGGCTAGGAGCAGAAAACACGTGGCAGAACCAGACAAGCAAATCGGGCGGGCAGACCCTACCGGGCGGGACGGGAAGGCGGGCCCAGGCGGCCAGGTCGAGCAGGCGGGTTGCTAAAGCGTGCGTGCTGCGTGACTCGCGAGGAAATTTTGAGCGATATCGCGATCCCAAAAAAAAACGTCAGATCCACAGCGAGAGCGTGATTCCTGAATGTCGAGGGCGCGGCGTCTGAATAAATTGCAACGAAGTCCCACGCGAGAGCGCGATTCCTGTATCAATTGTGAAGACGTCTCGCGCGAAAACGCGATTTGCAAATCAATGGTGAGGAAGTATAAAGCGGGAGGCGTCGTTGGTGGCCAACAACACAATTTGGTGGTACCTCGGAAGAAGTACTTCAATTGAAAAATAAATTGGTTACCGGGCGCGGGGGAGCAACAATAACTATTCTTTAGAAATGAGAACTCAACAACAGCAACGACAAGAATAACAACAATACTAACAACGAGAACACCACAACAACAACCATAAAACAACAACAACAACAACAACAACAACAACAACAACAACAACAACAACAACAACAACAACAACAACGATCACAACAACAACAACAACAACCGCAACAACAACAACAACAACAACAATCATTATAAGACTGTTCGCTCTTGCTTGCCCGCGTGTCATTCAAAACGAGTTCCCCACACCCTCGATACCCGCCCTTTTTGTCTTCGATGACACCCCCTTTGGGGGGATTTGTTCTCTTTGCGGGGGGCGGCGGGCTTAGACAGGCGGGCAAACCTGAACGGGTGGAAAATCTTTCGTGGGCGTACATGTGCCCGCCATTCGAACTGGCGTGGGCCCTGCAAAAGGATGAGGGGGAGAACGAGGGAGAGTGGGAGGAAGGGAGGGGGAGGAACGAAGGAAGAGGGAAAACGCCAGGAGAGAAGGAGCGAAGAGGGGGCGGCTGATTAGAGGCAGAGAGAGAGAAGGAAAGACAGATAAGAGAGGTAGAGAAAGAGAGAGAGGGGAGAGAGAGAGAGAGAGAGAAAGAAAGAAAGAAAGAAAGAGGGAGGGAGGAGGCAGGAGAGGGAAGGAAGAAGGGAGGAGGGAGTGGAGGCAGAGGGGATAGGGCAGAGAGGCATAAGGATGAAGGAGGAGAGGAGGGAGAGAGAAGGGAGGAGAGGCGGGAGGAGGAAGGAGGGAGGAGGGAGAGGGAGGAGGAGCAGGAAGGTAAGAGCGTGAACGTTTGAGGAAGTCCTAGGCGAAAGCACCGTTCCTGAAGGACGTCTCGGGCGGGAGCCCACGACGGGCGGGCGATCCCCTGACGGGCGGGTCGGGCGGGTGGGACATTCAAGCGGGATGCCTGAGTATGGCGAGAGCGCGATTACTCAGTAAATTGTAACGGCGTCCTTGGCGCAGCATGTTTCCTGAGCGTCGAAAGCGCGATTTCTGAATACATTGCATGGAAGTCACAGGCGAGAGCGCAATTCCTGAATAAAATGTGAAGGGTTCTCTGGCGGGAGCGGGGGTCTTGATTAAATTGCGCGGAAGTCTTGATTCAATTGCGAGGAAGTCTCAAGCGGAAGCGCCGTTCCTGAGTAAATTGTGAAAAAGTCTAAGATGGGAGCGGGGGTCCTGACTAAATTGCGAGGAAGTCACAGACGGGAGCAGCGATGCTGAGTAATTTGTGAGGAAGTCTCAGGAGCGGGGGTCCTGAGCAAATTTAGAGGAAGTCTTAGGCGGGAGCCGTTGTTGTTGCAATCCGGGGGCCAAGGGCACAGTTTGAACACCAGGACTTTCCCTGTCAAAAAACAGGGTGCGAGCGTCGAGGGCCACACTTTGATTGAGAAAAAACAGGATGCACCGGTGAGGGGGGATTAATTATAACTATTCTTTAGATATGACAGTTCAACAACCACAACAACAACAACAACAACAGCAGCAACAACAACAACAACAGCAACAACGATAACAACAACAACAACAACAACACCAACAACAACAACAGCAGCAACAACAACAACAACAGCAACAGCAACAACAACAACAAATAACACAACACAACAACTAACACAACAACAACAACAACAACAACAACAACAACAACAACAACAACAACAACAACAACAACCACAACCACAACAACAACAACAACAACAACAACAACAACAACATCAACAACAACAACAACAGCAACAACAACAACAACCAAAACAAAAACAAAAACAAAAACAACAGCAGCAGCAACAACAACAGCACCAACCTCAGCAACAACAACACCAACACCAACAACAGCAACAGCAACAGCAACAGCAACGACAGCAGCAAAAACAACCACAACCACAATCACAACCACAACCACAACAACGACAATCAATGTGAGACTGTTCGCTCTGTTTAGCTCGCGTGCCATTCAAAACGCATATCCCAAACCCTCGATACCCGCCCTCTTCGTCTTCGATCGTACCCCCCCAGGTGTATATCTCTGTTACCTGCAACGTGTATTTCATGCAGCCCCTAAGGCAGGGGGAGGGAGGACGGATGGAAGGAAGGGACAAGGGGCAAGCGGGTTGCTGAAGCGTGGGTCCTGCATGAATCTCGAGGGGGTATCAGGCAATAGCGCGATTCCCGAATAAATCGCCAGGAAATCCACAGCGAGAGCGTGATTCCTGAGAGTCGAGGGCTTGCGAGGAAGTCCCACGCGAGAGCGCGATTTCTGAACAAGTTGTGAGGGCGTCCCACGCGAACTGAGCCGGGGACCAACAGCGCAGCTTGGTGACCCCCCATTCTGAATTGTAAAAAATAGGGTGCGAGCCCCGAGAGAAGCACTTGAATTGTAAAATGCAATGGTTACCGGAGGGGGGAGACCAACAAGCAGCATTTGCTTCGAAATGAAAACTCAGCACCGGGGAGAGTCCTACGACGCGGGGGTGCGGCGGCAGACGGCCCCTCGTCCGCCTGTTCTTCCTCCTGCTCTGCCTCCGTCCGTATCCTTCTCCGAATCGTCGTCATGACCACAATCATCACCATCACCACCAGCACCACCACCAGCACCACCACCAGCACCAGCACCAGCACCGCCACCATCCTCCCCGTCCCCTCCTCTTCCTCCACCTGATGTTCCTCCTCCCCGTCCCCCTCCCCGTCTCCCCCCCCCTCCCCGACTCCCCCTCTCTCCCCGCCTCCCTCCAGCCTCCCCCTCCTCCCCCTGCTCTGCGCCCTCCTCCGCGCCCCTCCCGCTGGGCCGCCCGCAAGCCTTGGCGCCGCCACCCGCTCTGCCACGGCGGCGGGCCAACAGGGCCCGCCGCCGACGCCTCGCTGGCGCCCGACGGGCGCGCGGTCGCGCAACTGCGCGCGGCGCCCGCGGCGCCAGGGCCTCGATCGCCCACCAGAAGAGGGCGGGGGCTGGGGCGGGGGAGCGACCAGCCGCCACTGCTTCCCGTCCTCGTCGCCTATGCCCATCGCGGCTCGGATCCCTGGCGAAATGACGGCGCCCGCGCTGCCCTGTCCCTCGAGGCGCTCCGCGTCAGGAAGCCGCAGGCGCGCAGGCCTGGCGGGAGACGATCCCCCGGCCCGCCTGGGCCAGCGGGCGGACTGTGGAAAAAGGCGCAGGCCCAGACATGCACCGAGGAAAAATCACGACGGGAGGTTTTTGGCAACGCTCGGCCTCCAGGGGCCCCCCAACGGCCCCCTGGACCATCCAAAGACGACTCGCGGTGAAAGACCAGCCCTGGGGACAGGGTCGGGCCTGCCGGGGAACCCGTCTTGGAAGAACCAGAACTCCGCACGTCCGGGGAAGGGGGGGGGCAGGGACCGTGAACACTCCCCGCGCGAGAGGGCAAGGGGGTGGGGGGGCGGGGCGCGGGGCCAGCCGGGGCCCGCTCCCTCCCGCTCTCCCCAGCGGCCCTCCTCCTCCTCCTCCTCCTCCTCCTCCTCCTCCTCCTCCTCCTCCTCCTCCTTTTCTCCTCCTCCTCCTCCTCCTCCTCCCGGACCCTCCACTTTGCGACGAAGGACGCGGAGCACCGCTGGGCCGGCGGCGAACACGCGGTCTTTATGCTCCTCCACGGGATCGACGAACCGCGCAGTGTAGCGGAGAATCTTCCGGTCGGGCACGCCGCGGCCGGCACTCTCGCCAGAGAAGAGAGGAGGGGGGACGGAAGGGGAGGGGGGAGGATCGAGGTGCGTAGGTGCGATCTTCTAGATTTCGGGGCCTGGTTGGGAGGACCGAAAACCATGCCGTGGCATGGCGCTGGAAATAATGACGCCAGCGCTGCAGCGGGAGCACGATTCGGAACAAACGGAAGCGCAGAAATGAGGCCAGCGCTGCAGCGGGAGCACGATTCGGAACGAGCGGTAGCCCGAAAATGAAGCCAGCACTTCAGCGAGAGCAGCACTTTGAAAAAACAACAACAACAACAACAACAACAACAACAACAACAACAACAACAACAACAACAACAACAACAACAACAACAACAACAACAACAACAACAACAACAAAAAGGGGGAATCCTGTGTGTTAAAAAACCAGTACGCGGAGAAGGGGCGAATATTTCCTGGACGTCATCAGAGGAGAGAGACCAATAGTGTTCATGTTATATAATTGTCCAGAGGTTGGGAGGAGGGAGGAGAGGGGAAGGGGGGGGAAAAGAGAGATGAGGGGGGAGGGAGGGGGGAGAGGGAGAGCAGGAGTGGGAGGGCGAGGGGGAGGGTCGAGATTCGAAGATCGAGATGTTACTTGATCCTGGCGGCGCGGATTGCGGCTTGGAATGATGAATCCGCGTCCCCTCGACGCGCAAACATCTCCTGCACCGCCCGAAGATCGAGGTTGTTGAGCGGTTTGGGCTCTTCGTGGCCCGCCCCGAGAGCCCTCGTCGCAACGGCCGCGTCCTCCTTGAGCCTCTGGTCCAAACGCACCCCTGGAGAGGTCTGGCGCAAATTGCTGAGGAAGGATGCCGCCCAAAAAACGGCCGTCGTAACCCTCGTCCTCGTCCGCGTGGTCCTCGTCACCATCGTGGTCCTCGTCCGGGACTTCTTCGCCATGGCCGTGGCCGTTGCCACCGTCGTCGTGCTCGTCCTCGTCCTCGTCCTCGTCGCCGTCACCGTCGTCGTCGTCGTCAGCGTCGCCGTCGTGGTCATCCCCGAAGAGGAGGCGGGAGAGGAGGAGACAGATAGGAAGGAGGATGTCGGCGACGACGAGGCCGCCAAAATTGGGCCCCTCTCGATCCTCGTCGTAACGAGAAGAAGCATGAGAAGGGCAAGGAGGAAGAAAGGTAAAACAAGGAGGATAACAAGGATGAAGGGAAAAAAGAGTAGTCAAGTTTGCCATGTCGAACGACTCAGCGGGCCCCACCCCTTCCCGCCCCCCTCTCATAGCAAAGGAAAATAGCATGGCACAACGCCGTAGTGAGATGAAAACGCGTTCACACATAGCGAACGGAAGGCGCTCGCGCGCAATGCCGCTGCCGACGACTTGGCGATGAGGCGAGAGATAAAAAAAAAACAAAAAAAAAAAAAAAAAAAAAAAAAAAAAAAAAAAAAAAAAAAAAAAAAAAAAAAAAAAAAAAAAAAAAAAAAAAAAAAAAAAACGAGCGCCGCGCACGTAAGGAAACGGAATGTCAGAAACGCGTCGCGCGGCGATGCGGCGAGGGTACCGTTTGGTCCTCTCCCGTGCGGCCAAATGTCCGACGAGCGCGGCGAAGACGAAGTACGCGGCGGGGCGAAGCAGCACTGCCACCGTCACGCGCAAACTGCGCGGCGCCTGGGGCAGGGACAGCATGTCGCCCGCTCTCGCGCGGCCCCGCTGCTGCTGCTGCTGCTGCTGCTGCTGCTGCTGCTGCTGCTGCTGCTGCTGCTGCTGCTGACGCTCTCGTGAGGCGTGGCGAGCGAAGCGTGCGCCGCGCCAGCGCGGGAACGCCACCGCCAAACGAATTCTGCACGGAGCTGGGCGAGGGCGACAGACCACACGATGACGCGCGGCCCCGCCCCCCACGACGCAGCGAGTGGAACCGATGCGCCGCGCCAAGAGCGACATTTTCAGGCGAACTGTTCGCGGCGCTCTCCTTTGCTCGCACGTCGACAAAGTGGCGAGCGGAAAATGGGCGCCGCGCCCAACCGGGAGCTCTGCTCCAAGGGAACACGGGAGCGGCGCCAAAAACGAGAGCGACGTGTCGCTCTTTTTTGCGCGGAGTGTGCGCCCGTCCAATCCCTGCCGAACCAAGCAGCTTGCAATGTCGGCGACAAAGCGCGCCCATGCTGACATCAAAAGCGTAAGCTCTGTATTGTTGTTGATGGGTAGGCTGGAGCGTTCTGGGTCCGTTTGCGTCGGCCAGTTAGGTTGCCTAGCGAGAGTGTGCACGAATCAGCAACTGGACAGGAGTGGAGATGTGGAGCGAGGGGGTGGGGCAAGAGGAGAAGAAGGAGCGGCAGTGGACCTGAGAGCGTGAAGACAGTAGGAGGACGAGGAAGGAAGAATGGCGAGGAGAAGCGAGGGGAAGGCGGCAGGAAAGCAGGAGAAGGCAGGAGGAGCAGCAACAGCAACAGCAGCGAGAGCATGAGCAGCATCAAAATGATGAGACATAGGAGGAGGGAGGAGGGATGGGAGGAACGGAAGGATCGAGGGACCGAGAGAGTGACCGAGAGCAGGAGGCGGGAGGGACGGAGAAACGGAGGAAGTGAAGGGTGGAGGGATGCAGGGAGGGAGGCAGGGAGGGAGGACAGCTGGTAATGAGCGATGAAGGGGGAGGGATGGACATCTGCCCGTTCCCTTGAGGCACGAGTTGGAGTGTCCTCGGATCACTCGTTGGATCCCCGGGAGCCTCCATTCCCAACCCTGAGGATTCTCTTAAAGGGCCCAGACCCAAAATTGCCAGATCGGCCAGGGCGCGCCGCGTGGCCCCTGGGGCCCGTCACGTCTTGTCGCGTGACCTTCTCTGGCCCCAAGAGGGCCCAAAGACGGGCCCCAAGGGGACCCCGAGAGGCCCCGAAGACGGTCGAAGAGAGCCCCGAGTCGGCGAAAGATCGCTCCAAGACGCCCAAGGTGGCATCAAGACGGCCCAAGATGCCCGCAAAGATCCTTGAGTTCCCAGTGGTTCTTCAATGATTTTGGCGTTCTCGCCGTGTCGGCTTCCAGACGCTCCAGGACAGCCCAAGAGGCCACCAAGCTCGCCCAAAGACTTCCCAGGAGGCTCCCCAGAGGGCCCCCAAACGGCCCACGAGGGCTCCAAAACGACCAAAGAGGCCCCCAAGAGGCCCCCAAGACGGCTCCAAGAGGGGGTCCCGACGGGGGACTCGGACGGATATTTAAAGCCCTCGACCCCGGGAGGCCCCCCGTAGGCCCAAGAGGCCCCCAAGAGGCCGGCAAGCGCCCCCAAGCAAGAGGCCCCCAAGAGGCCCCCAAGAGGCTCCGAAGAGGACCCAAAACTGCCCTCAAGAGGCCACCGAGAGCGCTCCGAAGAGACCCCAAGAAGCATCCTGGAAGACTCTGACCAACACTCCAGGCACGGCGGCGGGATGGGCCGAAGGCCATGAGAGAGAGAGAGAGAGATAGAGAGAGAGAGAAAGGCAAAGAAAGAGAGAGCGAGAGAGAACAAACAAGAAAAACTGAGACAGAGACAGAGACAGAGATAGAGAGAGAGAGAGAGACAGAGACAGAGACAGAGGCAGAGACAGAGACAGAGACCGAGACTGACACAGAGACCGAGGCAGAGGCAGAGACAGAGACAGGGAGCCTCATCACATAGAATGCGAGAGAGACAGAGAGAGAGAGAGAACAAAAAAAGGAGGAAGCAGATGACATGATCCAACGCTCATACCCTCCCGCCGTAACGCTTTCTCTCTGCAGCTCTCTCTCTCTCTCTCTCTCTTTGTGATTGTTGTTATATTTATCTTCCTCTCTCTCTCTCTCGTTCTCTCCTTCTCGCTCTCGCTACATGTAGATATGTATATATATATATGTTCATATATATATGTATATATATATATATATATATATATATATTGGAGGTTGGGGGGTGAGATCGCAGTGGAACGGAGACCCCCAACCGGGAAATCGTGTCGTTTCGTTCGTGTCGTGCGTGCGAGCGAGGCGAAGCTGCGTAGGCGCGCGAGAGGAATGAACCCGCCGTTGCTAGGGCGAAGACAAGACAAATGATTCTCCCCCTCCCGCCCGTCCGGCGGTGGCCCCGAGGTGTCCCGTGGTGTCCAGTGGGGTCCAGTGGTGCCCCGAGGTGTCCCGTGGTGTCCCGTGGTGCCCCAAAAAGTGAGACCGTGATACCGATAGAGAGATCGATAATGAGATCGACAAGTGTACCGTGGTGTCCCGTGGTGTCCCGTGGTGTCCCGTTAAATGAGATCGATAGTGAGACCGATAGTGAGATCGATACTGACATCGATGTGGTGCCGCGAGGTGTCCCGTGTCCCGTGGTGTCCCAAAAAAGTGAGATCGATAGTGAGATCGATAGTGAGATCGACAGGTGTCTCGTGGTGTCCCGTGGTGTCCCGTTGAATGAGATCGGTTGTGAGATCGATAGTGAGATCCATACTGACATCGATGTGGTGCCGCGAGGTGTCCCGTGTCCCGTGGTGTCCCCAAAAAGTGAGATCGATAGTGAGATCGATAGTGAGATCGACAAATGTCTCGTGGTGTCCCGTGATGTCCCGTTGAGTGAGATCGATTGTGAGATCGCTAGTGAGATCGATGTGGTGTCCCGAGGTGTCCCGTGGTGTCCCGTGGTGTCCTATGGTGTCCCGTTGAGTAGAAACGAGTGTGAGATCGATAGTGCGACCGATAGTGAGATCGAGAAGTGTCCAGCGGTGTCCCGTGGTGTCTCGTGGTGGCCCGTGGTGTTCCGTGGTGTCCGGTTGAGTGAGATCGATAGTGAGATCGATAGTGAGATCGACGAGTGTCCTGTGGTGTCCCGTGGTGTCCCGTGGTGTCCCGTGGTGCCCCGTTGAGTGAGATCGATAGTGAGAACGATTGAGTCAGATGTTGGTTCCCCCCCTCTCCCCCCTCCACAACCTCCTTATCACCCGAAGGGTGGTCGTATGTATATATGTGTGTATATATATATATATATATATATATATATATATATATATCGAAGGTTGGGGGGTGAGATCGCAGTGGAACGGAGACCCCCAACCGGGAAATCGTTTCGTTTCGTTCGTGTCGTGCGTGCGGGCGAGGCGAAACTGAGTGGGCGCGCGAGAGGAATGAACCTGCCGTTTCTAGGGCGAAGTCAAGACAAATGATGTTCCCCCTCCCGCCCGTCCGGCGGTGGCCCCGAGGTGTCCCGTGGTGTCCAGTTGTGCCCCGAGGTGTCCCGTGGTGTCCCGTAGAGCCCCAAAATGTGAGATCGATAGTGAGATCGATAATGAGATCGACAGGTGTCCCGTGGTGTCCCGTGGTGTCCCGTTGAATGAGATCGATAGTGAGACCGATAGTGAGATCGATACTGACATCGATGTGGTGCCGCGAGGTGTCCCGTGGTGTCCAAAAAGGTGAGATCGCTAGTGAGATCGATAGTGAGATCGACAGGTGTCTCGTGGTGTCCCGTGGTGTCCCGTTGAGTGAAATCGATAGTGAGATCGATGGTGAGATGGATGTGGTGTTCCGAGGTGTCCCGTGGTGTCCTGTGGTGTCCCGTTGAGTGAGATCGATAGTGAGATCGATAGTGAGACCGATAGTGAGATCGAGAGGTGTCCCGCGGTGTCCAGTGGGGCCCCGTAGTGGCCCGTGGTGTCCCGTGGTGTCCCGTTGAATGAGATCGATAGTGAGATCGAGAATGAGATCGACGAGTGTCCCATGGTGTCCCGTGGTGTCTCGTGGTGTCCCGTGGTGTGAGGTCGATAGTGAGATCGATTGAAACAGATGTTGGTTGCCCCCCCTCTCCCCACCCCCCCACAACCTCCTTACAACCCGAAGGGTATGTGTATCCCGCCCTCCCTCCCTCCCTCTCTTTCTATATCGGAGGTTGGTGGGTGAGATCGAAGCGGAACGGAGAACCCCTCACCGAGAAATCGGTTTCGGCTTCGGGTTCGTGTCGCGCGTGCCGGCGAGGCGAAGCTGCGTGGGCGGACGAGAGGAATCACTCCGCTGTTGCTAAGGCGCTTCAGAGCCGTTGACCCGTCCTTCCCCGCCCCCTCTGGTGGTCCGGCGGTGGCCCGGGTGTCCCGCCGTGTCCGGTGTCCCGTCGCTGTCCCGTCGGTGTCCCGTCGGTGTCCCGTCGCGGTGGGCGGGCGGTGGCTGGGTTGTCCCGCCGTGGTGTCCCGTCAGTGTTCCATTTGTGTCCCGCCGGTGTACCGTGGTGTTCCGTCGGTGTTCTGTAGGTGTCCCGTCGGTGTCCCGTCGGTGTCCCGTGGTGCGATCGATGGTGAGATCGATAATGGGATCGATAACGAGATCGAAAGTGAGGTCGATTGGTGTCCCGATGGTGTCCTGTGGTGTCCCGTCGGTGTCCTGTCGGTGTCCCGTCGGTGTCCCGTCAGTGTCCCGCGGGTGGCCCGTCGGTGTCCCGTCGGTGTCCCGTGGTGTCTCCTGGTGAGATCGATGGTGAGGTCGGTCGTGAGACCGATGGTGAGGTCGCCGGTGAGACTGGTGCTCCGATGGTGCGCCGAATGGTGTCCCGATGGGTGTCCTGATGGTGTCCTGGTGGTGTTCCGATGGTGTCCCGATAGCGTCCTGGCGGTGTCCATAGGTAGGCTTGGGGGAGGTCGCAAAGAACTCGATACGCCAATCTGTTTTCAGCGCCAGCACCACCGGCCACGGGATCGCTTGTGTCCCGCGAACGCTCCGACGCCAAGTAAATGCCACAACCCGGCCACTTGTGCCGCGAGCGTCCCGAGGCCAAATAAACGACACCACGAGCGCGGGGATGAGAAAACCCGAATTCGAAACTTCGGGCGAATTCGATAGTGAGATCGGTGATACGATCGAGAGTGAGTCCGACGGCGGTACCGACAACAACTGCGATGGAGTGCAATCGGCAAAGATATATTGATAGTGAAACCGATTGTATGTCCGACCACCTGATCGATAATGAGATACGCCAAATGCCCTATTGGTGTCCCGTCGGTGCCTACCGGGCCCCCTGCTTATGTCCATTTGTGATATTTGTATGTTCCCTCCGCTTTTTCCTCCGCGTTCCAGGTTGAAGGTGGCGACGGCGGCGACGGCAGCGATGGTGTCCCAATGGCACCCCGATAGTGTCCAACACAACTGATGTCCCGATGGTGTTCCGATCGTACCTAACGCCGCTCATTGTGAGATCGATAGTGGGATCGACAGTTAGATCCATCGACAGTGAGATTGGCCGCGAGGTCGATAGTGAGATCGGTCGAGGGCGAGGTTGATCGAGTGTGGACCATAGTTGGGTCACATCGCGACGCGGCAACGTCACCTCGCGTCGTCGCCAATTCGAGGGCGCACCACCAGCATCGTCATCATCGCAGCCATCGTAATTGGCGTCAGTTGGTTCTTTCCCCCCTCAACCTCCTCATCACCCGAAGTGTGGAGAATGCCGAGATCTGTATATGTGCGTTCCGATGTCGTCCTGCGCTTTGGCCCCAGTGCCTCCCCTACAAGTTGTTCTGCTGTAGGGTTTGCTCCGGTTTCCTCGGGCCCCGCACCGGCTGCCCTGAGACTTCTGCGCTCCTCTGCCACGGCGGTGCCCTCCCTGGCCCCGCGCCGAAGGCCGTGCTGCGGCTCCCCTGCGCCCCCGCGCCCTCCGATCGCCGCGAACCCGGCCCCCGCCAGGGAAACCCAAAGATGCAACCAACGCGTGCCATAAGAGCGCACGATAAGGATGCAAGGTTGAGAATGTCTGGGAGGCTGATCTGCAACGGGGTCCGGAAGGGTGTCGGGAGGGCCGTCTTAGTCGCTCGTCGCCGCGGCTCTTGGTTCGCCCATTCTCGCGTCGACATGCTCCTGGCGCGCGAAATTCCGGATCCAGAATTGCACCGCGGGCCCAGCACGATTTCCATGTAGAACTTCAAATTCTGAGGTCGCCCCCCAGGGTTCGATGGCAAACGGCAGCCTAGCACGCCTGGGCAAATCTCGAAATCGACAGGCGCAAAATAATTCAAAATACATGCAGAAAAACGCCGCACGCGATGAGATGGTGCACTCAAACGGGCCTGCGCCAATACAGTGGCAAATAATTGGGCAAATCAGCGCCCGCCGAACGCAGCCGGGTTTACGACCAGACCAGGGAGCCTACAACAGGCCCGCGTTTCCACGAGATGCTGCTGGACGCCAACGGTGCAAACCCCAGAGCCATAGCGCCAGAACTGACGAGACAGCCCAACCCGACATCGATGTTTCTACGCAAGACGGCCCAACGCTGCCGCGCGCGGCGGCGCAGCGGCTGCCCCCGCTGTTTTTCCCCACGCGCGGCGGCGCAGGGGCCGCCTCCACTGCGCTTCTCCCCGAGCAGCCCAGCGCCGCCACGCGCGCGGCAGCGCAAAGGTCGCCACCGCTAAGTTTCTCCGCGCGCGACGGCCAAGCGCCGCCGCACGCACGGCGGCGCAGGAACAGCTCGCGCCGCGTTTTCTGCGAGCTCGCCTGCGCCGGCTCAACGCCGCCGCCCGCGCGCGGCGGCATAGTCGCCGCTCGCGCTGCGTTTCTCCGCGCACGACAGCCCAGCGTCGCCGCGCGCGCGGCGGCGCAGGGGCCGCCTGCGCGGCGTTTTCCGCGCGCGACGGCCCAGAGCGGCAAAGCGCGCGGCGGCGCAAAGACCGCCCCCGTCGCACGTCACGACAAATGACGGCCCAGCGACGCCGCGCGCAAGCGTTTCTCCACGCACGACGGCCCAGCGCCGCGGTGCGCGCGGCGGCGCAAGGGCTGCCCCCATTGCGCACCCCTGCGCACGACGGCACGGCGCCCCCTCGCGCGGCGTCGCAGGAACAGCTCGCGGCGCGCTTTTTCCACGCGCGACGGACAGGCGCCGCCGCGCGAGCGGCGGCGCAGAAGCCGCCCCCGTCGCATGTCTCCACGCGCGTCGGCCCAGCGCCGCCGCGCGCGCGGCGGCGTGGAGGGGTTGGCCGAGCGGTCGCCTCGGCGTCACCCGAACGGTCGCTGCGAGCTTCGATTGCCAAGGCTTCCCCTGTCGCCGCGCTAGCCAAGCGATTTGGGCGGCGCGCCCTGCGCTGCGCGCAAATCTCGCGCAGTGCGCAACGGTTTTTGCGAGGGATAATCGAATGGCGCCCTGCGTTTCGCCGACAGCCGAGCGACTTGCGTGAACCCAACAACCAGAGGGCCCCAGTGCAAGGTTCTGGTAGGCCTTGGATCGCCGAAACTAAACGGGCTCAAGAAACTCTGGGCCAAGCGAAGCCTATTGGTCGTTCCGGCGCCCACCGCGAGAGCAGGCGGGCGCGCCCATGCGCCCGCGGCGTGCGTGGGCGGGCGCGCCCAGGCACCAGCGGCGCGCGCGCCCGAGTTGCCCGCCCGAGTTAACCGACCAAGTTCACCGGTCGAGTTGACCGGCCGAGTTTATCGGCCGAGTCGAACAGCCGAGTTCATCGGCCGAGGCGACCGACCGAATTGACCGACAGAGTTGATCGGGCAAGTTGATCGGCCAAACTGATCGGCCGAGTTGATATGCCGAGATGATAGGCCGCGTTGATCGGCCGACTTGATCGGCCAAATTGATCGGCCAAGTTGACCGCGCGCGCGCGTTGACGAATTGATCGGCCCAGTTGGTCGGCCAAGTTGATCGGCCGAGTTGATCGGCCGACGCGCGCGTTGATGAACTGATCGGCCGAGTTGACCGCCCAGCCGAGCGTTGACCGCCCCGCCGCGCGTTGACCGACTGGGTTGACCACCTGGGTTGACCGCCTAGCCGCGCGTTGACCGCCCAGCCACGCGTTGGACGCCCGCGTTGACCGCCCGGGTTGACCGCCCAGCCCCGCGTTGGCCGCCCAGCCGCGCGTTGACCGCCCGAATTTGCCGCCCGAAAAGCCCGCCCAACAGCGCGCTGACCAATCTGGATTGGCCGTCCAACCGCCGATTGGCCGCCCCAAGCCGACCGCGCAACCGCCTCCCTCGACCGGAACCGCGAAGGCAAATGGCGGACGAGAGTCGGCCATGACGCGCTAAAAGACACCAGCGGCTTCAAGGGCAAATCCAACGGAAGGCCGCTCGCGCTGCGATTTCCGCGCACGGAGGCGCCGGGCCGTCGCGCGCGCAGAAAATCCAACGCGAGCGCCCTCGACGCCGTCGCGCACGCGCGGCGGCGCAGTGGCCGCCCCCATCGCACTTGCGTGCGCCAGACGGCCCAGCGCCGCCGCGACTGTTGAGCGTCAGAATGCCAGGTGCTGTCTGGTAGGGTTTCTCCATCCGACTAAGGAGGCCCGCCCGCCCCGTGGCATACTTTCCCGCGCGCCGCCCCTCCTCCCAAAAGTCCTCGGGCGACCGCATTAACTCCCTGAGGCTCTCCAAGTCTTCCAAGATTGCCCAGGAAGGCCACTACGGCCGCCAAGATGGCCTCTGGCTATTTCTTAAAGGCCAATGATGGCCCCCAGACAAACCAACATGGCCCCATGGAAGCCCAAGACGGAATCAATATAGCTCAAAGAAGCCCCCAATACGTCCCAGGACGGCCCAAGAGGGCCCCAACAGGACCCTCGAAAGACCAAAGGGACGACAGTCAATGATTTTGATATGGTGATTCATTGATTTGGGGTTACAATCGCTCTGGGCATCCGCCAGCTCAAAACCACCCAGGAAGCCTCCAGCGCTGCCCTCACACGGCCCAAGAGGCCCCCCAAATGAGCCAAGAAACTTCAAGATGGCCTCGACAAACCCTTAACGGTCCCACGACGGCACAGGACGGCCCCAAGAGAACCCCAAGACAGCCTACAAGGACCGCCGAAGGGGTCGAAGATGGCCTGGGAGGGCCCCTCGATCCCCGACAGACCCAGACGCCCCCAGGATGCCCCCACGAAGGCCGTAAGAGATACCAAAGACAGCAAGACTGGCCCGCAGAAGCCCAAGTGTGCCCTGACACGGCCCAAATGAACTCCATGAAAGCTCATCAAAAAATTGTCTGGGAAGGCGTCACATGTGATAGCCATTTTTCCCTCCTTCATTCACATCATCACCACAATCGTCTTCCTCGTCGCCATCAGCATGACCAACCTCGTCGTCATCATCATCGTCATAATCCTTCGAACAATCGCCACCCAAAGTGTAAGACTGGCGCGGTGGCGGGACTTGCTTCTGTCAGCCGGACGCAGTGCGAAACGCACTCGGCGACGTGCCCGCGGTGCTATATTCAGAAGACTCGCCCACGCCCCTTGGCTGTGCAGCGCGAGGTCCCCGCGCAAACAGCGCGTGACACCGAGGTCTCGTTGTTAAACTGCGCGCGTGTGTTTGTATGGCTCGTGCTGCGTGGCATGAAACAAAACTCATACAGACACGCGCGTGCTCGCGTGCTCTGCTGTAGAGAGGCGCCATGAAACGAGCCACGCGTCGTGGGGCCCATGGGGAACCGCGCTGTCGGCGAGCGATGGCGCACGCATAACTCAGGAAACCAAGACCACCACCCCCGTCGCAAAGCCGAGGTCGATTTTCGATCTTCTTACCATGCAGGCCGAGGCCGCAGACCGACGGCATCGCAAGACCGAGGCCGAAGACTAATACCGAGGCCGGAAGCCGACGTGCATTGCAAGACACAGCGGCAAAACCAAGGCCGAGCACCGACGCCCTGAGGCACAGGTCGAAGCCGACAAACACGCCTAACCCATCGCACAACCCAGCCCGAAGACCGACGTATATGCAATCATGTAAAACAAACGATGCTTTCAAGTGCAGACCAACAAATGAAAATCCGCCGATCTGGCGTGCGAGTTTGAAAGAGCCTTAGATGTAGCATCAGCTTCAGTTACTGAGCTTCTGCTCTGCTGGGGGGTGGGTGCCGGGGTGGCTCTGACGGGGTATGGGGTGGGGGGGGAGGGGGGACGCGCTGTGCTGCGTTTTCCCGGGGGGGGGGGGGGGGGTCGGGTCGTGGGAAACACAGCAGAGTGCCACCCCGGATGCCAGAGAGCCCAAAATTGCTGCAAGATATTTCGAAGACGGCCCAAGATGTACCCAAGACGGCCCAAGATGGCGTCATGACGGCCCAAGAGGCCTTCAAGAGGCCTCTAAGACGGCCCAAGAGGTCTCCAAGAGTTCCCAAGAGGCCCGAAGAACACCCAAAAGGCCCCCCAAGAGGCCCCAAGAGCACTCCAACAGCACCCCCAAGAGGGGCTCTTGAGGCCAAAATCGTCTGTTTTCCGATAGCCTTTGACGGATTTTGACATGCTCGCCTTTTCGGGCTTCCGACGCTGCAAGACGGCACAAGAGGCCCCCAAGATTGCACCACAACGGGCCTTCCTGCGGCCGTCTTCAGGGGCCTCTTGGGCTGTCCCGGGGCAATATTGGAGGCCTCTTGGACGCTCTTGGAGCGATCTTGGTGGCCTCTTGAGCCGTCTTGGGCATTTGGAAAGCCAGAAAGGAAGAAACCCCCGAATCCTTCAAAAACCTACCGGAAATCAGTGGTTTGGGCCTCTTCGGGCGTTCCTGGAGGTCCACTTGGAGGTCTCTTGGGCCGTCTTGGAAGCCTCTTGGGGGCTGCTTAGGCCGTCTTGGGCCATCGTGAGGCAATCCCTCCCTCCACCTCCCTCCGCCTCATCCTCCACCTACTCCTCCACCTCCCCTTCCACCAACCAGATCGCATCGGGAGCGCCCCCGGATCGACGGCACTGGCCGGAGGCCACTACAATATGGAGCAACACTTAACACGAACATACTTCAAAACAACAAGTTGACCCCAAATAACCTCACACCAAAACGCAAGCGGATTTGCGTTTTAGTCGCCCTCCCTGCCCCCCTCTGGGGCCATTCCTACGGACGGCCCTCTCCCCTGACCCCCCCCCAACCTCCTTATCACCCGAATTGTGGTGGTATAGGTCTTTAGATATAGACGAGCCATTCCACTGCTCGCAAAGTGACTACTCGCAAATGGCCTGGATCCCCCCCGGAGGATCTACGATAAATTACATCAAAGCGGACATGTGTGTTTCGGACGTTTGCGAGTAGGCACTTTGCGAGTAGTGGAGCGCGCTCAGTGAAAAGATTTATGTGTGTATATATATATATATATATATATATATATATTAGAACCACGCGCGCTTCGCGCGCGCTTAGGTTCTAGCGCAGGCCAGTCGAGGGGCACGGAGTCTTCCTGCTGTCTGGTGTCGGTCTTCAGACGGCTCAAAGCATCTTGAACTGACTCTCGGGCTGTTTTGGGGCTGTTTCAAGGGTGTCCTGGGCCGTGCTCGCGCTGTCGAGGGTCCTCTGGAGGCCCTTGGGGGCCTGCCGCGGGCGTCTGGGGGGCCTCTTTGGGCCTCTTGGGGGTCTCTTAGGGGCCTCTTGGGGGCCTCCTGGGGCGGGGGGGCTGGAAGGTTCAGTTGGGTGTCCCGTCTTGGGCCCCTCTTGGGGCCCTTTGGGGACGCGCTTGGGCCGTCCTGGGCGCCTCTTGGACTGTCCGGGGCCCCTCTGGGGCCGTCTTGGGGCTCTCTTGTGGGCTTCGTGGGCCGTCTTGGGGCGGTCTACAGTCGGGGCGTTGACCTAAGGAACCCTAAATAAGGAACGAGGCCCCTATTTTCCATAAGTCAAACTTCGATTTCCGATCGGAAACATAAGGAAAACCTGAGGCAAGCTGTGAAACACTCAAGGAACGCGGAGCCCCTCCCAAACGAAAAAGGTTCCTTCTTCAGGGCCCCGACTGTATGGAGAGTCGGAGGTCGTAAAGGACGGTACGAAGGACAAAAAATCGAATATGGTAAAAATGCACGTTTTACGAAAGGAACGGGGCTATTTTTGCTTCCCGGGGCTGTCTGGGGAGATCTCTTGGAGGGGCGGTTCGAGACGCCTCTTGAGCCGCTGGAGACCGCTGGAGGTTGTCTTGAGGGTGGCTCTGGGCGGCCTTGGGCCGCCTGGACGGCCGTCTGGGCGCTCCGGGGGCCGACCTGGGGCCCGCCAGGGAGCGGGCTGGGCCCGACGTCCCCCAATTTGTGGTCGTAAATAAATAATGTATGTATATATATAATGAATATATAAACATATTTATCTATATATGTATATTTATATACATATATATATATATACACACACCCGTACAAACATACAACTACATAGGATAATGCCGGCATCTGTATACGTGCGCCCCGATGCCGACTTTTGCTTTTGCCCCACTGCCTCCCCTACAAGCTGCCCTGCTGCAGCTCCCGGGCCTGCGCCGGCCTCCTCGGGCCCCCACCCTGGCTGCCCTGCGACCTCTGCGCTCCTCTGCTCCTCGGTGGTGCCCTCCCCGGCCCAGTGCCGAAAGCCCTGCTGCGGCTCTCCGGACTCCTGCGCCCTCCGCTCGCCGCGAGCCCGGCCCCCCCTGGGGAAACCAAAAGGTGCAGCCAACGACAAGGGTGCAGGGGGCGCGGCCAGCGGGGCTGGGCCGAAGGGAAAGGATGCAGGTGCAACCTTGGAAAGTCGCTCCTTCTCACTGTGCTCGTTGACTGTACCGGCACCGCCGCTCCACGGACTTCTCCTGGGGTGCGTTCCAACCAGAACTCCAAGCGACTCCCGGCAGTGGCGACGAGGGCACCCAGGGAAGCCCAAGACCGGCGAGGACGAGGCAAGGGGGAGCGGCAGCAGCGGCTTCCCCCCCTCCGGCCCACTCTGCCGCCCCGCGCTCGCGTCCTCCTGCCGGCCCCGAACCGCCCCCGCAGTGCGCAAACCCCGCTCTCCCGCCGTGGCCTCGTGCGCCCGCTCACCGCCCCGCCCTGCCTCGCTGCTGCTTCATGCCGGCGGCTGCCCCACGGCTGGCGCGAGGGGGCGGGGACGGGGTCAGGACGGGGGGGGCGGGGCAGAGCGGGACAGGGCGACCAGAGGGCGGGAGGGAGGGGGCGCGACAGAGAGGGCGGGGAACACGGGAGGGGGGGCGGCGGGGGAGGGAGGATGTGAGAGGAAGGGGAAGAGGAGAGGAGGAGGGAGGAGGCAGAAAAGGAGGGGAGAGGAGGGACGTGGGCAAGAGATGGTCGAAGCCCAAGCGAAGACCGAGGCAAAGGAGGACCAGGAATGCCTGGCCTCCCAAGACCACCTCGTGTTGGAAAGCCATCGGATGCCGACCTCTCCGTCCTTCGTGGCTGTTTCCTCGAGCCCTGGATGTGTCGCAGGGCCATGTGGATCTCATCATTCCAGCCCTGCCAGAGGAGGAGGAGGAGGAGGAGGAGGAGGAAGAGGAGGAGGAGGAGGAGGAGGAGGAGGAGGAGGTCTTGCAGCCTGGGGCATGGGGCACGAGACTCCCACCATCTCAGCGGCGCTCGCCGCACCGGGAGGGGGACAAGTGCACCCCAAAGTGGGCGGGCGAAGGGCCAGAGGGTGCACAGCAGCATCGGGCAGGCTGTTCTCTGAGCTCACTGCAGCATTCGTCCTCGTCACCCCACTCCTCGTGCTCCTCTTGCTCCCCTCCTGCTCTTTCTCCCCGCCTGCTCCACTCCGCTTCCTACTCTTTCTCCTGCTTTTCCTCCTCCTCCTCCTCCTCACCCTCCTGCTCCTCCTCGTCCTCCTCCTTCTCTTGCAATCCTCTCCTCTTCTGCCCCACCGTTCCTTTTGTCATCCCTGGTCGCCCGCTGGACCCCTCTCCACATGTGCTGATCTCACACTGGGGCCTTGCCGTCGTTGAAATACAGCTTCTCGAAGTCCCGTTTCGGGGGCTTCGGGTTCAGGGAATACACCGAGCCAAGCGAGTCCTTCCAGGCCGCATCATCTCGAAACAACCTCCTCATCCTCATCCCCATCACCACCACTACCACCACCACCACCACCACCATCATCATCATCATCATCAGCAGCAGCATCATCATCAGCATCAGCATCATCATCATATTCTTCATCTTCATTATCATCATCATCATCAGCATCATCATCATCATCATCATCATCATCATCATCATCATCATCATCATCATCATCATCATCAACATGATCATGAGCATCAGCTTGATTCGCATATTGCTCATCATACTGATCATCCTCATTGCCAACGTCATCCACAACAGCAACAGCAACAACCACAACATCAACCACAACGACAACCACAACAACACAACAGCAACAACAACATCAGCATCATCAGCATAACCATCATAATCCTAATCCTCCTCCTCATCATCAGCAGGATCCGCATCATGACAACTAGCATCACCATCATCGCCATAATCACCATCAACCTCATCATAAGCATAAGCATCATCACTATCACAATAAGTATCACCATCTTCGTCATTATTGTATTCGACCCCACATCAGAATATCAATCATCCCCACTATCATCATCACAATCAGCATCGTCATCGTCATCATCATCAGCAGCAGCAGCATCAGCATCGCCACCAACATCATCATTATCATCACCATCCTGATGTTCCCTCTCCTGCGCGTGACTTCCGTGCCCACCAAACTCATCATAATGAGCCCGTCTGCATCCTCGTCGTCTTCCCCCTCATCCTCCTTCGCCTCCTCTCAAACAACATCCGCCACGTCGTTTGAAACTATGTGTGCGTTCGTCGGGCCCTCTTTTAGTTCAAATTGCACCCTGCGAAGCAATGGCTGGTTCGGGTCTCCCTACGCATTGAGCCCAGCATGCATTTTCCTCTGGCGATCCTGCGCCTGTGACCTTCACACACACACACACACACACACACACACACGCAAACACATGGAAACACACAAACAAACAAACAAACAAACAACCAAACAAACCTGGGGCCTTCTAACACGCATACACACACAAACAAGCAAGCAAGCAAACAAACAAATAATGCCAATTCAGAGCCCCTGTTGAGGGGGGCCGTGCCCCCCCCCCCCCCCCCCGAACTCCCACCCTACCCTGGGCACCACCCCTTGAGCGAGGCGGCGGCGTGTTCGCGCGGCAGCAAAACAGGGTAGGGTTCCTCCTCGTACGCAGCCTCTCTCTCTCACACCTTTCATCATCCTCCTCCTCCTCACACTATCCGCTATCGTGACCCCTGGCACGTTGCAGCGTGCTAGAATGCGGAGTGCTGTCTGGTAGGGTTTCATGATCATCTAAGGGCCCCCCCCTCTAGTCGCACTTCGCCGCATGCACTGGCCCCCCTCCCGAGGCCACAATCTTTCGTAAAATGTCACAGGTGGGCCACAATCCATGGTAAACTACGAACGACAGATGCGCTTCCGAGGCCAAGATGCCTCCAAAAAGGTCCAACATAGCTCATAGACGGCCCACTTTGGCCTCAAGACGGCTCGAGAGGGCCTCCCGTGGGACCCAAGACGGCCTTCCCAGGCCCTTCGATTGCCCAAGACGGCACCAAGACGGCCTCACGACGGCCCCCAGGCGACCAGCATACGGCCAAGAGGTCCCCAAGACCGCACAAAACAACCCCAAGGCGGCCTCAGAGGTCCCCACAACGGACCAAGAGAGCCTCCAGGGTCCCCCAAGACAACCTCACAGGAGGCCCAAGCAGCAACCAAACGGCCAAAACGAGTTCCATGCGGGCTCCTCAACTAGTGAACTAGTGAAGACGAAAGGTGACACATGTGACGACCTTCCACTTCCTACTCGTCCTCCTGGTTTTCTTCCTCCTCCTCCTCCTCCTCCTCCTCCTCAATAGGCGGCTGCAGGCTAACTAGGATGCCTGAACCCTCCCGGCAGAGCTCAGCTGACTGAGTCGCCCGAGGTTCTCGACCGACGACCTCCTCCACACCATCCTCATCATCATCCTGCTCTTCTTCCGCCTCTCGGTCATCATCGATATCATCATCAGCATCATCCTCATCGTCGTCAGCAGCATCAGCATCAACATCACCATCAACAGCATCGACATAATCATCAGCAGCAGCATTCAGCATCATCGTCATCATCAGCATCATCGTCATCATGAATTATCAGAATCAGCATCAACATCCTCGTCTCATCACCATCCATCCCTACCACCTTATCACCACCTCCACGATCATCAGCACCAGCATCATCACCAGCATCAGCATCATGACCATCAGCATCATCAGCATCACCATCATCGGCAGCATCATCATTAACCCCATGAGAATTAGCATAAGCATCAGCCTAATCATCGTCATCGTCATCGCCATCATCAGCATCATCACCATCAACAGCATCAACAACAATATCAGCATCACTCACAGCATCAGCATCAGCATCAACATCAGCATCAGCATCAGCATCAGCATCAGCATCAGCATCAGCATCATCAACAGCATCATCATTAGTACCATCATCATCGACCACCATCACCATCACCATTCTCATGATGGCTCCCACAAGCCTGGGGACACGAGGTGTCACGCGTGACGGCACTCCGTGCCCCCTCGAACGGTCGTCCCCTGAAACTTGCCTCGGGCGGCTGGATGATTCCCCACGCTCTGCCTGCCCCTCACCTCCCGTAAACCCTTCTCCATCCTCCTTCTAGGTTGTTCGGCGGAGGCTCCTCCTCGGAGGGTCTCCAGATGGTCCATGCTGCTGATCCTCGACCTCCTCGCCCTCTCCCCCTCGGGGGTCCGCCCTCCTCGTCCTCCTCGTCCTCCTGTCACCCTCTCCTCGCACTCGTTCCCATCCTGGTCCTCTTCCCCGCCCTGAAGGAAAGCTGGACCCAGCCAGTACTTCAATAGTGTGCGAGCGTCACGACCGCCCCCAGAAAGCCCAAGAGGCCCCGACGACGTGCCAGCCATGTCCCAAGACGGTCTCCGAAGGCACCAGCGGCCCGCAGTAAGACAGCCCAGCATGGACCCCAAGAAGCACCCAGGTATGCACGAATGACCCGAAAAGAGCCCCGCAGCAGATGGCGAAGCCCGTCGGATAACAAAACACATAGGCGAGTCCGAATGCTTTGAAGCCATCCGGCATTGCTGCCCACCAGGGTCTGGTATGCTTTCCTGCCGCACATCCAGAAACATCTTAAGTCAACCCTGAACGACCCAGAAACGCAGATTGGAGACGAGGGCGCTCACGCGCGACCCGAGCAGCTTACGCGCCAACGTCGGCGCAGACGACCCCCTTTTCTTGCGTCGCTGAAGTGGCGATGGAGCCCTCTGGCCTCCTCCGCCTCCTGCGGCCTGGCCCTCTGGCTTCCTTCTCCCGTGACGCCGCGGTTTTCCAGGGGCGTCCATCCCTCCGCCCGCCTCCACCCTGAACCATCTGAAGTCCACCCGGCAGGCCCGCACAACGGGACCACCCACAGCCGAGTATCGTTTAACCGATCCCCATCCCCAGCGGCGTGGCCTGGGCCCCACTGGCCGATTTGGCCCCGTAGTTGGGGATAGACAGTCAACCAGTATAGTAAGGATGCGCGATAAGGATGCAAGGGCCTTGGGAACCCATTTCGAAGCTTCCCGACTGGGGCGCGGCCAACGGCAGTGGCCGAGGATGGACCGAGGAGGCAGGGATGCAAGGTTACCCTTGGGAAGGTTGCCCATCCTTACTATGCGGGTTGACTGTAGGCCGTTCCCTTCGGGTTTCGAGGGGTGCATCCCCAACTGTGGGGGTGATTTGGTGGGGGTCTGGAAGGGGATGGGGATGGGAATGGGGATCGGTAAAACGATACTGAACAGCCTCTGCGACCCAGAAACCCTCAAGGGGGTCGGCAGCGCGGTGCAAGCCCAAGAGCACGTGCCTTGTGCTCTCGATCCTCTTCCTGGACGTCATCCCTCCTTCGGCGGTCCGTCCTCCTCGTCCTCCTCCTCCTCCTCCTCCTCCCCCTCCTCCGCCTCATCCGCCTCCTCCGCCTCCTCCTCCTCCTCCTCCTCCTCCTCCTCCTCCTCCTCCAGTCCTCCTGGTCCTCCTTCTCTTCCTCCTTCTCCTCCTCCTCATGCTCCTCCTCCTCCTCCTCGTCGACCCTCCTCCTCGTCTGTGATCCTTCGCCTCCTCCTCCTCGATGGGCATCCTGCTCCCCCTCCCGTCGTCGTCGTCGTCGTCTTCGTCGCCGTCGTCGTCGGCGGCGTCGTCGTCTTCGTCGTCGTCGTCGTTGTCGTCGTCGTCAACGTCGTCGTCGTTGTCCTCGTCCTCCTCCTCCTCACCCTCCTCCTCGTCACCATCATCAATCGAGTGCAACCCATCTCTCTGCAGTGGACCACAAGTTTCTGTTATCAAAACCTGGAGCCTTCAGATCGGCCCTGACGTCGAGGAGACATCCTAATGAGAAGCAGCAGCATCATCATCAGCAACATCATCATCATGCTCATCATAATCAGCAGCATCATTATCATCATCGTCATCTTCATCATCATCATCATCATCATCATCAGCATCATCATCATCATCATCATCATCATCATCATCAGCATCATCATCATCATCATCATCATCATCATCATCATCATCATCATCATCGTCAGCATCATAGTCAGCATCACCACCACCACCACCACCACCATCATCATCCTCGTCAGCATCATCATCATCGTCATCATCATCAACAACATCATCATCAGAATCCTCATCAGCATCAGCATCGTCATCAGCATCAACATCAGCATCAGCATCAGCATCATTATCATTATCGTGATCATCATCAGCAGCATCATCATCAACCTCATCATCAGCATCCTCACCATCAGCATCATCGTATTTGCCATCATCAGCAGCAGCAGCATCATCATCAGTATCACCGGCATAAGAATCGTCATAATCAGCAACATCGTCACAGACAACACCGCAATCATCAGAATCCTCATCGTCCTCCTCCTCTTCCTCCTCATCATCATCAGCATCAGCAGCGGCATCAGCATCAGCATCATCAGCATGGTCATCAACATCAGCATCAGCATCAGCATCAGCATCATCAGCAGCATTATCATCATCACCATCATCACCATCACCATTGTTATTACCACAGCCATCATTATTGTCATGCTTCGAAGCAGTATCACCACCACAACCGCCATTACCACCATTATCATCCTCCTCGTCATCCTCATCATCATCCTCATCATCATCATCAGCATCATCATCACCTCAATCACCATCCTGAACTATCACGACCACCTCGAGCATCGTCATCATAATCATTGCGATCATCATCATAATGATCCTCTGCACCGTCACCATCATCATCACTATCACAATATTCAGCATCGCCGTCACGATCCTCATCACCATCATTACCATCCTCATCATCATGACCACCATCAACCGTTGACATAGTCGGCGTCATCGCCATCATCAGCATCAACATCGCCACCACCATCAGCACCACCACCACCACCATCACCGTCATCGCCACCATCGCTCCCCTCCTCCTTCCCCCGCGGCCCGTCGCCACGCGCAGGGTCCTCCACGGAGCCGTACCCAGTGTACGGCGGCGTCGGGGGCCGCGCGACGGTGCGCTCGGGGAGGCTGGGGTCCACCTGTCCCAGCCCGCCTCCTCCCCGCCGCCTCGACCGAGGAGGAGGAGGAGGAGGAGGAGGAGGAGGAGGAGGAGGAGGCACAGCAAGAAGATGAGGGGGGCACGGGACTAGCATAGAAAAGGCTTCCCGCACGCCTGCGAAGGGGGTGCGGCACCTTCGCGAGGGGTCAGCGAGAGGCCCTGCGCCCAGTCCGTCCCACGAGCTGGAGAAGGGGGAGGCACGATTCGACCTCAGCCTGTGCATCCCCTGGCCTCTGCACGCAAGCTTCCGGCGTCTCCCGCTTGCGCATGCTCCTCTAGACGGCCGCTCCGCATCGCGCGGCGGCCGCTTCCCGGGCCCCTTCCTGACAAAGGCCCCAGAGCTTTGGCCGCATGGATACCCCTCCGAGGAAAAAAAAAAAAAAAAGGCTCGAGGAGGACACCGACGGAGACAGATTCGCGGCGGACGCCAGGAGCGTGACGCCCACCCCGGCACGCACAGCGCAGAGGCCGCCCGTCGAGGGCGGCGGGCTCCACGGAAAGGCGACGGCTGGCTGCTCCATGCGCTAGGCCTCTGGAGGCCGTCTCCTGGCCGTCTCCTCCTCCTCCTCCTCCTCCTCCTCCTCCTCCTCCTCCTCCTCCTCCTCCTCCTCCCTCCTGCTCCTCCTCCTCCTCCTCCTCCTCCTCCTCCTGCTCCTCCTCCTCCTCCTTCTCCTCCTCCTCCTTCTCCTCCTATAGTTCCTCTAGTTCCTAAAAAGCGTGGTCGGCTCGGCTAACCACATCCACCTACTTAAAGCAGGATCTCCTCCCCCTCCTCCTCCCCCTCCTCCTCCTCCTCCGCATCCTCCTCCTCCTCCCAGGGTGAGAGATCGGCCCGCCCTCGGGAAGGAGTCGAGGCCACGGGGGGTAGAGAGGCCAGCCCCAGGCATCTGGTGCCTCGGCGTGTTCGACGCATGGGCCCCCAGACCTCGACCCACTCCCCCGGGTCAGCTTCTCCGTCCTGAGCGGTTTTGTTCCCGGCCCCGAGGCCCGAGACTCGGCCTCCAGAGGCCAACAATACCGACCAGCTGGCCGCTCCAACCGTGTTCAAGGCGCTCGATATCCAGGTTTTCTCCCGCTGGATCTGGCAACGCACTGGTTTCAGGCATTGCCAAGGGCTGGGGTCGCTAGCAAGCTCGCCACCTCCTCGAAGAGTAGGACCACCCCAGGACCCCCAAGGACTCCCAAAATCCTTTCGAAACCGTCAAAACACCCAGAATCGTCCAAAAGCCGAATGGGTGATTGATGCTCGAATCTCGATCCCCAGGATGAGCTGGCGACCTTCAGTAGTAGTACCCCCCCGTGGTCGGGAGGACAACAACGGGCGGGCAATACAGGCGGGGGGGGATCGAGGATTGCAGGAAAGTGGCCCCAAGGAGCCCCCTACACTGCCACGGCAGAACCAATATGCTCACACACGTGCACGTGTCTCCACCCTCTGTTTCTCGCGAACGTCCGAGCCTTGGCACCTTGGCACTGCCTGCTAGTTTCAGGGGTCCCGCCCCCGAGACATCCGACGCCGTGAGTTGTTGCACAAAGCGGCTCCCCCAAGGTCTAGACCCACTCGGGGACCGGCTTCTCATCCCGAGCCGCGCTTTGACGGCCCTGGGGCCCGGCAAGAACCCCCGGAGGCCAGAAACTGCCAAAAGCCTTCCGCTGCATTTGTTCCACGACGCGAGGAGATCAGAGGAGGACGAGGGGCAGTAGGAGGAGGAGGAGGAGGAGGAGGAGGAGAAGGAGGAGGAGACAGAGGAAGGAGGAGGAACAGAGGGAGGAGGAGGAGGAAGAGGAGAAGGAGGAAAAGGAGGAGGAGGAAGAACGAGGAGGAACGCAACGAGGAGGAGGAGGAGGAGGAACGAGGAGGAACGCAACGAGGAGGAGGAGGAGGAGGAGGAGGAGCACGGGGAGGAGGAGCAGCAGTAGCAGTAGCAGCAGGAGCAGCAGCAGCAGCAGCAGCAGGAGTAGCAGGAGCAGGAGGAGGAGGAGGAGGCGGAGTAGCAGGAGGAGGAGGAGAAGGAGGAGGAGCAGAAACGAGGAGGAAGAGAAACGAGGAGGAGGAGGAGGAGGAGAAGGAGGAGGATAAACGAGGAGAAACGAGAAGAA
>CAUYUJ010020393.1:591803-666803 GCA_963575745.1 Prorocentrum cordatum
GCGCCACCTGGTCCAGCTGCCCCTGGCCCACCACCTGCAGCCCCTGGCGGCGGCCGCGCAGCTGGGAGTGACAGCGCCGGTTCCTCCGAGCCGCCGCCTGACGACCAGCCCAGGGAGGAGGAAGGCTTCAAAGACGACAAGCCCGCCGTCGCAGCAGCAAAGTTTGTGCAGAAGTTTTATGAAAGCCCCTGCCACGATATCCGTGCGCGCGCAGCACGCCAGCCAACGGGGCCCATCCCTGGCGCCATAGTTACGGCTACCCGACCGATGGCCAAAGATGGTGCAGGAGAGAAAGGAAGGAGGCTGCTGCAGGTCTTCATGACGGAGATGCGTGCCTGCCTGGAGCCCACCGAAAACGGCGCTGCCGGTACCAAAGATACTCTTCGTCGCTGACGAACGCGCGCACTAGGGGTCAGCGTGCTGAAGTATGACCCCGAGCGCCCGCGCCATGTGGCACGCGACTACGGGCTCGGCGCATCAAGAGAGACTCCGAGGGCAGGTGAGTATACCATCGAGTGGCCCAAGGAGCAGGATTGCTGCACTCCCATCCTCGTGTCGCACAGATTTCCAGTCACCGTTCACATCGCCGATATGACTGTGGCACGGCCCCCCGCCCTGGGAGCCCCTACTGACACGTCTCGCAGGAGCGACCGCGGCCGACCATGATCGCCAGGTTCGATGCCAGGAGGGGGGCCTTCCATTCGGAAAACATCACGACTACAAGGCCCAGCGGACCTGGCGACGCTTGGTATCGGGTAGACCACGCCCCGCCGCAATTGCAAACCAACCGTGTGGACGGCGATCAACGACGTCTTCATGCAGTATGCCGAGCCGGAAAGCCTCTGGGGCACCTCACTCCATGTGATCACCTACGCCCTGGCCCTGCGATCGCACGAGGTTGAAAACAAGGAGATCGCCAACTCGACTGCTACCATGGCCACGGCAGGATGATCGCTCAGGCCACAGGCAGCAGCAACCCTGGCGGTGGCCATACCTGACCCGGACGACGACAAAGCAACGCAGGCTGCTGAGAAACCACCTGGCGGCGGCGGCCTAGCGACGAGGACGTCGATGCTTGCCCCGGGCACGTCTTCCAGAGTATCCTCCACGCCCCGGCCCGCGCCCACGTCCAGCGCGTCGCCGAGAGGCACCAGCTCAACCATGCCCAGGCCGCAGTCCTCTCGCGGTCTCTTGAGCGCATAATCCTCCTGGTGCACGGGCCGCACGCGGGCTCCGACAAGTCAGCGGACATACCTGCCGAATACCTGGCAGAGGCAAAAGAAGGCCGGACGGCAGGACGAGGCTACAGGCTTCCCAGACACAGCGCTACGGATAGCCAGGGAGGAGCGCACCACATGTCAGGAGGCCCTGGACTTGAACCCGGTCATAAAGTTTGTAGCTGCCAGGGGACGCCACCCCTTCGAACCTGGAGTGGGTGCCAAGACGTTCAGCACGTACAAGCGACGTCTACTGGATAGAGTCAAGCTGGCCCTCGCGAACTTGGCCGAACGAAAACACCAGAGGCAGCCCGAGGGTGATGCTGGGCATCGTAGACGAGGCAGGACAGTCCACCGAGGCCCTGGCTACTCTCTCGCTCATGTTCCTGGCACGCTCGGGCGCAAGAGTCCTGGTCGTCGGAGACGTCCGACAGCTGCGCCCCACTAGGGCCGTGAGCGAGCGGCAGCCATGGGGCTCACGATCTCGGTCATGGAACGCCGACGTGCCTCCCTTGGCCTTGGCGACGATGACAACGTTCTCCTGGACACGCGTTACCGAATGCACCTCAGCATCCTACAGCGGGCCTCACACTGCTTCTACGGAGGCAAGCACATTTCGGGACTGAGAAACCCCGCTGAAGTCGTTGAGGAGCGGAGCGTGGCCAAAGGCCCGCCATGGCAGAGAGCCAGCCCGTTGACCCAATGGCAGGCCGACGATGCCCGCGGGAGACGGGCCGCTGCCACCCGGGGTAGGAGGCTTCACAGATCCCGACCACGGGGCCGGAAAGGATGACCGCATCCGAGGTCGCCCCGTGCACGTTGAGGCCCACGAGGTCTCCACAGCTATGGCCGAAGGCAACGCCAACGTCAGAGAGGCCGCCACGATCCGTGACCTGGCCGCTGCGTCCCAGGACGACCTTATACATGCAGGACGGAAGGTGATGATCCTCTGCAGACACAAAATCTATGCTGCCCCTGGTCAGGATGGGCTGGCCGCTGACAGAGGAGGAGTTCAGGGCGACTGACGAAGGCAAAGGCGAAGGGAAAGGAGAGAGCAAAGGCAAAGGAAAGGCGGCAGGCGCGGCCGGCAAGTCCCCCACCCAAGGACCCAAGGCCGAGCCCCGCCCCAGGACGCCCCCGACGCGAAGCCCCCTCCCGCCAGGTCCCGCACCCCAGCCCCCAGAAAGGACAGCCGAGGAGCTTCCAGCGCAGCCGAACCGGCAGTCTTCAGGCAGATGGCCACAATGACTAACGGCCTGGGTAAATTCTCCCAAATCTTAAGACCAGGCGCCCTGGGCTCTTCCAAGCAACTCGTCGAGCTCAACACCATCGACTCCAGCCAGTGAGACGAGGCTGACCTGGTCATACTTGCGACTACCCGTGCCAACAGTAGTCACACCTGGGGATCCACTGACGACCGGCATCTGCTCAACGTCGCATGCACCAGGTCCGAGGACGGCGAGGCCATCGCTAGCAACGAAGCGATGTTCAGCGCAGCCACCGAGTCACAACTACACATCTTTGCGACCTGGGGCGTGGAGGCGGGCATCTGGATAAAGCTATTGGAGCCCCAGCGCGCAGGTAACCGGCGCGACTGCATGGTTACAGAGAGACACGAGGTACAAATAGGGAGACCCGTCCTAGAAAAGAGCACATTCTCTTTCTTTTTTACGGAGGCGTGGGCGCGTCCGTCACTGGCGCGCCATGATAGCTCAAGGGCCCATGTGAGCCGATATGGCGGCGCACAAGGGAGTGCAGAGAGAGGCGCAAGAGGAGAGGCTGACAGGGGCCTGACAACCACAGCTCCTCTCTTTCTTGCAGCCGAAACTCCTCGCCCAGGAGGAGAAGGGACAGCGGCAGCTGCAGCCCCCTGACTGCCTGCAGAAGGCGTTTTCCCAGCGCTGAGCTGGTGCCAGCAGGCATACGTGTGCAGACAGCCCCACCAGCCGGGCACGGACCTGAGGATGCTCAGGGGTTCGGGGTCTGGCGCCCAGGGAGACGGGCTCCAGGACAATGGGCTGCCCCACCTACCCGACTACTGCGATCCCCCGCTGGTGCCCGTACAGAACAAGCGCTGGATCGAGAAGTTGACGCAGAGCGAGACGATCACCCTCGTCGGCCACGTCAGGTGCAACTACGGCCCAAGTATAAACCTGCACAGGGGTGGGAGGGGCCCGAAACCCGATCAACAGTATGGTACTCGAATACCCTGCCGCGGTATGGCGGGGCCTCCCTGGAGGGGTAGGAGGGCCCGAAACCTGGTAAACAGCATGGTGCTCGAACACCCTGCCGCGGTGTGGCGGGGCCTCCCTGGAGGGGAACGGGAGGTTTGAAACCTGATAGATAATATGGGTACTCGAATGCCCTGCCGCGGCCAGGGGAGGCCTCCCTGGAGGAACGGAAGAAGCACGAAACCCGAGAAACAGCATGGTGCTCGAATACGACACGGCCTCCCTGGGAGGGAGAACGGCCTTCCTGCAAGGGGATGCGTGGACAGGGAGAACTGGAGAGCCCACAACACATCGAAGCCGAATCAACAAAGTGCAAACCCGATGTCCTGGGACATCCCCCCGAGGGCGGCGGAGCGCGGGGGGCAAACGTCTAAGAGGGCGGGGGGGGGGACGAGGCCCCCTCCGCGACACACCGTTCTGCGCGCCGTCGATCCACCCCCAGACCTCTAGCGCCTCGACTGGTATCCATGCGTGGGCCCCAGCCAGACCTCTCGACCCTTGTGCGCCTCTACAGACCTCTCGGCCACTTCCCTGGGGCTGGCTTCTCGTCCCGAGACGTTCTGACAACGGCCCCGAGGCTCAAAGCCGTCCCCCATGGGGCCAAGCGCGGCGACGCACCGGCCGCACTTTGTGTGCCGGACGTCTGGGCCGCCCCACCCCCCGGGCACCACAACGCCGACCCACACGACGATGCCCAGCGAGAGCAGCGCCACCAAGGCGATGTGCGCCGCCCCTGGGCCGCCGCCGCTGCCGCCTCGGCCCGCGGCGGCCATGGCGGCCGCGGCGACCCTCCGGCTGCGAGAGGGGCTCGGCATCGGTGGGCGGCGAGCACAAGAATATGCTACTCACGTTGTGCCCGCGGCCCTCGAGGCTCGAGGGGGGCGGCGTTTCGAACGGTTTCGTACGGTTTCTGAGCGTCTCGGGCCATCCTTGGGCTTGATCTGCGGCGAGCTGGATCCAGCAGGCGGAGGGGCAGCGGCGGGGCGCGTCGGAGGCGAACTACGCACACAGGAGCAGGAAGGCAGGAGTGAAGGGGGGAGGGCCGCGGGCCGGCTGGAGCGCAACCGTCGCGAAACGCGCCAGGCGTGGAGACCAGGCGCACACGGAAACAAGGAGGAAGAACAGGAGGGCGCCCAGAACTCCGTCGTTGTGGTTCTTTCGCAACGCGGACCCCCCTGAGGTCTGGACTTGATCCAAGGGACCAGATTGTCGTCCTGAGTCGTCTGTTGGACGGCCCTGGGCCCGGGCGAGGGTCTGCGGAGGCCGACAATTGCCCAAAACCCGCCATGGTGACTTCTTATTATTCTTATCCGTATTACTGTTATCATCCTTGTTATTAATATCAACATTACTAATATCATTATTATTTGTATTAGTTCTATTATTCGTCTTCTTGTTCTTACTACTATTTTTGTTTTTATTATGTGTCTTCTTCTGTGTCTTCTTCTTCTTCACGAGAAGAGGTAGGAGCGCCGCTCCATGTGCCCTGGGCCCCACGGGCAGCCGTGCCCCGACGAGGGGCGAGGGGTTGGGGGGGGCGCAAGCGCGCCACGATGGAGTGAGGCACTGTCTGCCCTACCTTGCCTGCCCCTCCACCCCCTTCTCAACTGCACATTATGAACTACAATGAGGGCCATGGGTAAGGAATCATTGGCTAGGGAACCCAGGGGCGTGGAATCCAGTCGAACTCCCATCGTGGATGAGCCATGGATATCATCGCCACCCTTATCAGATAAGGGATCTTCTAGGGTCTGAACCCTCTTGGGCACATTCCTTAGCTGACTCTGCCTGGGGAATATCCAGCCCTCTCCGCATATTTCTTCACTCGCAGGATTTCAAACAAAAAATGTTGGTTATTTTATTAATTGGCTTTCCAACACGATCGCTCCCAGTCCTTCAACATTGTGCTCCCACGGAAGCGCTGGCCTCCGTTCCGCGCGCTCGGTCCTTACAACTCATGCTCCCGCTACACCCCTGGTCGCATTTCCGCGTCTTCGGTCCTTCCAAATGGTGCTACCTCTGCAGCGCTGGCCTCATTTCCGCTGCAGCACAACCCTCATCTACATCGTCGGTCCGCCAGCAGCATGGTGTTCTGGCTACATCGTGCGTGTTTTACCTCTCTCCTTGTTTCTCTCTCTATATATTTACATAACTATATATATATATATACACATACACGTATACATATATACATATATATATGTATATATATGCATACATACATACATACATACATACATACATACATACATACATACATACATACATACATACATACATACATACATACATACATACATACATACATACATACATACATACATACATACCCTCCCATCTCTCTCTCTCTCTCTCTCTCGCTGTCTCTCGCTCTCTCTCTCTCTCTCTCTCAATCCTGTGACCGCAGACTCTCTGGGGAGAAAGGGGCAAGGTACAGGGGGCACTAGGCAGCAGACACCCTGACGTCCAGGCGTCGCGAGAGGACACCACGACGGGCCACTGCGCCCCCCAGGCCCTCACAGATCGACCCCCCCCCAACGACTCCCAATGAAGATAGCGCCGAGAGCTCCAGACGCGACCCTTCACAACGCTACGTCGTGGCTTGGTTTCCACGGCCGCGGGTGCCAATGCCGGGCGGCGGGGCAGCGGGAGAGAGGGGGACAGGGGAACGGGAGCGGGACGGGAGGCTCTGGCGGAGAGTGGGCCGTAGCCCCGCTCTGGTACTCAGGCACGGGCTGGTCGCAGCAGCAGTGGGAAAGACCAGACCGACCACATCGTGAGCTTCCATCGCGCCGCTACTCATCCGAGGGGGGGAGGGGACGGGGGGGCGGCGGAGGGGGCAGGAGCGAGGGCGGGGAGTGTGGGAGCAGAGGGGGCGGAGTCTGACTCTCAACGCCCGGAGGCCTCCCTGACGAGAGCAGCAGCGAGGCGTGCGTGGGAGCGGCGGAGGCTCGGCTCGGCTCGGCCGTCCTCGGAGGCACGCCGACGTCCGCGCGTGCCGGCCGGGGCAACGCCGGGCTCGGCTAGGCCCGACGGTCCGAGCGACGGAGGAGCAGGGAGGAGGACGAGGACACAGACCTCCGACGTCGCGATCTGTCCTCAACGCCGGCCCCCAGAGCTCTCGGCCCCGCCACGGGCCGTTCTCTGTTGGCCCCGGGGCCCCAAGATAGGGAGCCCACAAAGGACGTACGCGCCCAGCTATGTACATGAACACGGCCCCTTGACCCACGAGACCAGCCGCGTGATACGAACAATCGCGCAATGCGAACTCTCGAAACCAGCGTGGATTCATGTACGTGTACGTCCTTCTTTCGCTCCTGACAAGACGGGCGCCCCGGAGGCCGAAGTCGCATCGGAGCGCCCGTCGTGGCGTCTTGCCGCGAGGCGCAGGCCTGGGAGGGCGGGCCGGGGGCGAGGAGGCGGCCGCGTGCGCTTTTTGTCTGCCACGACCTGGCGGACAGCGGCGGGTTCAACCTTTAGTCGGGCCCGCCTCGGGTGTCGAGAGAAGCGCAGCGCCACTGCACAGCGTGCGGGCGCCAGGGCGCTCTGCCGGGCGCCCTTCCAGATCTCGGGCGCTCGCACCGTCGACGGGCGCCTGGCAAGGAGAGAATGCCTAAGTGCCTACGTGAGGGGTCGGGGAGGGGGGTGCGGAGGAAGGGAGAGATGCAGCAGGCGGCGAGGAGGCAGTCGGGGCAGGGAGAGAGGGATGGGAAGAGAGGAAGCAGGAGCGGCAGGAGGAAGTAGAGGGGAGAAGGCGAGAAGGTTGGAAAGGGGGGAGGGGAAGGAGGGAGATGGCGCGTGGAGGAAGGGAGGAGGGAACGGAAGGACGGAAGGAAATGAAAAAGAGGGAGGAGGAGGAGGAGGAGGAGGAGGAGGAGGAGGAGGAGGACAGAAGGAAATAGCAGGAACGAGGAGGAAAAAGGCGGGCTGGAGCCAGTTCGGGCAACACCCGTTTCCTTCCACAATCGTCTTCTTCCTGGCGCATGGTAAGCCTTGCCTGCGACGATTCCTGTGGATACCCGACCCACATAGTCGCAGATGCACATCTGCACCATAACGTATACAATAGAAGCGTCGTAATAGCTGCACACCTGCAAATTAAAGTATCATCCACCGCACCAGCCCTTCAGCACCAATCACACATATACACTTCTGGAAATTACACAGGCAGCATACCACGTGGAAGTCCTGACACTTGCGAGAACCTGGGCATGCTCCAAAACAACAAACGTTAAACTTGGCCGCCCGTCTGGTCAAATGTTGACCGCCGCTCCACTTGCCACCAAAGCATACCACATGAGAACCACCCACCGTGGGTCCCATACAGCCGCACCCTGTGGGCGCCGCCTACCACCACCACCACCACCCTACCAGCCACAATCCACCACCTGCTTCATGCTGGTTGGACGAATGTGCTGCGAGCGGGGTTCCAACATGCCGCCATGGAACGCGCGGGGAAACCCGTTCTTTCTGCCCGTGTGCATTCCACGGGCCCGAATAGGGCAGCGAAAACCTCGGTGAACCGCTCGACCAGCTCAGGCTGCCTTTGCCAGAACAGCGGTTCCTGCTGGAACCGGGTCCTCGAGCAGCTTTCGAACGGTCCCAAGTCGAAGGAATGGCCTGGGGAGCCCGAAAGAGCGAAAGCCCTCCAGGACCCGATGTTCTGGCGCCCCCCGACGGCGGCACGCGGGCGTGCTTTTGCACGTGCGGTTGCGCGTAATCGCCTCGCTTTGACGTTCGGCGGCCCCCCGGCCCCAAACGCAGCCGAAGGAGGTTCCACTGGCCCGTCGGCACGGCGCTGCTGGCGACGTGGAGCACGCCTCCAACGGTCGGCCGTCTCCAGAAGCCCGGAATCCAAAGACGTCAGCGTACAGCTGCTGTTTCCGCCGCCGTCCACCGACCTTCCGATGGCTTCCGCTGGCGGACCCGCCGCCACCTTGCTTTCGCCAACTTCCGCCAAAGGCGAGATGCGCCGCACGGATTGCATGCCCAGCCCCCCCCACCCCAGGCGACACGGTTCACTACTTGATATTGATTGCATGTGGGCGCTTGCAAGAAGACAGGTACGTTGTTGGTTAAACTATGTTGCCTTCCCCTCCCAGTCATCAACCTAACCATGACCATATCACCACCAGTGGCATCAATATCATCACCACCACCATCACAACCATCAGGATCATCATCATCGACAACATCGTCCTCATCATAATCACAATCAACACCATTGGCATCACCACCACCACCACCATCATCATCATCATCATCATCAGCAGCAGCAGCAGCATCAGCATCATCATCATCATCCTCGTCATCACCATCATCAGCATCATCATCAGCATCAGCATCACCATCGCCATCGCCGTCATCATCATAAGCACCATCGTCGTCATTCTCGATGTCATCAGCGTGTTTCTCCTCTTGCCCCTAGTCCTCCTCATCCTTGAGCGTAGCCAAATGGTGGCGCGGCAGGCTCACCCACCACGAACGGCAGGCCTGGACGTTTGCTCCCTGGCACATCTGCACATCGCTCGATGGGTTGTAGGCAACATCGGCCTGGGACGATCACTACCCTCATGACGATGATACCAAGGCATACACATTTTGGGGTAAAGACTGACGTGAGTGAACAAAAACAAGGCGAGCAATTAGCAGGAAGGGGGCAGGGGAAAAGGATGCGCTCTCACGGCGTTCGATTTCCCTTGGCGACCGTTTCACTTTTCTCAGGGAGCCATTATCGGATATGTCTGAAGAACACCTGATTCAACGGGTCGGGGAGTACAGAGGAGGCTCAGCTGGCTGGGGATGAATCGCTGGCGAATGTATATATAGATATATGGAAATACATATACATGTGGATGTACATGTATGTGCGTATATGCCTATGTGAAAGTAAGGTTCTGGTGAGAGGTTCGACGAATTCGGATGCCCCGAACAGCAGGTCGACAAGGACAATGCAGGAAAGAAGAACTGGCATACCGCCCAGCAGCAGCCGCGCCAAGGAGTGCAGCAAGCGCACAAGCTTGGCAAGAAGGAGGCGACGGCGCGGCAGCAATAGACCAAGCGATCGAGGAAGTCTTCGCTGGCACGTCGCATACCCGACGGGAACGATCTTCCCATAAGCCCAATGTGACTTAGCTGACTCGGTTTATCTGGGATACGCTACGCATACTGAAGGTAGTCGCAGACGGCCAGCTCCACTGGGCCAGGGCAAACAAACCTGCCTATGCGAGGCGACAGAAAGGATACTCAAGTAGTTGACGAAGGCTTTGAATGTGGCCCTGCGGCGGCGAACTGGGCGGGGTCGAAGACGCCGCGCGCCTTAGAGAGAACATCACCCCAGAATCAGATTCGAGCACAGCAAACAAAAGGGCAGAAATTTGATGCGTCAACTTCTTAGCCCCAGAAACAAAGTCGTCGACCGATGTCCCGCGACGTCGCCGACGAAACCGCGGTGCCAAGCCGAACCCCTGAATAAAATACCACCCCCGCGATGGTCAAGCCGTTCCACTTAGGAACGCAGCGCCAAATGTTACTCGATGGGGCGCTTCCAACGCCCAAGCAACGGACCCAAGCAGCGGCGCGAGCGCGCAGTTCTCTGCATTGAAGACAGGGCGCGCAGTTTTCGCCGCATCTGAAGGTCAGCTGCGCACAATAAACATCCAAGCAAGAATGAGTCCGAAGTCGGCAGCGCAAATTCTGACCACGCCTCGCAAAGGGCGCCCGAACCAAGACCTGAAACTGCGCCGTGGAAGGGCCGATCGCGGGGAGAGCGCCGCCAGCAGGGCGCCCTCGGACAGCCCCGCTCTCGATCCAGGTAGAGCGGCCGGAACACCGCCCAGACAGCCAACGCGAACAGCGCCATCATACAGCAGCTGCACGACATTGGCAAAGGGAAGCCTCGTTTCGCCCAAACGCTTCGGCCAGCCTCTTTGGGACGTAGACGAGCAAGTGCGCCCACCACGCGGGGGCAGCAGGCGGCCGCAATCACATCGAGGGCACCCCCTGCAGAATGCCTTCCACATGCCGAAAAAATTGCCAGAACACCGAAATCAGCCTTGTACTGGTCGCGGTCGTTTTGGCGTCCCCCAGGACGGCCACATCGACCACAACCACCACCGAAGTACTCATGTCGAGGTCGGCGGGTTCCCCCCCGAGGGGCCCTCCAGAAAAATCGTCTTCGTTGTGGTTGTGGTTCTTTGATGTGCGTGGACGAAATCGCAATTCTGAAGGGGCCCTGGGACACACAAATAAGTACACACAAATAGCCGGACTCCCCATGTTTTCCATCTTTTCTGGGCTCTTGTGTTCCCCCCACTTCCCATACCTTCCCAGATTCTCCTGGGGATCGACGATGACTTGTGTCTGTGTGCTTTCTTCCCCTCCTGAAACTCACCGACGAAAGTCGGGGATCTTCTGACCCGGGTCAATCCAGACCCGGGTCAGCAGGAAACCCAAAAAACTGAAAATGCAAGAAAACAAAAAAAAACTGCAACGCAGGGCTTCGCAAACCCGGGTCAGCCCTTATGCGCGGCCGCCTCGCGGCCTCGAGCGGCTCGCAAACCCGGGTCAGCCAGAGGGGGTCTTCGCAGGATCCTGCAGGATCCGGTGCCCTGGCTGACCCCCGTTCGCATTGACCCCGTCTCTTGAGCCCCGACGAAAGGCAGCGGCGCTCCACGCCGGGCCCCGCGCATCGCCTGCCGCCCGCGGGCGGCGCAGCCAACGCCGCCGCGCGGGCGGGCCGAGAGGCCCCCGTCGGAGACTCGCCCGCGCCCCCGGGGGGCAGGGCGCGGGCGAGGGGCGGAGGGCCGCTCTGCCAACCGAGCGGGCGCGCGCCCAGCGAGAGTTCGCCCTCGCACCGAAACGAAGAGGCCTTGGGACACACACGCACACACACACACACGCACACACACACACACACACACGCACACACACACACACACACACACGCACACACACACACACACACACACGCGCGCACACACACACAAAAATAAATGGACACAGATGACAGGACTCCCCATAGATTCCCACATCTTCGGGGCCTCCTCCTCCCCCCCAAAAAAAGACCCATACCTCCCCATCTTTCCTCGGGAATCGACGATTCATTGTGTCTGTGTGTGTGTTTTTCCCTCCTGGCCAAAACACTGCGTCCGCCCCGCCTCCTCCGCAAAGCGGCGCCTCCGCGCTCCGGCCGGACTCGGGCACGACGCCACGCGTGCACCCCCGCCAAGAGGCAGGACCCGCCCAGCGCACGCTGCCGCGCAGCGCATGGAAGACTGACGGGGCGTGGGCCGCTGCGCCGTCATCGCTTGCAAAACGCAGACATCTGAGATCGGCGCGACCGAGACGTGCAAGAAATCAAGATCATGGATCCGCTCTCCACGGCATCGAAATCGCAAGCCTTCGCGGCGAGCGCAAACCCCCAGTGGGTCGCAAGCGCCTGCAGAACCCTAGCAGGCGCCCGAACGACAGCGCGATCAGTGGCGCGAGCTTCCACCAAAAGGGTCCTGATGTCGAACAAAGACCTGAGCTGGGCCATCCTCTGCGCGCGCCTCCGACGGCGCCGGGCACACATGATTTCGGCCTGATCCGCAAGCTGCCGCACGTTGGCCGGCGCGCGTCGCGCAAGGCGCTAGACAGCTGGGCGAAGAAAATTTGGAGGCGGGGGAGATGTTCTTGTCATCGACCCGAGAAGGCGTTCTCCACAGCGAGAACGAGAGCGATGAAAGCGGGAAGCTGGCTGTCACCGCTGCGGAAACATCATGGATTCAACGAAAGACCTGGCCCTGCCCATGCTTCTTATAATCATGTAGCGCGCGCGGCGACTAGGAAAGTGTGGAGATGCTTGCATTTCCCGCATGTCTTGTCCATTGCAGCATCGGCATCGTGAGCTGTTCTAGACGTTGAAAAAAACGATCGGCGTGAATAGTTGTCTGCGTCCCGCGCCTGCTGCATATTTATGTGCATGTACACATACATATTCCTCTTCCTATCTTTTTACAAGCCTGGGCGGGGGGAAAACCCGTCACCCCCCCCCAAAAACCGAACTCCCGGGATCTGGGGCTTTGGGACCCTCCGGACGGGCCTCGAAGCGGCCACCCGGCCTCGCAGGGCGTTTTGCCAAGCCTTCCCAGCACACCTAGGGCGATCAGGGGGGTCATCGGAGATGTCCCAGGGACCCCTAAGACAGCACAAGAGCGCTCAAAGAGTGACCGACGTGACCTCAAGATGGCCCAAGAGGCCTCCAGGACGGCCCCAAAGAGGCCTCCAAGAGCACTCCCAAGAAGGCCCCCGCAGCAAAAATAATTGATTTTCTGCGGTTTTTTTGTGAATTTTGGGGTTCTCCTCTTTTCGGCTTCCCGACGCTCCAAGACGGCAGTCTTCTGGGCGTCCGAAGCCACCTGGGAGGCTCCAGAATCGCCCCACAACCATCCGTAAGGGCTTCCAGGCAGTCCAAGGGAGCCCAAAAACGGCACAACACGGACCCAAGATGGCCCTCAGAGAGCCCCATGGCGGCCCAAAATGGCCCAAAGACACCCTCCGAAGAATTCCAAATCGTGATTCGGTCGTTCAGGGAGACCGCGGTTGGAGGAAGGGTTGCCCGAGGAAGCCCCCGGAGGCCCCCAGAATACGCCCAGGAGGCCTCCAGAAGGCCTTAAGAAAGCCTGAAACAACTTTTGTGAGGCCCCTAGAGGCTCTCCAAGGAGGAGCCTCCACAAAAAAGAGCTGAGGAGGATGGGGAGAATGCGCAGGGTATGGCGAACATAAGGAAAAAGAAGCATGGAGGAAGGATAACGAATAACATTATTATAGCGGCGATGCCGGAAAAGGCAACAAGGAGTTATCGCTAATTTGTCGGCTTGACCTTCCTACTATTCCGCCTGCATGCCAAACTTCAAGGACCAAGGTGCATGGCGCGAAGCGCCGCTGCAGTCTTGAATATATATATATATATATATATAGGAATATGCCAGCAGAGGGCTCGGTTCGGAGCATGAGCACTGCTTCACTGTCGCGCGATTCGACATCTGATCAGCTGCCAAGACTTCGGGCCCCTCTAACACATCCACGCCAGTCGAATATTGCGAGACCAGCAAGGCAGCGAGGAATACACTTGGTCGATAAGGTAAGACATGATTCGTCCGGGTAATGCAGTGGAAGGAGGTCGACAGCTCAAATTCACTTCAGGAGGGAGCGGCCGAGACTCGAGCTCAACAGACCCATTCAGGACGTCAGTTTCGGGGTCATGCGAGGCAAAAATTGAAAGCGGAGATATTGAAGCACCCCAAGATACAGACGGTCCAAATAATAATATTGAGCACCGGGAGTGGAAGCACTGACATTCGCGGACCAAAAAATCACGGGACTCATGCGAAGATGATTAAATAATGTAGCGCTGCGCCCAGCACGTAGCATTCTAAGTTCCAAACTTCGTGAGAAGCGCTCGCCCAGGGATGCGGGGGACAGAAGCGGAGGCATGCAGATCATGCAGAAAATTCACCGGCAGTTCCAACGGATGCCGAGAAGCGAGTAAAAAGTCCGATCACGCCACCTGCCACGAGTTCGCGTACAAAAGAAGAGAAAGAACGCGGCTTCAAAAGGAAGATCGAGATGGTGGATGAGATCAATACACTCGCATTATGACCCATGAGCCTCGGGCCACGTAACAATGCTGCCTCGCTGGGGCCGCCGCCTCAACAAGCGGATCTTGCACGCTCGAACTACGTTGTCGTGATGGAACTAAGCACTGGAAGCCCGAATCAAGACACTGAAAGATAAAGACCCAGAAGCCGAGGAGAAGAGAAGGAACCGTGCCAAAAGGCATACGGGCTGTTAGAAACTCTACACTGTCGCCGCGCCACTCTGGCAACAGGCTGTACCAAGAAGGTCTGGAGGTCCAGCCCTTTTGCCACGAGGTTGGCGCGGGCTCACTGCACAGCAGGCTCGTCTGACGGCACTGGAAGGATCTTGACCAAATGGCGCCAGTGGGAATGAATTCATCAAGTGTGCTCGTTCGGAAGACACCCACAAAAGCAACAACAAAAGGCGGCGCGAGGGTACGTGTCTCTCGGCGCACGTAGCACCCCCTTGCAATATGTATCGCACTGTACTTACTGAGCCCGACCGAAAGCTCAGGCGGCTCAGAGCTAGTAGGCAGCGCTGTGACGCACCTCCACCAGCGCCCCCAGATGCAGGTTCGGCACGCACGTTGCTAAGAGCGCATGGAACTCTCCACGGGGCCAAACCTCCCAAATTGGTGACTCTGATGGCATGCTTGTTGATTGTCGGGTCTCCGCCCAACAGCCGTTCATCCCCAGCAAGACTGGGATCTTCACGCAGTGGGCGAACAAGGTCTGCAACCGCGGTAGCTGTGACCAACAAGCGGGGCCGCACGATGAGAAGGAGGTGTCAAACTCACGATCGAATGCAGTCTGGTGCACATGGCTCGACGGGAAAGGGATCCTCTCCGAGTTTGGTGAGAAGCTCTTGGATTGCACGCTCAGCTCCTGTGAGACGATCATATTGGGCATGTTGGGGGTATGCTCCACAACAGACGTCCTGGTCTCCATCTGGCTGGCGATGCAACGTGTTGCACGAGTCGACGATCGACTGCTTGAGGCCAGCCATGGCGAGGGTTAATATGTTGGACGCCTCCGCGACAGAGGACAATATTGACTGCATGCTGGTGTCGACTTGGGACTTGAGACGATCGAAAATGCGACGAAGGTCAGCATCAAAGGCTTTACGGAGTCTGTGATTTCCACGGTTCTCACACCGTCTCGGCGACGATGGAGGGGACATGAGCAGGACAGGTTCCTGCGTCGGGAAGGTGTTCCCGGCGCCGAGCGCCGCGACGAATGATGCCGTCACCTCCTGGGGCCCTTGAGGGAGCGGCGACCTGTGCTGCCGATCCACTGCTGCCATGCATTTCTCGCCTGCACGAGACTCTGGGCACCCGCAGCGAAGGCTGGCCGGACCAGTAGTAAGTGGTGGCATGGAGGATGAAGTGCTGGGGACGGCGCGCCTCGCTCCCCTCGCTCGAGCCTTCCAGCCACGGCTTCGCCAAAGCTGATCAGGACCCGGCACCTTGTAGCCTCATCCGTGCAGCCTTGAGCCAAAATTGCTGCGGACATCACCTTCCTCGTCCCTCTTCCCCTCCTCCGGCTCCGCCGCACTCGCTCCTCCCTCCTCCCTCCGCACGGCAGGCTGGAGACGCTGAGCCTGGGGCGACTCGGCTGGAGCCCGTCTCTTGCGGCTCCTGCCCTCCGAACCGCGCGCCGCCTGCCCGCCTCAGCTCCTGCCTGCGATGTGGTCGTAGGACCCCTGGGCCGTTGCCTGGACCTGGAGGTGCGGCGCGGCGCCGGGCCAGTGGGCACAGACCCCCCCCTCGCTCGGAGCAGCGGCGCAGGGCTTCGACCGCGCTCGGCCTCTCGGGGCCCCCACCGGGCCCCGAGAGGCCGTTAAAGGACGACTCGGGGCGGGAAGCGGGTCCCGGCGGAGGGGTCGGGACCTCTGGGGGCCTGCACGGGGAGAGAGCGCTGAAACGGAGGGCGAAGAGAGGTTCAGGTGGCAGTCTGGGGCCCCTCGATGGCCGCTGTCCCGCTGACCCTCGATCGCCCCCTTGTCATCAGTTCTTGGCCATCCCATGAATTTGCCATCCCGATCGATTTCCACCCGAGTCGCTCAGTGAAAGCCTGGCGCCGTGGAAAAAACACGACGGACGCTTGTTTCCCCCGTTGTGGAGCCCCAGATCCTCCCAAGCCGAAGCAGCTCGAGAATTTCCACGTGGGGGTGGGTTCTTTCCTCCCCGAGTGCCCTCTGCCGCGTGTAAATGCGTTGGCCCTTCCTGGACCTCCAGCATCCTGCAGAGGCCTCCGGGCACCTCCAGAAACCTTCCTGGGGATGCCCAGGGACCTCCAGAGGTGGAGCTGGCTAAGGGGGTCTGAGCTGGATGGGCCCAGAGAAGTTCGGCCAAGGCGGAGGGGGGGTGAAGGCCAAATCCGTTCCAAACCGGTCCCTGAACCCATCCGGGGGCCCATCTGGCGCAGCTTTTCGCCCGAGATCCATTTCTGACCCGACGGTTCCAGGGACCGAAGACGGCCCTGGAGACCGAAACAGGCAGCAGAGCTTTCTGGAACCCAGAACCTCGAACCTCCGCCCCCCCCCCCCTTCCTGCTGGCCGGAACCAGCGCTGAGCCACTTCCGACCCCCCCCCGACTCCAAATCCGGAGACCTCCAGGAACGTCTGGGGACGACCCCGTCGTGATCGATAGCTCTGGTCGTGACTGTTGTCCAAGGCGCCCTGTCTGTTCTACTGTGTCGGATGTCGGGGAGTGGAGACACGCGTGGAGGAGCAGGAAGAGGGCGAGTCAGAGCGTCCGCGGCCAGTCCCACTGGGAAGAGGCGGAGGAGGAGCAGAAAGAAGAAAGCAAGAGACAGGGGCCCCTCGCCTTCCCACCAGTGGTGCGATGGAGAGGGTGGCAGGGAACACGAGGACAGCAGGCAGCGGCAGGTTCCGAGAGGGCCTTGGATCAGGGATGGGACGCCGGAGCGCGAGACCTGTTTTCCCCAGCAGTGTCGGCACGAAAGGGCTTCTCACTCTGCTTTCGGCGGCGAGCCCGTGGGGGAAGTGAGAAGGGAGGGGCCTTCTCAGAAGGCTCGGAAGACCCCCGCCCTTCTGAAAAGTTTTCCAAGTCTTCCCCGAAGACACAGGAAACTTTCAGAAGGCGCGAGAGCGTCTGAGAAGTCCCGCCGCCTTCTGAGAAGGCCTTCTCCTTCTCACTTCCCCCCGTCGCTCGCCGTCGATCTTGTCCCCAGACATCCGACGGTATGCTTTTGCGTGGCCCCAAAGGTCTCCTCGACCCTTTCCCCAGGGGCAGTTTTGGGCCCCAGATGGTCCCGGGGCTAGATGCCAGACACTGGAGGCCGAAACCAGGGAGAAGCGCCAGGAGTGAACCGTCGGAGATCTGGGCAAGAAACCGACCCCGAGCGCCGCACTTTCCGACGTCCGCCTTGGCTCCCTCTTTGGGCTCCCATTTACCAGCATGGAACATATCCCTATCCCTATGCTGGGCATCTCCTCATCACGATGCCAATCTTAGGGATTCCCTTATTTTTTGAGGGCGCATCCCTAAAGTTGTCGTCGCTTTTTGGCGTGTCAATCTTAAGGATAGGGATAAGTTCGAGGCTGGTAACCCATGCACCCCCGTCTGAGGGCTGCACGGCGCCGCCGTGGCCGCCGGGTGCGGTCACGGACGCTCCCCAAGCTTCGCGCCCCCCACGGGCCATCATCGTCACGCAAAAAAAACTACATCGCAGAAACCCCATGACGACTTTTCCTGGCCTCAACGCTGGTGTACAGTTCGCAGTGTGCTGCTAGCACGGCCCTCCGTGGGAGCTCTGCGGAAAATGGCTGCGGAGGTAAGGAAGCGCTGCTGCGATCCCGCCCATCCCGCCTGCGCTGAACTGTGTACGCAACTATTTTGCCAGAAACTGAGTTCGGAACGATCTTTACATGATGCTCAGAGACTAGAGGCGGACAAATTACAACCCACAGGTAACATGGAGTCACTGTTTGGGGCACACGCGGTGCAACGTTGCTTGCAGCCCAATATAGGCAGCAGACAAGGCACCGGCGGCAGGCCCATCAAGACACGGAGCGGCGTGGCAAGCGCAAAGCGGAGGTCCTTCGCGACAACGTGGTGCGGCATGATGCCGAAATGCATGGCGATGTGTACAATACCTACTACCAATAGCGCAAGACCTCCCAGACTGCTGCTCCAAGACCAGGCAGGTTGAAACCAAAGCCACCCAAGCAAGCGAAGGGTACGAAGAAGGCCAGAGGGAGTGGTGATAAAGTTGCCCTGGACCCAAACGGCCCGATCCCATCTGGCTCGCAGATCCCCCGACCCTGTCGGCTTGTGTAAGGAGGGGTCCTGGGGTGGTCGTTCAAGGGTGGTGCTCTGAGACGCTTTTCTATTCGAAACCATCCCCCCTTTCCCTAGGGCCACAGCCAGAGGTGAATCGAACCAGGTCTTTATCAAATCGAAGGGAAGCCCCTGACAGTTTATCTTTACCGGTCCTGGAGGGGGGGGGGGGCCTCCCGAGTGGCATAGGTAATCGTGGGGCTACTTGGCCTCGCAGATGGCGCCAGATGACCCAAATTGGTTCAACGACGGCCCCAAAACGGCTCCGAGTGGCCACGGTGCATCCCGAGGACGCCCCCGAGAAGCCAACATCTTTCAAGATATGTTACCATGCATTCTCAACTATTCACCCCACACTGGCGTCTGATGCATCAAGATGGCCACAAGATGGCCCAAGAGAGCACCAAGATCGGACCCGAAGGGGTCTTAGAAAGCCTCAAGAGCGCCCAAGACCGCCGAAAGAGTGGCCCAACGGGGCTCCAAGACACGATTTTGGGGGCTCCGACGGCGCAAGGCTAATCCCACCAGCCCTCTGGGCATAGGTGGTTTAACGAGGTAGTCATTCCAATCCCTTCTGCCCCTTCTGGAATGGCCCCCTACCCCTACCCCCCCCCCGCAAGGTAGATGGCCCGAGATAGCCCAAGATGGCCTCCAAGGTCGCCGAAGAAAGCCCAAGATGGTTCAAGACACCTTCCAATGCGCCCGGCGCGACCCGAATTATAGAGGGGAAAGCTCCCCATTGCATGGACGCAGAGCTTGGTATTGTTTGGCATTGCTTGGCATTGCTTGACATTGCTTGGCATTGCTTGGCATTGCTTGGCATTGCTTGGCATTGTTTGGCATTGTTTGGCATCGCTTGGCATTGCTTGGCATTGGTTGGAACAGGCACAAGAAGAATACGAGGCACCAGGGACGGGGAACCCGGGGAACCCAGGGAACCCAGGGAACCCCAGGAACCTGGGGAACCCGGGGAACCCGAAGAACCCGAGGAACCCGGGGAACCCGGGGAACCGGGGGACCCAAGGAACCCCAGAAACCCGGGAAACCTGGGGAACACGGGGAACCCGAGAAACCCGGGGAACCCGGGGAACCGGGGGAACTGGGGGAACCTGGGGAACCCAGGGAACCCGAGGAGCCGGGGGAACCCGAGAAACCCAGGGAACCCGGGGGACCCGGGGAACCTCCGAGCAACGGGCAAAGTAACCCCCCGAGGCACCAAGCTTTAACCAAGTAAACACCCCTTAGGCAAGCCCAATCATAGAAAAATGTATCCAAAAGGCCCCAAGATCGCCCAAACACAGCTCCAATCAGTCACGGAGCCTCCCAAGGACGTCCCTCAGAGCCATAAATCCGTACAAAACTTATGTAACATCAATGATTATTGCCTTCTCGCCTTTTCGCTCACGCAGTGCTTGTGAGGCCTCGAGGTGGCTCCAAAATCGCCCAAGAGATCACCAAGAGGCGCCCAAGAGGGCTCCCCAGGAGCGCCCAAGAGCGACCCAAGAGCGCCCCAGAAGGGCCCCAAGAGGCAATAACGCGGCCTCTGTTGGGTGGACTGACATTAAGACACCCACCTTCTTTGAACGATGGCGTTCAAGATGGCCCCTGAAACGCTCCGAAGGCCCCCAAGAGAGCCCCAAGAGGGCCTCAGAAGGACCCCAAGAGAGCCCCAAGGGCCCAAGGGGGCTTCAAGAGGGTCCGAAGAGAGTACAAAAGGCCTCCAAAATAGCGTCAGCTGGCTCCAAGAGGCTCCACGAGTTCTCTAAATCAAATATTGTTGGCACCCTTGTTTCACTCTAGGCTTATCTACGCCCCTCTTCCAGACAGCTGTTCCGCGCATCTTTTCTGGATGGGCTGGTGGAGATAATCGAAGCGTCACAAATTCAGCCACCCCACTTTTGTGATCGATGCCCTCAAGAAGCCCCAAGAGCCCCAAGAGGCCCCAAGACACACCCAAGTAGGCCACGAAGGCCCCCGGGAGCCACAAAGAAGCCCCCGAAGATCCTGCAAAATGTCCCAAATGCCTTTGCATCACGACCCGCAGTGGCAGGATGGGCGGATGACCATTGCACTTTCGTCCTCGCATTAGAGCCGCCACTGTCCCGTGCCATGTGCCCCCTCCGCCTCTTGCGCCCAAACGGTTCATGTCTCAGGGTCGGCGGAACAAGCCGGAAGGCCTTTGCAGTACCATGCTACTTGATTCCCCCGAGAATGCACACGCAGCGCCACGGCTGCCACCAACTGTCCGATCACTGTCAAGATTATCATCAAAAGAAAGTTCAACTGAGACACCATGGACGGCCTTCTGGTTAGATAATGCACAGCCTTGCGGGTACAGCCCCGTGAATATGCGTGGACTTCAGAAAAGTAAAGATGCCAGGCATCAGGAAGCTGCTGAAGAAAAGTGGGCCCAGAAAAGATCGGCGCAAACCGTAGTGCAACCCTGCAAGCGCAAGCACTCCGCACGTCACTTGCGCATGACGTTCTGAATCAGCTTCCCCAGCCATCGTACTTCTCGCCAGGCCCGAGCATGCTACTCCGTAGTTTCCAACGCATTTGCAGCAGCATGCCAGATTGGAGGACCACGCGGCAAGGCGTCGCGGACAAAAAAATAAAAAGGATGCGTCCCGGGGAAGACGTACTCAAGCTGACGCAGCGCAAGGCTCCTTTCACTCTAGCCGAGAGCGGTCCCAGGCGCAGGGGCTGCCAACGCCCGTCGACGCGGCTGACCGAATTCGTGTGGGGCCTCTTTGTATGGTAAGGCCCCAGGTGGTCCGAAGTCCGCCCCATCGTCGGGATCGCTGCACCCTGCGGCCGAACCGACGCTTTGTCGCCGCTGCCGCCGCCGTCGTCGTCATCTTCCTCTTCATCGTCGCCGTCTTTATCCTGACCTTCGTCGGTTTCACGACCTTCTGCTGGACTCCCCACGGCCGTCCCCACGGCCCCTCCAGTCAGGAACGTCAAGAAAGACGCGTGTGTACCTTCTGGGAAGCCGAACCACAGGGACCCGAGGAAGACGTAGAACCTGCCCAGGGGCCACAGAAGGAGAGCAGGAGAAGGAGGAGGAGGAGGAGGAAGGGGAGGAAGCGGAGGAGGAGGAGGAGGAGAAGGGCGCAGGTGAGGTGGGAGCTGGAGCTGGACGCAAAAACAACGAATACAATGACCACCACTGAACGCGGAAACGCCAGTGTGTCGATCTTGGTCACCGCCCACCTTGGAGGGCGCGCCGCTGGGAGCCCCAGAGGCGGGGGAGGGGCCGTCGTCCTGGGACCGCCCCCTTACTTTCCCGATCCGTGGTCCCGGACCCCGCACCCCCCCCCCCTGCTATTCCCCCTTCGAAGTGAGGGGAGGGGGTTCAACCCCCCCCTTGAATTCGAAAATCAAGCCCCCCCCCCCCATACCCCCATTTGGCCACGCCGTCCCCCTGGCGCCGGACCCCAACCCCCGAACCCTACCGCCCTAACCCTAACCCGAACACCCTAACCCGAACACCGTAACCCGAACACCCGAACCCGAACACCCTTACCCTAACACCCGAACCCTAACACCCTAACCCTAACATCCTAACCCTGACACCCAAACCCGAACCCTACCGCCGTAAGCCGCAAGGAAGTCGACCCTACCGCCCTAACCCTAACACTACCGCCCTAACCCGAGCCCTACCACCCTAAGCGTAACACCCTGACCAAAACACGAAGACCTGAACACGCGAATCCAAACCCTGACACCATAATCCTGACACCCTGTCCCTGACACCCTAAACCAAACACCCTAAGCCGAACACCTTAACCCTGACACCCGAAGCCAAACACCCAAAGCCAAACACCCGAAGCCCAAAACCCTAACCCGAACACCCGAACCGTAACACCCTAACCCTAACACCCCGAACCCGAACCTTAAACCTAACACCCTAACCCTAACCCTACCACCCTAACCCTAACACCCTGACCCTAGCACCCGAACCCGAGTTTGCACCGCCCTGACCCGAACATCTTAACCCTTACACCTTAGCCTTGCCTAACGCTAACACCGCACACAGACCCCTACCGCCCAACCCGAACCCTACCGCCCTCACCCGAACACCCGAACCCAAACATCCCAGCCCGAACCCTACTGCCCTAAGCCCTAAGCTGTAAGCCCTCAGCCCTAAGCCCTGATCCATAAGTCCTCAGCCCTGGGCCCTAACACCCTAGCCCTACCGCCCTCCCTTGCCCAAACACCCACCCCAGTCCGAACCCTACAGCCCTAAGCCTTACCCTAAGGCCCACACCCGAACGCCCTAACCAAACACCCTAACCCAAACCCTACCGTCCTAAGCCTTGAACCTTCAGATCGAAAACGCCAAATGCTACTATCATGAATCTTGAAGACCACCTGGCGAGTATACACGTCTGTACCACGCACGGTCGTCTGCAAAAAAATACGCGGTGCACATTCGTCAATCCTTACATAGCCTTCTCGAAGGACCAACCTTCACGTCCGATGCAAGTGATTTGAATTGCCGCACACCCTGGATTTACACCATTCACGGTGGGAACCTACACTCCTCACGATCTTGAGCAAAAAACGAATGCTGTGCACATATGCTGATCTTAACATTGCCATCTCAAGCATTCACCCTTCACGATCCGATGTAGATAACAAACTGTTGCTGCACATCCCTGACCTACATCCTTCACGATGGCCCTCCACACCCCTCACGATCCCCTACACACATTAACCCGGCGCGACCCCAATGTGGAGAAAGCTTCCTATTGCATCGGGGCAATGCCTTGCATTGCTTGGCATCGCTTGGCATCGCCTGGCATGGCTTGGCATTGCTTGGCATTGCTTGGTATTGCTTGGCACTGCTTAGCACTGTTTGGCATTGTTTAGCATCGCTTGGCATTGCTTGGCATTGCTTCGCATTGCTTGGCATTGTTTAGCATTGCTGGCCTTGTTTGGAACAGGCACAAGAAGAATACGAGGCACCGAGAGCGGGGAATCACGGGAAACTGGGGAACACGAGGAACCCAGGGAACCCAGGGAACCTGGGGAACCGGGACCCCAGGGAACCTGGAGAACCCGAAGAACCCGGGGAACCCCGGGAACCCGAGGGAACAGGGGGAACCCCAGGAACAAGGGGAACCCAAGGAACCCGGGGAACCTCACAGGAACGAGCAGCGTAATCCCCTCGAGGCACGATCCTTTGACCAAGTAAGAACCCCTTAAACCTGCTGGTCTTAACGTCGACTTCTCAAGCCTCAAGCCTTGAACCTCCCCGATCCTATCCAAATTTTATGTTTGTCTGCACATCCCCGATCTACACCCTTCACGATGGAAACCTACCCCCCTTCACGATCCCCCGCGGAAAAATATGCGGTGCATACCGGCTGCTCTTACCGTCGCTTTCCCAAGCCTTCAAACCTCACGATTCTACGCAAACAGATGTTGTCGCACATGCCTGGATTTAACCCTCGAAGAACATCCAAGTCAGTCGCGAGCATATGCCACCGTGAGCAGTTTCCTCGGCTGCCTCCTACATGTAGCCGATTATTTGTGCAAGCGTGGCCTGCTCTTGCTCCTGGAGGCCTCCCGCAGGCACCGCTGCCCTGGGCGGGGCCCACGCCTGCCTCCCAAACGTAGCAGGCTACATTTGCAAAAATGACCAGTTATTGTTTTGGGGGGACTCCCGCAAGTCTCGCCGCCCTGGGCGGGCTCCCTGGTTGCTTCCCCGACACAGCCATCAGCAGCGTGTACGACTGCATCGCCGTCATCACCATCATCATCAGCAGCAGCAGCACCATCATCAGCATCACCAGCATCATCACCATCCCCATCAACAACAACAACTGCGTCGTCATCCTTATCATCCTCGTTGGTGCTAGGACGCGCTCGAAGGTGCACAGGATTCAAGACTGCATTGACCTGATGAGTGAGTAGAGTAATGTTATGATGTGGGCCATCCGACCATTCGGTCTCGAGTACTATGCCCTAAGACCGAAGCCCGAAGCCTCAAGCTCTGGGACCTAAGCCCTAAGCACTAAGCCCTACGCGGTAGGCTACGCCCAAAACTTTAGGCCCGAAGTCCAGAGCCCTGAACTCTAAACCCTAAGCTCTAAGACCTGAGCCCTGAGCCCTAAATCTGAAGCCCTGAATTCTTCAACCTGAATATAACACATTCCTGGGACGCGGAAACGGTGCCGCCCACGATCCTCAGCAAAAATATATGCGGCGCACTTCCGCTGATCATCTTCTGATCTTAGCATGTTAATATGCGGCGCACGTCTGCTGATCGCAACATCGCCTTCTCGAGCTGTTGTTTCCGCACACCCACAATCAAAACCCTTCACGATGGAACGCTGTGCCGCCCACGGTCTCCCACTGGAAAAGTACAATGCGGTGCGCGTATGTTGAGCTTAACACCGCCGTCTCAAGCCTTCAACCGTCACGATCCGATGCAAATAATACAAAAGAAAACAACGGAAAGCCCGCACACACACAGAGAAAACTGCGCAGCTCACGACACCCTGCAAAACAAAGAAAAACCTGCACACTTGATGATCTGAGCATCGCCTTTTGAAGCCTTCAACCTTCAAGATTATATATCTAAGCAATGTGTTCCGCACGCCCCCAATATAAACCCTGCGCGATGTAAATCGTCGTCGGCATCGTAGTCGTCGTCCCCAGACGTTCTGGAAGGTGCCCGAAGTTGCCGAAAATTCAACACTGCGTTGACCTGGTTGAGGGTAGAGCCATCGAGTGGAAGGGGCTGGGGGCGGGGAAAAATAATATGCACGAGCTCTCGTCGGCCCCACGCCTCACGCCCGAGGCCCTAGGCCCCTGGCACTAAGCGCCAGCCCAAATGACCTAAGCCCTGAACCGGGAGCCCCCCATCATTAAGCCCTGAGCCCTAAGCCCTAAGCACCAAGCTCTTACTCTTTAGCTCGAGGCTCCGAAACCCTCAGCCCTAAGCCCCCAGACCGAAGCCTTAAAATCTAAACCTTCAGCCCAAAACCCTCAGCCCCCTAAGCCCTGAGCCCCGGGCCAAGACTTCAGCCCCAAGCCCTCAGCTCGAAGATCAAAATCTGAAGCCTCAGCCCTAAGCCACCCACCCTAAGACCTGACCGCGAAGCTCGAAGCCCGAAGCTGCAGGATCTAAGCCCTGAGCCGCCAAACCCTAAACACTGAGCCATAAGCCCCATGCCCTAAGCTCTAAGCCCTAAACACTAGGCCCAAAATTATAAGCCTTAAGGTTCGAGCCCTGAGCCCTGAGCTGCGAGCCCTAATCGCTAGGCCCTAAGCCCTAAGCCCTTAGCCCTAAGCTCTAAGCTCTAAGCCCTAGGCCCTGAGCCCCGAGCTTAACCTCTGGGCCCTGGGCCCTCAGCCTCAAGCTTAACATCGAGCTTCTCTCGCCTCGCGCTCCTCATCCTCATCTCTCTGGCGCCTTCCCCCCGCTGCACTGTCTCTCTGCGGCGTCTCTCCACGTCGTCACTTGGTCAGAGCAGCGCGCGCGCATCTCTTCCAGGACAAAATTGTCGTCGCGACTGCCCCCATCGCACAGACGGCAGTCGCGGGGTGCCGTCTGAGAGCACATGTAGCACCACAGCGCGCCCGCGCAAGGGTGACGCGCACCTCGCCTCGGCGCGGCCAGCCCCCCCAGCGCTGGCGGCGCCGGCGGCGGGGGGGGCCGCGCAGCGACTGCACTTAGATCCGCAGCCGACCAAGTCCCCGCTGACGCGGCCGAGGACATCCCAATCGGGCCCCACTGTATTGGGTGTTCATTGAGCTTGCCATAGAGCTTGTCCCGTCTGGTTTCCCGGCCCTTCTTCGTCTGCGCGGCCATCTGCTTCGCCTTCCGAGCGTCGGCGATGACATTAGCCTCGGCGCGCGCCTCGATCAGCTGCGCCTCTTCCCGGGCGCGTCGGACTTCGGCGGCAGAGCGAGGGTGGCCCTCACTGACGGCGGCACGATCTGCCTCGGACTGCTCGACGGCGGCGGCTGCCTCTGCGGCCAGTCGCGCATTCCGCTCATCTGCTGCCTGGAGCTCCCGGGCCGCTTGCGACATAGTCGCGCGCTGGGCCCCATCAGCCCCCCGGACGACGCGCCTGGCCTCTTCTGCAAGGTGCTTCTCCGGATTTTACGCATGACGTTCGGACGCAGCAGCAGTTACCTCCAGCCTGTTGGCAAGCTCCCGCATCGCCGTAGTCGTCGAGGCCTGCTCGACCGCCACCGCCTGCTGGCGCCCTTCATGAAGTTTCATGGCGTTCATCATAGCTCACGGCCCCGCTACGGCTGGAGAGCAGCGGCAGAACGTTGCTCGCGCATCTCGGCTCTGTCTCTCTCTCTCTCTCTCTCTCTCTCTCTCTCTCTCTCTCTCTCTCTTTCTCTCTATATATATATACATAAAAAAAACTCTCTCTCTCTCTCTCTCTCTCTCTCTCTGGCCCCCATGATCTCGAGCCTCTTCTTCTCATCAGCCACACGCCACTCATTCGCATGCAAGCTTACACAATTGCGCGACGCCGGAGAGCGGCACGTCGGGCATAGGAAGTCCAGGTTGCACAGACCACAAGATCCGAGCACCCATGACATACCGGTTTCTTACATTGGCCTAGCGCACCAGGACATCGAGTCTCAGGAATCTCAACACATTGCGGCCCAAAATGAGCACACTTCGCGTCGATGCGCATGCTGAATGCACTCGACCGACCCGATAAAATTGAAAATTCGGACGCCTCCGACCGCGGCCTCGGGGCCCTCGGTCTACCCCTTTCCCAAACTCCTCTTACGGGGAGAGCGGGCCCGCGGGTCAGGCGCCTCAGGCGTTGCGTTCGAGCGTCGATAGCCAGGCCGAGCTGGACGCGGGGAAGACCCGGGTGCATAGCCACCGGGCCCTCCCCCCAGAGCGTACACGGGCCCGTCCTCGGGAATGCCGTGGGACCTCTTCCGCTTAGCGAGCGGTGATGTCACTGCGAGGCTGACCCTCTCGCGCCTCTGCCTGCAGGTGGCTCAGACTGGGCTGCCCACGGGCTGGTCCTCCACGATATCCTCGAGACCCCGTTCTAGCGAGTCATCGGAAGAAGCGCAGCCTCCTGGCCATCGGCGACGGGCACTTGCGTGGGAAGCGAGTCATCGGCCAGCGGGACAGGAGAACTGATGCCATAGGCCTCAGCCCCCCCACCCTGCAGCAGGCGGACGTTATCATAGGCAACCGGTCTCGGCGTCGATTTGCAGGAGAAATTCTCCTCCGACGACATGGATGCCACGTCCTGCTCGCAATCCGAAAGGTCAATGGACTCGTCTGGTTGTCCAGCGATATGAAAATATCCCAGCTGATCTTTGGATAAGGACATTGATTTTGCCCCCGGACATCGTCGGCAGAAGCAGACCCAGAAACGTCCATAGTTAAGCCGTGACATTTGTCCTCTCTCTGCCGGTCATCACCCACTGAAGGGAGAAACATCGTTTCCCCATCTGGTGACATCGATTTCGTCGTTGATGGAACTTTCGGCTGATAACCAATGTTTTGCCAGTTCTTCGTCGGGGGACGATCTTTCAGCCATGGCTTAGTATGGCGTTGTGCCGTTAAGGAATGGCTAAGACCGCGCAACTAGGGGGAGGGCTAGCCAGCCGGCGGGCGCGCGCGGCGGGCGGTCCGAACCACTTTTCGGCGACCTAAGCCAACACAGCTCCGGTAACTGACAGCAAATGAGGCTGAGGCAAGGCAAGGATATGACTAAATCGACTTCATCATCATCAGCAGCAGCAGCAGCAGCAGCATCATCATCATCATCATCATCATCATCATCATCATCATCATCATCATCATCATCATCATCATCATCATCATCATCATCATCATCATCATCATCATCATCATCATCATCATCATCATCATCATCATCATCATCATCATCATCATCATCATCATCATCATCATCAGCATCAGCAGCATCATCATCATCATCATCATCATCATCATCATCATCATCATCATCATCATCATCATCATCATCATCATCATCAATCATCATCAGCATCAGCAGCATCAGCATCATCATCATCATCATCATAATCAGCATCATCATCCTCGGCAGCAGCAGCAGCAAAAGCAGCAGCACCACAACCACAACCACCATCATAATCATCACAATTATCAGATCAGCGTCAGCATCAGCATCAGCATCATCATCATCATCAACATCATCATCATGGAAAAATCATTTTCAGAAGCAACAGCAGCAGTAGCAGCAGTATCATCAGCATAATCATCAGCATCAACATCAGCAGCATAATCATCAGCGTCTGCATCAGCATCATCATCAGCAGCATCAGCACCAGCATCATCGGAATCATCATTATCATCACCATCCTCACCATAATCAGCATCATTATCATCAGCATCATCATCAGCATCATCATCAGCATCATCATTAGCAGCATCGTCGTCATCATCATCCACATCATCGTCATCACATGAGCATCAGCATCAGCATCAACATCATCATCATGCCCATCATCAGTATCATCATCATCATCATCATCATCATCATCATCATCATCACCATCATCATCATCATCATCATCATCATCGTCAGCATCGTCAGCATCATCGTCATCATCCGCAGATCCATTATCATTTAGAACATCGTCAGTAGCATCATCTTCAACAGCAGCAGCATCGTCCTCTTCGACAGCAGCAGCAGCCACCTCCTCTTCCACGTCGACGTCGTCATCATCATCATCGTTGTCCACCACCAGCGTCCTGATCGCATTCCTCCTCCTCCTCAAACTCAGACTTCGACTTCTCGCTCCTCCTTGCCAGCTAGACTCAGCCGTAGAACAGTCCACGACCGCCAGTGGTGGTGAGAAAGGCTGCGTTGTTCATCAGTGTGTCCTGTGAACGAAAAGGGCGTAGTGAAAATAACGATGGCAGCAGATCAACGCCGACGAGTCCAAAAAATATAGAATCACGACAACATGTAACCTGGACCGTGCACAGACGCTATGTCCACGGCCAGTGCCAATGCAATGTGGTGCGACTTTGACATTGGAAGACCTGCCTGGAAAACCTGCCTGGAAGACCTGCCTCGGCGGAATGATGGGCATGCTCGATGCGATGCAAAAGTCATCCACTCCTCGAGGCGTTTTGTCGGGCTTCGTGTGCGCGCACGTTCTTTCTCAACGCGTTGAGATGGTCACTTTCAAGGGGAAGCGTCGGGCCGCGACACATGCTCATTTCAAGTGGGGTTCTCACGACTTCCCGCGGTTGCGCAAGGCCCCCCGACCGAACACCCGCGTGTATCACCCAACATCTGCACTGTGGAAAATCGACCACAGAAAACCACCTCAATTACTGGCGACCTCCGCCGTTCGACGACCTCTCGACGGTCACATCGAAGAATGAGCGTGTGCTTATGTGTACATACGCACGTGCGTGCGCGCGCTCGTGCGCGTTCCACGCTCTTGGTGCACCGACCCTGCTACCGTCCACTTCTGCGCTCTCCGGGACGTGCGGGAAGAATCGTACCACGTGCGCGCAGTCCTATCTAAATTCTCGACGTCGGCGCTGCTCGCAGAGGCGAGAGCGGGGAATGAAAGGGTTTCGAGGCCCTCTGGGGCCCAGATCTGGCCCCCATCGGCGCGCCCCCCCAGCCGACAACGGCAGCCGTTTTCCGATTTCGATCGACCGAAATTTCAGCTGGTGCCCATGTCTTCCAGCAGCGCGACTTGCGGTGGCTGTCGAGCTCTGCCTGACGAATCAATCAGTCGTGGCCGCGGAGCGGGTGCCGCGAGGCCATCTGGGCTGGAGCCACTCTGGCTGGCCTCCGCCACCGCCCGCCTCTGGCCACCGCTCGCGCGGGCCGATCCGCCCCGGGCTTGCCCGGGCGAACCTGCCGACATGGCCCAACAGGGGGCCGCCGCAGCCCGAAAGTGCGCCGGGCCTCCCCACAGGGCTCCGTGGCCGGCGCTCTGGCGGCCAGCCCGAAGCGCACGGCATGCCTGCCCCTAGCTGCACGTCCCTCGGCGGCGCGCCCAGGGGGGAAGGCAGAAGGGGGCGGGCCGCCTCGGGAGGCTCGGGGGGCGCCTTCCCTTCTGAAAAGTTGTTCTGAGGCTCCTCCGTCCTCCTCCTCCGCCTCCTCCTCCTCCTCCTCCTCCTCCTCCTCCTCCTCCTCCTCCTCCTCCAGGCGGGTGGGCTTCCGAGAACCCCCGCCGTCTCCCGAAAAGGCCCGCCCTCGCTCGCCTTCCCCCCATCGGCGCGCCGCCGATGCCTGCCGCCTGCTCCTCTGGCCCCCGCGCGGCGAGGGGAGGCAGCTCCACGAGGCCTGCGGCCGAGAAGCGGAGGAGTTCAGCCGCGGGCCCCGCGCTGGACTGGGCAGCAGCCCCGAGAGGGCGCAGGGCGGCATCAGACCCACCCCCGCTCGAGGACTCCAGCGGGGAACGATCGCAGAGGCCTCGGAGGCAGCCTCCCAGAAGCGCGCCTGGGCAACCACACGTGTGAATCCTACCCCAGTCGGTGGGAATTCTGAAAACGCGGCTGGGGGTCAGAATCTGAACGATGTCTGCTGCCAAGTGAAGCCCAGCGGGGGTGTCCGATACCCTAGCGTCGATTGGACCCGCAGGGGTAGGGTTCGCAAGTGGCCGCAGAGCGCCGAGCACGTACTTCGAAGCCTGCCCGTGGGAAGCGCAGGGCCCCTGGGGTCCTCGAGGCCCAGACGCCCGCTTCCCTTCCTGCGCTTGGGGGGGGGCTTCTGCTCGCCACTGGCTGCCGCCTTGGGGTCGGCTTTCGTGGCGAGAGATGGGGGGCACGCTCTCCACGGAGAGGGGGGCTCGGATGTGCGCGAATGGAACTGTTGTGCGGGCGCCTGGCCGTCCAGCCGAGGTGGTTCCCTAATCAGCTTGACTGCAGTGGGCCTGCCTGGTTCTTCGAGGGCACCGAATACGGGGGTCGCTGGATCTGGCATCGGTCGGGCGCCTTGGTCGCACGTGGTTTTCTGTGGCCTCCCGCGGCCTCTCATCGACTTGGCATCGTTAGCGCTAGTAGAAGCAATACGATCAGCACTAGGAGTATAATTCGTAGCATGACTCGTCGCACTCGCAGTCGCACTCAAATCAATAGTACTGGGAGCAATAATAGTAGTAGCAGCAGTAGTAATAATAAAACTGAAAACCATAGTCGTAGAAGTAATTGTATAGTAGTAGTAGTAGTAGTAGTAGTAGTAGTAGTAGTAGTAGTAGTAGTAGTAGTAGTAATAGTAGTAGTAGTAGTAATAGTAGTAGTAGGAGTAGTAGTAGGAGTAGTAGGAGTAGTAGGAGTAGTAGGAGTAGTAATAGTAGTAGTAGTAGTAGTAGTAGTCGTAGTAGTAGTAGTAGTAGTAGTAGTAGTAGTAGTAGTAGTAGTAGTAGTACTGGTGGTGGTAGTAGTAGTAGTAATAATAATAGTAATAGTAGTAATAAGAGTAATAGTAGAAATACTAGTAGTAATACTAGTAGTAATACTAGTAGTAGTAGTAGTAGTAGTAGTAGTAGTAGTAGTAGTAGTAGTAGTAGTAGTAGTAGTAGTAGTGGTGCTAATAGTACAAATAGCGTAGTAGAAGTAGTAGTCGTCGTCGTCGTCGCAGTAGTAGTAGTAGTAATAAGACTAACTGTAGTAGTGATGATAATAGTAGTAGTAGTTGTAGTCGTAGTAGAAGTAGTAGTAGCCGTCGTCGTCGTCGTCGTCGCAGCAGCAGCAGTAGTAGTAGTAGTAGTAGCAGCAGTAATAGTAGTAGTAGCAGTAGTAGTAGCAGCAGCAGCAGTAGTAGTAGTAGCAGCAGCAGTAGTAGTAGTAGTCGTAGTCCTAATCGTAGTGGTAGTAAGTAGCAAGTAGTAAGTAGCAAGTAGTAAGTAGTGAGTAGTAAGTAGTAAGTAGTAAGTCGTAAGTGGTAAATAATATGTAGTAAGTAGTGAGTAGTAAGTAGTAAGTAGTAAGTAGTAAGTAGTAAGTAGTAAGTAGTAAGTAGTAGTAGTAGTAGTAGTAGTAGTGGTAGTAGTAGTGGTAGTAGTAGTAATAGTAGCAGTAGTAGTAGTAGTGGTGATAACAGCAGCAAGAACAGCAGCAGCAGAAGCAGCAGCATCAGTAGTGGTAGTACCAGTAGCAGGAAGAGTAGTAGTAGTAGTACTAGTAGCAGCAGTCGTCGCGTAGTCGTAGTCGTAGTAGAAGTAATAGCAGTGGTAATACTAGTAGCAGTCGCAGTAATAATAATGGGTGTAGCAGAAGTAAGAGTAGAAGAAGTAGTAGTAGTCGTAGCATTACTAGTAGCGGTAGCAATAATAATACCAATAGAAAATTATAGTACAAAGGCAACAGCAGCAGCAACAGCAGCAGCAAGAGCAGTAGTAGTAGTAGTAGTAGTAGTAGTAATCGTAGTAGTAGTAGTAGTAGTAGTAGTAGTAGTAGTAGTAGTAGTAGTAGTAGTAGTAGAAGTAGTAGTAGTAGTAGTAGTAGTAGTAGTAGTAGTAGTAGTATGAGTAGTATTGGTAGTATTAATAGTAGTAATGATAGTAGTAGTAGTACTACTACTACTACTACTACTACTAGTAGTAGTAGGGGTAGTAGTAGCGATAGTGGTAGCAGTAGTGGTGGTGGTGGTGGTGGTATTAGTAGTGGTCATGGTGGTAGTGGTTGTAGAAGTAGTAGTAGTAGTAGTAGTAGTAGTAGTAGTAGGAGGAGGAGGAGGAGGAGGAGGAGGAGTAGTAGTCGTAGTAGTAGTAGTACTAAATGATAAGAACACTAAGTATCAGTATATAAATACATGATAACACAGACTAATGGTAGTAGTAGTAGGAGCAATAATAACAGTCGTTGTAATGATAGTAGGACTAGTATAAAAACGATAGTCGTCGTCGTAATAGTAGTAGTAGGAGCAGTAGGTGGTGATAGGAGTAGTGGTAGTAGTAGCTGTCGTGGTAGTAGTTGTAGTCGTCGTCGCATTCGCATTCGTATTCGTATTCGTGTCGTGGTCTCCCATATGGTCTCCAATATGGTCTGTCGACTGGTCTGCCGTATGGTATCCCGTACGGTCCCCCGTATGGTCTCCAATACGGTCTGCAGTAGGGCCTCCTGTGCGGTCTCCCGTGCGGTCTCTGGTCTGGTCTGCCGTATGGTCTCCAGTGTGATCTCTGGTGAGGTCTCCCGCGTGGCTTTCCGTATAGCCTTCCATATGCCGTATTGCTTCCCTCATGGTCTCCCGTATGATCTCCCGTCCCGTCTGGCCTCCAGTATGACCTCCCGTGTGGTCTGATGTATGGTCTCCCGTCGAACCTCCTGTATGGTCTGCCATATGGTCTTCCGTATGGTCTCCCGTATGGTCTCGAGTATGGTCTCCCGCATGGCATCCCGTATGGCCTCCCGTATGGTATCACGAATGGCCTCCCGCATGGCATCCCGTATGGCCTCCCGTATGGTATCCCGAATGGCCTCCCGTATGATCTCTCGTATGTCTCCCACATGGTCTCCCGTATGGTCTCCCGTACGCACAGTACAGTATAACGCACTCCTGAATCATGCTGCTTCGGATCTTCTGCCGTCAGGGTGCAACAAATGTGTAAATGCCCCGCCAGACACCACTCTACCAGGAGGTCCCGGGGTCCAGGAAAAGTCCGGTGAACCCTTGGGAACGTCTAGAGCATGCTCGGTGTCATCTGGTACGCTCTTGGAGCCTTCGGGGCACCTCTCCGGGTCTTCCTGGGCTGCCGGAAAGAAACTGATTCGGAGCATGGTGGGGCTACGCTGGGGCCGCCCTGGGAGACTCGAAGCGTTCCTGGAGCCAGCACGTCTCCGAGCCGTTCTTGGAGGGGCGCCGCGGGAAACCGAAATCATCAGATCGCGATTACTGGCTTGGGCACGCCTCTAAACAAATCCGACTTACCAGCTTAGTTGCCTCGATACGCCCGCTTTGATACGCAGAACGTCCCGTGTTCAAGACGCCCGTGTCAATACGCTGCGTGTTGCTCCACATATTGGACCACGTTTTGGCGAGTGTATCGCGTCGGACCTACGTTTTCAACCTACGTGTTGAGCTCCGTATCAATACGCTACGTGTTGCGTGTTGCGTATCGGGGCAGCTAAGCTTACCAGTCATCTGCGGCAGCTGTAGCGGCAGTAATGACAGGTGCTCGGATGACTGTTATGTGTGCCCATCGATGTGGACCAGGGCTGGGGGGGCCTAGCTTGATGATCCCCGCTGATGCAGTGGTACCATCATTTCTGGGGCTTTCTGTCCACGGTGCCTCCGTGAAGGCAACAGTTCCAGGGCCCCACGGGACATCATCCTGTGACCCCTTCGTGGCACGAATTCTGGGGCTCCTAGGGTTCCTGGTCCGGTGCTCCTGATGGCAGAAGTTACACTGTCCCCAGGGTTTACACTCCCCTGTGACCCTGCGGTGGTACTCTGTGCCATGTCCAGAGTGCCCAGTCCGAAGTGCAGAGGTTGCACCAATTCTGCGGCCACCAAGTTCGATGCTTATGAGGTTGCCCGTGGCATCAATCCCCAGGCATCCAGAATTCCTGGCCCTATGGCCACGTGCTCCCGTGGCGTGCACCACTTCCGCGGTCCCCAGGCTTCCCAGTCCTCATTCCTCCTGCGGTGGCGCCGATTCCGCTGGCCCTGGGTTTGCTAGTCCACCACTCCTACGGTGGCAAGGGCCCCACGGCGTCCTGAGGTCCCCCAAAGACTACCCCAAGTCGGCCCAAGACTGGCCCAAGACGCCCAAGATGGACTCAGGACGACCTTCCCAGACAGCCTCAAGAGACACTCCATAGGCCTCGAAACGCCTTCTGATTGGCCCCCTGACAGGGAGTGCAAAACGATGTAACGCCACGACTGCGCCATGTTACAGCATGGCTACGCAGCTTCCCTAAGCGCGTTGGCGGATAAGCACGGCAGCGCAATTGCATGTATGGGTGCGTACATGGTAGCGTCGTCAACAGCCGTACACTCACTTCTTCTTCTCCAGCGCCGGGATCTTCGTTGCCATGACGGTATCCACAGCCTTGTCTCTGGTCGAGTCGAACTCTTCGATGCTCTTAGACACGGCCTCGGCGCTGGTCACCTTGCTGCCAGCCTCTACGGCGACCAGGGCGCCCTCGTCGAGCTGTGACTGGAGCTTGCCGACGTCCACCAGCTTGGCCAGCTGCTCCTGCTCGAGCTTGGAGCTTGCCACAAACTCCTCGCTGATGCCGTAGAGAACGTTGCTGTACTCCGCGCACTCGAGGCCGTACAGACGCTCGATATCTGGCATCATCTTCATGGCCTCGTCCATGCTGAGGGCCGTGGCTCCCGCCCAGCGCTCCTTGTGTTCCTCGACATACGCCTGGTAGATGTCATAGGCTGGGTCGGACGTCTTCAAGCGGCGCATGAAAGCCTCGCTCGAGGACTCGCCCGGCGCCGAGAACCAGCGGCCGCCCAGGCCCTCCTTCCGGCTCTCCAGGACGTCCGAGAAGGCCTCGAGTGCCGCCGCGTAGCCTGCCTCGAAGCGGCGTCCCGTCATCGTGACGTGGTCAGCCAGGGCGAAGAAGCACTCCTTCGGGTCAGGCATGTCGAGTGCGCCGCCAGAAGGTTTGTAGAAGAGGCAGTTGACATCGCTGCCTAGCGAGTAGAATGTGCCCTTGGCACCGTCGGCCTGGATGGCCTTGTAGAACGCCTGGCCAGTCTGGACTGGCACATACCCATCGCTGAATAGCACGTAGTTGCCCATCAGGCGACCCATCGCCAGTTCCGTCACCGCCGACTCCCTCGCGATCAGTTTCGAGAAGTATGCTTCGCCGTCATGCTCCAGGTCATGCGGGTGGAAGTCGTGGTACACCTCGCGCGCCAGCGTCGCCTCGTGAACCTGACGCTTCCTCCTCTGCAGAACACTGTAAATCTTGAAGCGAATGTCGTAGATCTCCGCGAACCATTGGACTGGCATGTTTTCTGGGAACATCCTAGCATCCCCACCAGTTTTCGTGAGATAAAAAATCATGTGCTCAATGAGAGGCCCACGGAAAACATCGTAGTACTCGAAGGAGGGCCTCTGGTACAGCAACTTGTTATTTTGGCGCGTGGTGCCTCGGCCATCGAATGTCTCCCAGCGCTTCTTGAGATCTGCTTTCTGCTTTGCGTCGTACTCCTTGCTCTCAGGGTCCTCCACGGCACTAGCGAGGTGGTTATGGTAGTAGTGGTGTTTCTCCACAAACGCTTGCCAATACTGGTCGGCATCGAGCCACTCCGACTGTGAGAGCAAAGAGATGGGCGGATTCTGAAACGAGATCCAGAGCGCCCGTGCGCCATTCTTTAGAATGTCCTCCGACTTTTCCACTGACTTCTGGCAGCTGGAAACGGCTTGGTCAAAGAGTTCCCATCCGGCAGTTTGGCCCTTGGCGGCAGCGAGGTGGTCCTCTTTGGCGAGACTGTCGAGAAGGGATGTCTGCTGGGTGTGGAAGTCCTTCAAGCACGCCAACACTTCCTTGTTGCTGATGCGAGCCTCCCACGACGCCCAATCGATCGCCTTGGCAGCAGACCCCTGGTGCCCAGCGATGACATTAGACACGGCCGTATCCTTTGCGCGCAGCAGCCGGAACTCCTCTTGGTTCGCCTCGCCGACGGCATACTCCTGAAGATGGTGCCAGTTGTCGCGCCTCGGAAGCACGCGGCGGATCCCCCGGCGCAGCATCTAGCAGACGCGACAGAGGTGTCACCCTCCTGCAGCCTGTGGCAGTCCTCTGTGAAGACACTGGGAGGCTGCCTGCTCGAGCCCGAATGGCCATTGAGCGCAAGCAACTGCCAACATACTTACAGCCTGCTTTTTTCTTCGTGGCATTGCATACAGACACACACAAACACACAAACTGTTACGCGTCGCGGCCTCGCGCGAGGAAGCGCGGCGAAGCTGGGCTAAGGTCGACGGAGGCGCGTGGACCAGGCCAGGTCACGCAGCAAGGGCATGCCTGGCCCACCCATAGCGGACACACACTTTTTGCGCCGGCGGCTAGCCAGAGTGACTGTGCTGGCGGATAGGGCATGCGGACACACACACACACACATGATGTCTAAGCATGAGACGCCTTACGCGCGACACCGTACTCATCTTCCCGTGCCGCTCGTCATCATACTTCCTACCCTTCACGTCATACCGCTTCACCGTTCATCGTCGTCCCATCCCATCGAATCATTGAATACTGCATGGCTCCGTGACGCGATGATTCAATTCACCCCTTCATTGCCACTGTACCATTCCAACGCTCGCTCATAGATTGCATCACCTAAGACGCACCACCCTGCCGCCATTCCTTGCACTGACTACGCCTTAAAGTCACAGATTCCGTCACCACAGAATCCATAACTGTATTACGCCGCGATGCCCACATCATCGCGCCGATGCGCATTGGATTTCGTCTCGACACCTACTAGAAGGATTCTGCACACTGCGCGGAATCAAGGGTGCTCGACTTCTGTCAAGCGAGTGACGCCGGCGAACGCGGGAAACGCGAGGATGCCCACCCCCTCCGAGGCAACAGATCAGGCCGAAACCGGCAAACCCCGTAAAACGCCGACTCCAGCAGCCCAAGGAGCACGGAGATGGGCGATCATGTCCGCCAGCGCCCATTGCGGCTGAATAAAATGATTTGCTATCTGTCGGGCAGAGCTTGCGTATGGCCTGCACGATCTCGACTCCATCCCTCCCCCCTCCCCTCTCCTCTCCTTCGCTTCCCCGTTCCTTCCCCCCTCCCTCCCTCATCCCACGCTCCCCCCCCTTCCAGCCCTCTCAGTCAGCCCCACCGCCGCCCCGCCCTCCCCTCCCGTCCGTAGGCGAAATGAGGTTTTTCCAGACCCCTGCAACAGGAGGTGAGCTGTCACCGAGCATTCCCTGAGAGGGAGGTGCCGCTACAGGGGCCGTGCCCACGGCCTCACTCAGCGTCGACCCATCCCACCAACCAACCAACCAACAAACCAACCAACCAACCGACCGACCGACCGACCAACCAACGTACCCAGACCCTTGTGTTCCCAGTCCTTTCCAGAACGCTACCCTGTCCTTTAATGCTCTCCCCTCTCTGCTCCTCCTCCTCCTGCTTCAATCACAGCGGTCCTGGTAAGAACTCACGGGAAGCTTGATGGTGTCCTGGCACCAGCAGCGCGACTCACGGAGAGCGAAAAGAGAGATATACACATTTATGTAACATGTATAAGTACATGCATACATACATACATACATACATACATACATACATGCATGCATGCATGCATGCATACATACATACATGCATACATACATACATAACACCTAAATACACACATACAAACATGCATACCTACATGCATACATACATACATACATACATACATACATACATACATACATACATTACATTACAATACATCACATCACAACACATCACATTACATTGCATTACATTACATGCATACATTTGTGCATACATACATACATGCATGCATGCGTGCATGTTTACATATATATACATACATACATACATAAATACCTACATACATACATACATACATACACATACTTGCATGCATACATACATACATGCATGCGTGCATGCATGTATTCATACATGCATGCCTGCATGCATACATATATATATATGTATATACATACATGCTTATACATATGTATATATATATATATATGTATATATAAGCATGAGTACATAAAGTCATGCATATGTGTGTGCATACTTCTGTGTAAATCTATATATGAATGTGTATATGCATGCATGCGTCAAGCATGCATGCAAGCATGCATGCATGCATACATACATATATAAATGCATGCATACATATGTACATACATACATGCATATATATATATATACATAAATGCATACACACATGATTACCCGCCTACCATTCATGCACACATATAGACGTATACGTGCATACCGACACACAAACGTAACTAGTTATGCATGCATACAAACATACGTGCATGCATGCATACATACATGCATGCATACCTGCATGCACACATACAGAAATACATACAGACAGACAGACAGACAGACAGACATGCATACGTACATGCAGGTAGACAGACAGACATACATACATGCATACATGCATGCATACAAATATGCACACATAAATACATACACACTGTATACATGCAGACTGCATATATATATATATACACAAACACAGATGTACACAAACATATGTACATATATACACAGATGGCGGAGTCCAGAAACCCTGAACACAAAATTGCTGTCATTTCTTGAGGACGTATTTTGTACGACCGCCAGCCATATTCCGTCGCCTTCCGGCTTCCTTCAGCCGGCCTTCCGCCGCCCTTCCACCGCCCTTCCGCCGCATTCCGCCGAGGAGGAAGACATGACAACTCCTTCGATCCTCGAAGACAAAGCCCTTTTTGGAACGCCTCAAATGCAGAACTCACATGTCAAGAGGGGTGGGGAAGAAGACAGAGACGGAGGGAGAGAGGGAAGGATATGAGATTACGTAAAAAAAGAAAAGCGTACGTAGTGGTGGCGAAATGCTTGATGCCAGGAAGTCCAGGATTCACGAACGCCCACAACACGGTGTGGTCGGGAACCAATGCGGACTGGATTATGGCTTCTGAAACAGTCCCTTGCCAACGCGGGCACTTGCTGCACACAAAGAAGAAGTCCCCTTTGCAAACAAAAGAACCAAAAAACAGCACAGCCCTATATTTTCTGAGGTCCGCGCGGACTCCTTGGATCCCCCCACCATCCCTGACGCGCGGAACGCGCCACGAAGAGCACGCCAGGGAGGCCAAACGCCGGACCAAAAAGCTCCGCGCGGACCTCCTCGAAATCATGTCTGCTTTTGCCCCCCCCAGGAAAAGCGCAAGCGGATTCACAGACCAACCTTGCTGCCTACGATGTCGCATGACACCCCGCCGTTGAGGCGTCGCACCGCCTGCCCGCAGGGGGGGCAGCCTGAGGTGTTCGGCGGTCCTCGGCCACCGCTCTCGCAGGGGCACCCACGCGTGAGCACGGGCGAGCTGCACACCGCGCTCGCAGCGACAGGAGGAACGAAGCCTGCACAGGGACAAGATCAGACCGGGGTACTCTGAGATCCGGCGGCACTGAAGGGTGTAGATAGGAAGCCCACAAAGGACGTACGCGCCAAGCTATGTACATGAACACGGCCCCTCGATCCGCGAGACTGGCCGCGTGAAACGAACATTTGCGCAATGCGTACTCTCAAAACCAGCGTAGATTCATGTACGTGTACGTCCTTTTTTCGCTCCTGAGTAGAATCGGGGATGGACAGACCCCCCTTTAGCAAAACGTGGTTTAGTGAAACCGACCTGAGGCCCAAACCTGGCGGGCGCAAGCCTGGAAAATAGCGGCCACGGCGCCCTCTCGAGAGCCGACAACGGACAATTCACCAATCGACGTGTCACTGTTGGGGGTTCTGTCCACCCCCGATATAAGGCGCCGCGGCCGTTCCAGAGCGCTCCGGACCGCTCCGAGAGCGTTCTGGGGCGCTCTGAAGCAGTTTTTCCCTGTCCTAGACTCCCCCAGACATGTTCCAGAAAGCTGGGCAGCGCGATGGGAGCAACGAGCTCACGGGCGCGTGTCCACCTGAGGTGGAGAAATCCGCCGGCCCCCTTGTGGGGCCACCAGGCTGTAGAACGAAGGTTCGCAGTTTCCTGCACCAGTTGCAGCTTCCAGTTTCCACTGCTACAGTTCTGCATCCTGCTGCTTACTGTTCCTCGTTGACTTCTTGCTGCTTACTGTTCCTTGTTGATGGACCGCGAGAGGGGGGGAGGCCCGAAACGGACATTTTTACCAAGCCCTGAGCGTGTGCTCTGAATTGCTGGGGTAGGTAAAAATTGACACCCCTCACGCAGATCGGCGGAGTCAGGGTCCAAAAACACAATGGATTTGCCACATTTCGCAAATTTGCTGGCACCCCTTACGCAGATCCGTAGGGTCAGGGTCCAAAAACACAAGGGATTTGCCACATTTCTGAAATTCGGTGGCACGCACCCCTCACGCAGATCGGCGGGGTCATGGTCAAAAACACATGGGATTTTCCACATTTCTAAAATTCGCTGGCACCCCTCACGCAGATCGGCAGGGTCAGGGTCCAACATGATCGACCCACGAACCCGGAAAGGAATATAGAAATGTAAGGCATTGCAACATTTCAAAGACACCTGATTGGGCGACGGGCACATGCAATGCTGAATGTATCGATGATGATGTACTGTGCCGAGGGCTGTGCTGTGCTACGCCGTGCTGAACTGCGATGTGCCATGCCGCGATTGTGCTCTATATAGCGTTGTGGATCGAGTCCTCCCTGGCATCCGAGTCCTCACCGAACTGATCTGGAGCGTAAGCTCGAGCTGCCTGAGCAGATGGTAGCTGCCCCAGAACTAATCGACAGAGGGAACATGCCAGGAGGACGCGCCGCGGAACGTCCCAAGGGACGCGCCAGGCGACGTGCCAGGGGACGTGCCATGGGCACGCACCGCGGGACGTGCCAAGGGGACGCGCTACGGAACGTGCCAATGGACGTGCCGAGGGACGTGCCAGGGGACGCGCCGCGCGACGTGCCAGGTGGACTCGCCACGGAACGCGCCAAGGAACGTGCCAAGGTGCATAGTTGAGTGTATCGATCTTGATGTACCGTGCCGACGGCTGTGCTGTGCTGGGCCGTGCTGAACTGCGATGTGCCATGCCGCGAGTGTGCTCTATATAGCGTTGTGGATCGAGTCCTCCCTGGCATCCGAGTCCTCACCGAACTGATCTGGATCGTAAGCTCGAGCTGCCTGAGCAGATGGGAGCTGCCCCAGAACTAATCGATCGACAGAGGGAACATGCCAAGAGGACGCGCCGCGGAACGTCCCAAGGGACGCGCCAGGCGACGTGCCAGGGGACGTGCCATGGGCACGCACCGCGGGACGTGCCAAGGGGACGTGCTACGGAACGTGCCAATGGACGTGCACCGCGCGACGTGCCAGGGGAACTCGCCACGGGACGCTCCGCGGAACGTGCCAGGCAACATGCCGGGCTGCAATGCTAAGGGTATCGATGTTGATGTACCGTGCCGAGGGCTATGCTGTGCCTGGGCGACCTGGACACGTGAAAACACGCATTTCGCTCAAGACGTTGTCAGCACATCCTCATGCTAGACATCCGCCTGGGCAACCTGGACACGTGCAAACAAGCGTCTCGCTCGAGACATCCTCAACAATTGCTCATGCTAGACATCCGCCTGGGCGACCTGAACACGTGAAAACAAGCCTCTGGTTCGAGACATCCTCAACAAATCCTCATGCTAGACATCTGTCTAGGCCACCTGGAGGCGTGAAACCAAGCGTCTCGCTCGAGACATCCTCAAGACCTGGGCACGTGAAAACAAGAGATCCTCTGAATTCTGGTCCCCAGGAGAGCACAATCTATAACACAAAACAAGCGTTTCGCTGGAGACATCCTCAATAATTTTTGAAAAACAAGCGTTTTGCTAGGGACATCCTCAAAGTTTAATTCGCCGGCCCTCTTCCCACTCGTTATTTATCGCAAAAGAAATCCGCCGGCCGTCTTCCCGTCAGATCCAGGGGTAAACCTACTAAAAGAGAAAACCCTGGGCCTGCGCCCTTTCCGGGAAAAACACATGGGATTTGCCACATTGCTGAAATTCGGCGGCACCCCTTACGCAGATCCGTAGGGTCAGGGTCCAAAAACACAAGGGATTTGCCACATTTCTGAAATTCGGTGGCACCCGCGACGCAGATCCGTAGGGTCAGGGTCGAAAAACAAACAGGTCCTGACACTGCTTCACGGCGGCGCCCAGACCTCATGATTTAGCTCTTGCATCTCCCAGTATCCGAGACAGGGGGCCGTTGGCATGGGGCGAACCCTTACGGATTTTTTAAACAAAACAATTACATAGAAATAAAGACTTGCCGCACCCTGCCTGGCAGTTCTGGTGTTCCGAGCATTATGTCTGCGACGATTCGTGAACGCCAGAGCTCAGACATTATGAAAACGTGTCCCACACGAGATGGCGCCACTGTTTTAAATCAGCGGGCACAAAAGTGCGAATGCGGTCAGGCGCCCGTCGGGCTAAAGGCGGGGCGCGCCGAAAGTCAATTGGAGCAGGACGGAAAGGGAGGAGCAAAGCAAGGGGAAGGACAGAGCCGCTCAGACCGTGTAGACCTGAACGGGCGTGCCTGCGGAGAGGGCGTAGCAAGCAGCGGGTGGCCAGGGGCAGGCTTCTAGAGAGGGCAGTCCTCGAGAATGTACATGAACAATGAAGTGGCAGGCCCAGGTAAACTTGAACGAATAGGGTTGCGTCACAGCGAAGAGCGAAACCGCGGACCGTGAAGGGGAGGCCCTTGAACGGGTAGACATTGCGTCACACACGAAGCTCCCGAGGCACGCGGAAACCAACACCACCACTAGCGTGCTAGACAAAGTACTTCGGGATCAGAACTGCTTACTCGCACGTGTCGGGATGTCCAAACCATGAATGCGATCCCCTGTCGAATGGACCGTTGAAACATGTAGGCCGGCTGGCCGAAAACAACGTTCAAGCGTCGGAAGGTCGACATTGAAAATCTGGCCTCGGCGAAAACACAACTGCCTGGCGGCCACATGGAAAATCACGTTGAGAGTCTGCCGATGGCACACGGTAAACATGAAACGCTTCGGATGGCAGGATTCTAGGCCACACTGTCGCGACAGCATGTAGCGAGCACACTGGGAAGGGAATTGGTTCAGTGTTGACAGGACGGGTCACAGGCACAGCAAAAGGCACAACGCCCAAACAGCTTGCCGAAGGATCTGGATGGAATTTCGCCCTGTGAAGACCAGCCTGAGGCTCGCGGGCCCCGCAGTGCGCCCACAAGAGCCAAGATTAACAGACGAAAACACGGTATGAACATAAACTGTTGGCGTTCCTCGGAGTTCATTGGATCCGCGCTGGCCCCCCCCCTCCCTGGCGCGCGGAACGCGCAAGGGGCGGCGCCAGAGGCACCGCCAGGGGGTCCCCCTCAGATCCAAAAGATCCGCGCGGACCGTCGAAAGTTTATGTTCGTGCCGATTTCGTTTGTCGAAAAACCCCGCACGAACGCCCCGCTGGCAGCTTCGCGGCCACCGCCCTCGCTGCCTTGCCCCTGCCCCTCGCCCTGCCGCCCGCGGACAGGGCGGCCGCGAACAGGCCAGGCCCCGCGGCTCCGTGGGGGCGCCCGCTGTTGCGGCAGCGGGCCTTTCTGCCACCCACCCGGAGGAGTTTTTTTCTTGGGCCAGGCATGAGCTGCGCGCCCCTCCCTCGGCCAATCTCGGCCCCGAGGGGGAGGAGGAGGAGGAGGAGGAGGAGCAGCAGGAGGAAGAGGAGGAGGAGGAGGAGGAGGAGTCCACGTACCCTGGGGGGACGAGACATGCAGCACCGCTATGCTTGATTGGATTGTGGGGGGACGCTCAGCCTGTCACCTGCAAAGATGTCCGCAAGGCGCCAAGGTCGAGACGAAACGTTCGATATCGAGATATCGTCGGCGGCTTGGCACGCGAGCAACGCTGAGCGCCCGGCCTGGATTGTAATGCTATACTGGCCGAACAGCTGTGGTTGACACGCTAATGCAGCACCCTATGTATGGAAGATATGAAAAGCGAGGCAAGTAAGTAACACAGCTCTCTCACGCGAAATCTCAGAGTGAGCATATTCCTCGGGAGTGCCGAGGCCGAGACGGACTATAGCGCTGTCGGGGAGAAAGACACGACCAGGGAAAGCAAGGAGGTGGAGAAGACGGGGATCGACGCATCCGAATCGACACGGCATCTGCGCAATGCTCGCATCCGAATCGACACGGCAATGGCGTGAGGAAATGAATTCTGTGCGTGGTGATCCACGCTCCAGCGACCGTTTTCAGAAAAGCCCAAACTCGCATCGGGGGGCGCAGCCTTTAAAAAGGGTTCTAAGTACCCCATCGCCGCCTCATCTCCTCAACGCAGGGCACATCGTCGGGGGGAGGAGCCACGAGGAGAGGCGACGGTGGAGAAGGAGATGAAGGGAGTCGGGGTAAAGGCGAGCGGACAGGGCAGAGGAGAAACGAGATTGGAGGCTCTTACCACTTCCCCGACGCAGGAGACCCCTCTCCTCGGAGCGATGTGGAGTGGGCGAGTCCTCGACCAGCGCTGCAGCCGCTGCCACCGCGAGGTCTCGCGCGGGAAGCAGGTGGTTTCGCGGGCGGTCAGCCGCGCGCGGGTGCCAGCGTCCGCCACACACTCCAAGCTGCTGGGCTACGCTACGCTGCAAGGACCAGCACGGGGCAGCCCATTCTCCCTTGCACCAATCTACAACCGACCCGTGCTCGAGAATGGCATGCTCGCGTCGCTCCACCCAAGGCCCCCACCACCCTTCCAACGCCTTGGTCGCCGTTCTCCAGCCGGCTGCTACAGTCGACACTAAAACTGATTCTGGCGCTCCTGACGGGATCCATGCGCCACTAGAAATTAGTTCGGCGAGTGAACGAGTTGGGAGAAATGCTGAGAATTTTGTGCAGAGCCCACCGCTCTGTATTCAGGATGAAGGGAGAGATGGGAAAAAATGGGGCGAGGCGCGAGAGCATGCTGATGGCACGTACATTGTACAGAGTGATGAATGCTGCCGTTGGAGCTCTACTCTCACCCGTCCCTCCCGCTCGACTCCGCCACTTCTGCCCAGCGGCGTTCCATTCATCTTTCAGGGTCGCGCCTGGTCCAAGCAAAACTCCTAAATATCTCGTGGCGGACTCAATTGCAAAATATTTCCATGGAGTGGCAGATGCTTGGAGAAAGGTCCAAATGCCGTTGACGACTGAGTCGCTCGGCTCGCTCCAAAGGGGCACAAGGCAACATGTCTTCGGTTGGGGAAGGAGGCCAGCAAGGGCAGCAGCAGCCTCAAAGGGCGGGAGGAGCGAGGGGAGGAGACGAATGTCGCCTAGCACCGCTCCTACATCATCAGCGCAGGCGCCGAGGTCCTCCTTCGAGCCCCCCGCAGAGTCGATGGACGAAACTAGCGCTCGAAATATGGGGCCCATGCCGAGGGCCCAGAGAGTGCCCGAGAGGGGGAAGCCTTGAGGCACACCTGAGGAGAAAGCGAAAAGCTCTCGGAGCTCCGATCCCACCCTGAGAAAACCAACAGACCCGCAAATTAAAACGCGAATGGCGTGGGTATAAGGGGTGGGGATCTGGAATCGCAAGAGAGATTTACCTAGCCAGATCTGACTCATGCTTGGAGAAGCTGCCTTGACGTCGAAGCTAACGAAGACTGGCATGCGTTGTTCAGTATGTGTTCCTAGACTGGCTATTCTACACAGCGCATCGAGTCTGACTAATGTCTGGCAAAATTTCGGCCATTGACAAAGCCTCGCTGCACAGTGCGCGCGTGAGCTTCCGCTACTCGCTTCAGGCATCGGCCGCGGCAGTGGCCATCGCCTTAGCACCACAATTTGTCAAACTTAATGGGCGCAATTGCCCCGGCTGCCTCGCGCAGCCTACGGGGTCGAGCTCCTCTTCGCCTTAGTAGGGACGGAGGCAAAGATGCTACGATTCAAGTTCGGGGGGGCACCGTGGAAAGGAGAAGACAGAAGGGCATGGAGGACGAGAACAAGCTTGGGGTGAGCAAGCCAGGCATTGCAAGTAAGCCTGTCGGGCCCTGGGGAGGAGGACCCACCCCGCTCGAGAGCCTGCTGGATGTCTTCAGGGGTAGGGAGGGGGAAATCAAAAGGCCCCGGGGGGTGAGGTGCTCCTCAATAAAGGCCTCTGGGGCTGGGGTGTCCTCAACTCTCTCCTTAGATACTGCCTCCCAATGGGCCGCGATCGCATCGGAAATGTTCTGGGCACCTCGGAGAACCGTGTCTCCGTGGCCTTCTTGGGAATGCTGGATGCCTTGCAAAACCAGACGGCGGTCCAGGGGCTTCCAGAGCAACGCGCGGCGAAAGGCTTTCTCTGCAGCCCTCCCGCCAAGTCTGCCCCCCATCCCACGCTAAGCTGGAACGGCACTCTGCAAGGCGCGGTCAGAGCGCGCCGCATTGCACGCCAGGACCTCCGCCTCGAACGCGCTCTCGTCGACGATGCGCCCATCGCGAAATTGCGGCCGGGCCGCCCCGCGAGGCGCATGTCCTGCCTCCAGACAGCACGCGCCACCGCCCGCAGTGCCATCGCTTTGGCCCCCAGCGCGTCCTCAGTCTTCTCGCCGATGTCGGTCTGCATCATGTGGTTGCGCGCCATCCCCGCCGCCTGCGCCATCTGGAGCTTGACGCGCCCCCACTGCCCCCTGGGTCGCCATGTCCTCCAACTCACTGGCGGCAATGCTGACCTCAAGTTGCTTCGCGCAGGCGTCAGTGGTGAAGATGAATGGTGGGATGGCCTGCTCGTGCTTCCGAGCCTCCGCCCGAGTCTCCATCGCCAACTCGATCATTGCATGATCACTGAGACCCCACACCGAGACTTCCCGTGCGTCATACTTCGCATTGACCGCGACCTTTGCGCCCCGCATGCACGGTGGTGGGAGCGACACGAAGATCTAGTTAATGTATGTCATCTGATTCGTATGCTTGTCGAAGTGCGACGGGATGGGCGCGGCGATTGCTGTCATATACCATGATCCACAGAGCTTCTGGCGCCAGAAAGGCTCTGAGTGATTCGCTCTCCCCTCCGTCGACCTTTGTGCATGGCGTGGCTGCGGTCGAAGTAGATTTCCACGTGGGTTGTCACTGAAATTAAAGACCCCAAGGGTAACGAGAAGCCGATGTTGTGGAGCCACATATGCCCACTTGCTATTCTCTCCCCAGCAGCGCTGCATCGCAGCCCCGCCCTCGGCGTTGATCTCAAAATTGTCTACATTGCAAATGCGCACTTCAGCTCGAGTCTTCGGGTTCTGAATGTTCAATATCTGCAGGAGCCCAGAGACAATTACTTTGCGCGTGAAAATCGGTCCACCGAACGTCGCGTCGACAATGGGCACTAAGATGGCAATCCCGCCGGCTGCCGAGGAGACGGCGCCACTGAAGTAGACCTTGTAGTGATAGGTGGTTATGTTGATGAGGTACTGCAACGTCATCCCAAACCCATGAACTTCTCGCACTACTAAGATAGCTTTGTGTCGCATCAAGTCATATAGCTTGGCCAGCTTCCGCTGTCGCTTCTGCCGATCACGGTAGAGCAGCCCACGTGCGCTCCATGAAACAATCCTGAAGGTAGTGGGATCGCCCGGGCGCAGCCACGGGGTCCACCGACTGCTGGGGAGACGACCATGAGCTGGTATCGACCGCGCGGAAAAGCTGACGGAAGGTGCCCATGATGGCTGTGGTGCCCAGCTGGAGATCGGAACGCGCAGCTGGACGCCTCCCCCATGCCCATCGCGACCACCTCCGCAACAGGAATCGCCCCGCAGTGGACCAGGCCCGCGTTGCGCTGCATCCACCAGTCTCCTCCTTCGGCTTGCTGGCATAGTCCCAGCAACTTCTTCGTTTGAACCTCCAGACGCATTGCCTTCGGGCTCTTGTCCAAGTTGATGTAAAGCCGCTCCTGTGACCCATCCGTAGACTGCCGCTGAATCCCCTTTCCACTTGCCACTGGACAGCTCCAGATGCTTGGTGAGGTTGACCGCCCTGGCTTTGCCTGCGGCAGCGCCAGAAACGCGTGGGTGGAAGCACTTGGCGGGCTCCTTGACATTGATCGTGATGCAGTCGATGTCCACGGAGGCTGCCTGACTCCACGATGCGATCGCGTCCCTGATGGCCTGCGGGGTGACAACCTTCTCGCACTTGGCGACGAATAGCTGAGGGTCGGGAGCACGATCCCAGGTGGCGAGGCGCATGATGTCAGGCGCGTCACTCCGGCCAAGCTCGTCCACCTGCGCGAGCGTGTGCTGCATGGCTCGGATATGCCCCCGCATCTGAGTTGTCGGTCGCCAGCTTCGCCGTGGTCGCCTGCAGAGCCGTGAGCTCATGTTGATGCTTGTCCATGCACTCCACCTGCGGTCTGATCTTCTCTTCGATCTCCGCGGAGATGGAGATGAATGATGCGGAGACAATGTTCTGGATGGCACTGGGAGCGTCTTCCATCTGCTTCTTGACCGAGGCCTGGATTCGCAATTCGAGGGCAGCGATACCCCGTTGCAGAGTAGAAGCCGCATCTCCATCCCCCTGTGGTCGCCATGGATCGTTCTGCTGCAGCGAGTCGACCGTCGAGGCAGGGGACCCCGCGGAGCGCGAGGCTGTCGAGCGTCGTTCACCAAAGCGGCTGCGGGTGACAGGCTCACGTGCAGAGGGCACACCAGCGACTTCCATGGCGCGAGTAAGACATGCAGAATGAGCCAGACAGCGAGGGCCGGAACGCGTGGAATCACACAACTGCGGCGAACGTGCGCCGTGGTGCTTCGAAGCCGAGGCAGCCAGGCCAAGGAAGGGGCAGCCCTTCCGCCACGGCAGCACCAGAAGACTCTTGCCCCAGCAGCGCCCAGTTCGACTGGAGTTGCCTGAAACGGGAGCTAGCCTCGGACTAGAGGTATCCACTTCTGCCCAGGGGACAAAAACATCTTGAGCCAAAACGGCTACGGAAGAGGAGGAAGAGGAGGAGGAGGAGGAGGAGGAAAAGGAGGAGGAGGAGGAGGAGGAGGAGGGCTCCCCTTGCCACCCGACCGCCCGCGGCAGGCACGCGGAGGCCCGCGATTGCTGCGGCGCCGCGCCCCCCCCCCTCCCTCGACCTTCTCGGGCTCACCCGTCCGCGGCCTTCCCAGGGCTGCCGCGAGCCGCGCGACATAGCCAGCTCCGTCGCTGCTGGCACCAGCCCCCGGCCCGCTGGCGACGGCGCCTCTGGCTCCGACGAGCGCTGCACGAGGGGCCCACCGCCAAGTCCAGCCGAGAGTTGGGACTGTGATGGCGCCGAGCGCATGGAGCGGCTGCTGCGCCGCGCTGTGCACCACCGAGCGCGTCAGCGCTTGCTATACCTCCCTGCCTCCGCAGCCGCGCAATCCGATGGGCCCCCAACATGGGGCCTCCACCGCGCCGTTCCCACGATGATTTCTGGGGCCTCCCTGCCGTGACCCCACGACAGATGGAGCAGCTCAGGGTAGGGAACGAGCTTCTAGGGGCCACGATCGAGCTCTTCGCAGTACATCTGACGGTCGGGACCAGTTGTTGGATGGAGCACACCATGCCAGCGAGTTGGCGTGCAGAGGCAGTCAGCTCTTCCCTCTGCCCCTCGCTCAGAGCAGTGATGGCCATACCCGTGGCAACAACTACCGACTTTGATCAGTGCGAGCAAGGTCAAGTTGCACGAGCACCTACACGTATCCTCGCACTACGCATGGGCACACTTCACGACAGGCTCTGCGAGACACCAGGGAGATGACGATGCTCTCACGGTCGTGGAGATCAGGAGGTGCTCATGGGGTTCGATTGGGCTCGAGAAGAGTGGCGTACGGCCAAGAAGAAGACCTACCCACCAGCGTTGTGCCAGGTGCTAGTGGATGGCATCATGGACGCAGTCAACCACATGCATGTGTCGTGTGAAGACGGGGATTGACCAGAGGCCATGAGGGAGGAGGAGAAGGAGGAGGAGAAGGAGGAGGAGGAGGAGGAGGAGGAGGACGAGGAGGAGCTCCGTGGGTCGCTTGGGGCTTTTTACGTAGAATGGGACCCATACCTCGGGACGGACGAGACCTGGGCTTCAGATTTTGCCTTCCCCCGAGCAGGACGGGTCCGTGCGGACCCCGAACGGCATGGGTTTTTACACCTAAGCCGCCGGACGCAGAAGTTACACCTGAGCCACGGACCGATTTCAACCCTGAGGCGACGCCTCGGGACCCAGGCCCAGTAGAGGCTTCCGATGAGCAAGAGTATGCAGACGTTGCTTAACCTTCATCGAAGGCATCAGCATGCCACAGCCAGAGGACACAGAGCCCCCGTCCATGCCCTCCCTCCCCTCGAGGCCATTCGCCAACGTATTGCAGCCAATCGTGCGCAGGCCAGGGAGCGTCGCAGGCTGCGTCTCGCCAAGGGGATAGCCCCTTGGACGTTGCAGCCCGAATTCGGCATTAGGATTTTTGACCACGCGCGAGACTAGTCAGCGTTGTTGGAGGGGCGGTCGGTCATTAGGAGCAGGACGGAGGTTGGAGCAGCAGCAGCAGCAGTTATGCACACCCCGCCCACTGCGCGCGGCCGCCGCCCGCCCGTGCCACATACGAATGGCACACTCGAGGAAGAGCCGAGCGGCCGACGATCCTCGAATCTCGAATTAGGCTTTAGGAGTCACACGTCGCCAAGTTTGGGCGTTCAGGTCAGAACGCGTTGTGTGCCTCCCCTCCCCACGCTGCCCGCCAGTTACACGTCCCTCCGCTCGTTAGGATGAGGAGCAGAGAGTCGGACGAGTTTCGCTCAGACACTGTGTCAAACATCTTGCCTTGCTGCCTGTGCTTCCCGCTGTCCAGACAGTTTGTCTCGTTTATCTCTGCCGCGGTTCGGCGTTCAGGGACGCTTCGCCAACATCCGTCCAGGACCGCCCGCGCTGCCCCTTTCCTCCTGACCACGGTTGCGAGTCGGAGACGCGCACTTCACTGTTCCTGTTGACTGACAGGCCCCTCTGATCTGTAAGACCGCCAAGGCCCTCAGACTCAGCCTTTTAGCATGCCTGCCCGCCCTTTAACCTTCGAGGGTTCTATGGAGGTGGTGGTCATTTGGGTGGGATGGGACTGACTGCTCTTAACCTGTTCACTAAGTGCCCGTGCAGAGGACTTTTACAAGCACTCTGCTAGCTGCAGCGCCACCTCTATGTGACAGCCAGATGGCTCAACACGCGTGCAATCCAAAATCCGCAGCCGCAGGTATGGCGCGAGCCCCTCCGCCGAAGTGAAGTGGAAATGGGAAGCGACGGAGAGGGGAAGAGAGGGGATGCGGAGAGGGGTGAGAGGGGAAAGGAAAAGGGGGGGCAGGGCTGAACAAGGAGTGTGGAGGGGGATCTGGGAAGGGTGGAGGGGGGCCACGGAGCCACAGGAAAGGTGGCAAGGGAACAAGGAAGGGAAAGAGCTGAAGGGACAGGCGGGGGAACAAAGTTAGAGATGCAAACGAAAAAGGGGCGCGGGCAAGAAAAACATGATGGACCCACGAACCCGGAAAGGGATATAGACATGTGCAGCATGGTCACGTTTTCACGATATCCAACTGGGCGACACCTCACGAAACATCCCACGAGACACCCCGCGAAACATCCCAGGAGACACCTCACGAAACAACCCACGAGACACCTCACGAAACATTCCACGAGACACCCCGTGAAACATTCCACGAGACACCCCACGAACAGGCAACCACTCAACCAGACACCCCACGAAACATTCCACGGGGGTGCGACTGGGTGTGGTCGTGCTGGGGTGTGGTCGTGCTGGAGTATGGTCGTGTTGGGGTGTGGTCGTGCTGGGGTGTGGTCGTGCTGGGGGGTGGTCGTGCTGGGGGGTGGTCGTGCTAGGGGGGTGGTCGTGCTGGGGGGTGGTCGTGCTGGGGCGTGGTCGTGCTGGGGCGTGGTCGTGCTGGGGCGTGGTCGTGCTGGGGTGTGGTCGTGCTGTGGTGAGGTCGTGCTGGGGTGTGGTCGTGCTGGGGTGTGGTCTTGCTGGGGTGGGTCGTGCTGGGGTCGGGTCGTGCTGGGGTGTGGTCGTGCTGGGGTATGGTCGTGCTGGGGTGGGGTCGTGCTGGGGTGGGGTCGTGCTGGGGTGTCGTGTGTGGTCGTGCTGGGGTGGTCGGTCGTGCTGGGGTGGGTCGTGCTGGGGTGGGGTCGTGCTGGGGTGTGGTCGTGCTGGGGTGGTCCGCACCCTGTGATTTATCGATCGGGTCGTGCTGGGGTGTGGTCGTGCTGGGGTGTGGTCGTGCTGGGGTGTGGTCGTGCTGGGGTGTGGTCGTGCTGGGGTGTGGTCGTGCTGGGGCGTGGTCGTGCTGGGCGTGGTCGTGCTGGGGTGTGGTCATGCTGGGGGTGTGGTCGTGCTGAGGTGTCCCGCACCCTGTGATTTATCGATCGGGATTTCAAAAACAAGCGTTTCGCCTGAGACATCCTCAAATTTTAATTCGCCGGCCTCCTTCGACCTCGATATTTATCAGGGAAAAATTTCGCCGGCCTCCTTCAAGTTGGGCACCGGGGACATGTTTACATAGAAAAAGAGAACCCTGGGCCCAAGCCTTTTCCGGGAACAAGAAGAGATGAAGGAGGAAAGAGACCAAAGGGGGGAGAGGATGCCAGAGAGCGGGAGTTCGGTCTGCGTGCCAGCCCTGGTTTCCGGAGCGGCCCCCTCGGGAGCCGACGAGGAGCAGCACGTTGGGACGGAAGCCGCCCCGTCCGAAAAGAGAGGGCAGGTGGGGCCCCAGAACAGCACAGCGGAAACAGTGGCAGGCGCTGTCGGGAAGAGGACGCCGCCGCCTGGATCTTCACCACCCAGTCGGGCTTCGCCTCGAAGAGCATGGTCGTAATGGCGAAGAAGACCTGGTAGACCTTCCACAGTTCCCCGCATGTCGTGTTCATGCCATTGTATCTGGGCTCCGTCCCCTTCTCACCATCATCGCCCCCTCATTCGCATCGTCCTGCGGGCCACGATCTTACTGTTGCGCGCGCAAGGTAGAAGACAGTTGTGACATCTAGCACTCGCCACGCACAGGAAGAAGCGCGCCGTCCCAGAACTACAATGCTACATCCGCCTACTGGCAGGAGCCCATGTTGCCGGGCACTGGCAAAAATGGATCAAGGCAAGGCAAGCGATGCTTGTCAGTTGCAAACATGATGGACCCACGAACCCGGAAAGGGATATAGACATGTGGAGCATGGGCACGTTTTCACGATACCCAACGGGGCAACACCTCACGAAACATCCCACGAGACACCTCACGAAACATCCCACGAGACACCTCACGAAACATTCCGCGAGACACCTCACGAAACATTCCAGGAGACACCCCGCGAAACATTCCACGAGACACCCCACGAAACATTCCACGACGACAGGCAACCACTCAACCAAGGCGGTGTGGTCGTGCTGGGGAGTGGTCGTGCTGGGGTGTGGTCGTGCTGGGGGGTGGTCGTGCTGGGGGGTGGTCGTGCTGGGGGGGTGGTCGTGCTGGGGGGGTGTGCTGGGGCGTGGTCGTGCTGGGGCGTGGTCGTGCTGGGGCGTGGTCGTGCTGGGGCGTGGTCGTGCTGGGGCGTGGTCGTGCTGGGGCGTGGTCGTGCTGGGGTGTGGTCGTGCTGTGGTGAGGTCGTGCTGGGGTGTGGTCGTGCTGGGGTGTGGTCTTGCTGGGTGGGGTCGTGCTGGGGTGTGGGTCGTGTGGGTGGGGTGGGGTCGTGCGTGCTGGGGTGTGGTCGTGCTGGGGTGTGGTCGTGCTGGGGTGGGGTCGTGCTGGGGTGTGGTCGTGCTGGGGTGTGGTCGTGCTGGGGTGTGGTCGTGCTGGGGTGTGGTCGTGCTGGGGTGTGGTCGTGCTGGGGTGGTCACCCTGTGATTCATCGATCGGGTCGTGCTGGGGTGTGGTCGTGGTGGGGTGTGATCGTGGTGGGGTGTGGTCGTGTTGGGGTGTGGTCGTGCTGGGGTGTGGTCGTGCTGGGGTGTGGTCGTGCTGGGGTGTGGTCGTGCTGGGGTGTGGTCGTGCTGGGGCGTGGTCGTGCTGGGGCGTGGTCGTGCTGGGGTGTGGTCGTGCTGCGTGCTGGGGTGTGGTCGTGCTGGGGTGTGGTCGTGGGGTGTGGTCGTGCTGGGGTGTGGTCGTGCTGGGGTGTGGTCGTGCTGGGGTGTGGTCGTGCTGGGGGGTGGTCGTGCTGGGGGGTGGTCGTGCTGGGGCGTGGTCGTGCTGGGGCGTGGTCGTGCTGGGGCGTGGTCGTGCTGGGGTGTGGTCGTGCTGTGGTGAGGTCGTGCTGGGGTGTGGTCGTGCTGGGGTGTGGTCTTGCTGGGGTAGGGTCGTGCTGGGGTCGGGTCGTGCTGGGGTGTGGTCGTGCTGGGGTATGGTCGTGCTGGGGTGGGGTCGTGCTGGGGTGGGGTCGTGCTGGGGTCTGGTCGTGCTGGGGTGTGGTCGTGCTGGGGTATGGTCGTGCTAGGGTGGGGTCGTGCATTTCGCTCGAGACATCCTGCCAAAATTCCAGGAAATCGTACAAAAACAAAGGAATTAGTCGAGACATCATCGAAATTCCTTCGCGCGGGGCGCTTTTCCGCGTCGCGGTCGGCTCTGCAAAACAAGCGTTTCGCTCGAGACATCCTCGGCAAACTCTGCGGAGCAAGCGTTTCGCTCGAGACATCCTCAACACACGAAAAAGTGGCCCGCACCCTGTGATTTATCGATCGGGATTTCAAAAACAAGCGTTTCGCTCGAGACATCCTCAAATTTTAATTCGCCGGCCTCCTTCGACCTCGTTATTTATCAGGGAAAAAATTCGCCGGCCTCCCTCAAGTTGGCACCGGGGGACAGGTTTACCTACTAAAAGAGAACCCTGGGCTCAGGCCCTTTCCGGGAAAAAATAACACCCCCAAAAAAAAAGTGAGAATATGACAGGATATCAATAAGGGGATACCAATAAGGAGTACTTGAAAAATGTTCGTGCGAGGCACGACAAACCGCGAGGAATGATACGTGCGATTCCAGACTGGACAGAACGAATGAAAGCTCGTAAAGGCGCGGGAAACCCATAGACTATATAGGGAGGTGCGAGCTCGGTCGATACTGCATGTCGCGAATTTGGACAAACTTATGGGCATATGAAGAGACGAAGAACAGGAATGAGCCAGGGAATGATGGGTTCAAGATCCGGGGGGGGAGTGCGCAGTCATCTCTGCCAGCATCGCGGGAATGGAAGCGTGCAAGCATGTGGGGATCCTGGGGATGAAATCCGCCGATGATTTTAAAAGAACCCGCGCTTCAGCTCAGCTCTGCTGGGGAGGGCTGGGGGGGCTCTGCCAGGGAACAAGGGGGGCGGGGCGTTTACTAAATTCCCCCCCCCCCCACCTGGGGACCCATTTTGCCCGAATATGTGGGGGAGGATTGGGAAAGGCTGGCAATCCCTGTCTGCCACGGATTCCTGCCTGGGCTCTGTTCGCCTGCAGTTTGCCCGCTCCCACAACCCCTTGCAGCAAGGGATGTCTGCTGTGAGCCTGCCTCGTACATACCGGTTTCCTGATGCTGAGCCTGTTGCGGCAGCCTTGGGCAAGCCACTGACCATCACCATGAGCTGGACTTCAACGTGGGTTTCGGAAAGGGACTATAACACAACAGGTGTCCTCCCACGACCTGTCGCGTGGCCTGGGGACCCAAAAAAATCTCTTTCCGCAAAAGGCTGAGCTGCTCCCAGACAGGTCTCGGGACAGCTCTCGCAGCTTGAGGCGCAGAAATTTCTTGCCCCCTTCACGTCGCCCGCGTCGTCTCCGCCGCCGCCCACAGCTCAGGCAGCGTGGAACCGTGCATCACAGATACGTAAATCTGCGGCTGACCGTCTCGATGAAGCTCTGCTCAAACGGGTGGAGCTGGACAACGAGGTGGCCGAATCTCATTAGTTGCTTGATGATCTCATGGACAAAGACATGGTTGCTGAAGCAGCTTGGCGGAAGCCACACGTGTGTTTGCTGCTGAAATCATCAAGTCTGACGCTGAGCCGAACTCAAACACTATCGACATCGGCTGTCTCTTCAAGGACTCAGCAGAAGAATTCGCTCTCGATGTTGGCACGGCCATCGACATTTTCTGGGTTGGCCTTCTCAAACTCAGATCGACAGGACATTGAAAAAAACGTGATCAATCTACCAAGCTCAAAACTTCGCTCTATGAGGCTCTTACATATGTCAAGGAGCAACCGGACCAGCATAGACAGGAGCATGCTACTCGAATGGGAGAGCTTTGCAAGAAGCGCAAGGTTGACGGCTCGGGTGTTGCGGTGGCGGGTGCAGCTGCAGAGCCAGCCCACAGTGCGAACCAAGGCGGCACTCAGGCGTCGGCCAGCGCCCCCGACGCCGAGTCCGCGGGTTCCCCAAGTGGAGCGAGCTTTGGCGGCCCGCCACCAACCGCGCAGCCTGGGGTGCCGAAGACTGCTGTAGAACAAGGCCAAGGCGGAGCAACTCAGGGCTGATCTCCCGGCTAAGGCAAAGCAGCGGGCGCATGAGGTCAAGGCAGCGGTTTCCAAAGGTGAGCAGCACTCCTCACCCGTGGACCGCCTGATGAGCCCAGAAAGCTCAAGTTCGTTTACTCCAAAAAATCACGTTGGGGCCCCACGGCTGCCAAGTGGGTGGCCGACGCAGATACGGATATGGCACTGTTCGCTGAGCACCGCCAGCAAGGCTCCAAGCATCGATCCATGGCCAAGAAGGCTGAAAAAAGGGTGGCGCACTGTCGCCCGTGAAGCTCAAGGCACTGCGGCTGGCGATTTGTTTCTGGCGTGCTGGTGATTGCACGCTCGTACCCGGGTCTTGCTTCTGCCACGTACGCAGGTGGCAAATGGCCAGAAAAATGGCACCTCGCGCTGGCTAGTCTGCACTCGTCGGCCACGGCATGCCTCGCGATGGATTGCACCCGTGCACCTCCACACGGGTGGCCAGCTCAATGGCGACAACCTGCAGCTCCTGGCGAACGTAGGAGCCCAAACGCCGCGCTCAGGGACCACCCCTGACGCGCCCCCCCTCGTGTCGAGAAGGTGCCACGGCTGCCATATCCTGCGTCATGGCACGCATAGAGGCCGCGCTCAGGGACCACCCCCTGCACATCCCCTTCTGGTGCACGTAGAGAAAATGCTACTGTGCCACGTCTGCCGTGCCCTGCGCCATGGCCCGAATAGACACCGCGCTCAGAGATCACCCCCTGCACACACGTCTGGTGTCGAGAAAGTGTCCAGTATGTCACGTCCTGCGAATCTTACGCGTATGTATTATGAAGTTGTGTATGAGGTGTGAGCGGCTGTAAGTGGACGTGTATATCATGTCGGTGCCTAGTGTGTGGTTCATACGTCTGGGGTGTATGATGTAACCAACACGCCAGGTCTGCACGAGCGTGATATGGTGTGTGCGCGCGTGTGCAGATGCGCGTATGTATGATGTGTGGTGCGTTTGTGTGCTGTGTGTCTGTGTGCTGCAAGTGTGCTGTATGTGTGCTGTATGTTTGTGCTGTGTGTGCGTGCTACGTGTGCGCGCGTGCAGGTGAGAAGGAAAAGGGAAAGAAACTGAGAAAGGGGAGGTGAGGTGAGCTTCTCGCGGGTGGGACGCGGGTGGGAAGAAAAACATAACCCCACTAAGCATGTGGGGAACTAGCGTGAGCTTCAAACAATGACTCTGTGCAGCCTGTGGGACGAATGGTGTGGGTATACTACGACATGCGGCCGATGAATTACGAAACACGACTGTATATGGCATGGACACTATGATGTGGCATGCAACCCTAGAATGTGGCATGCGAACCTATATTATGGCTTGGACGCCTGCCACGCGAAATGTGTCAGGCGTCGCTTGGGCGTCCCATGTTCCAATGTATCAAGAGTGCGTAACGAATAAGCTGTTCAACCTGCTGGCGGCAATGCTACTTTCGAAAATGCTGCTACGAAAACAAATCAAATTAGACAGAAAGGTCGCAGCAAACACTGACGTCTCCCTCGTGCGGCGCGTTCTCTGCAACAGCGATGGGACACCGAAGGATTTCATCTCCAACCAGAAGCGCGGCTGGCCGCGACAGCAATGGGGCAAAAAAGTACATGGACTGAACTGGTGTACGGCGTAGATCTCCCTATGTGCCCTCCTCCCCCCTCCACAGCTGTACTAGTATGCAGAGCTTCATATGCTTACGCATGGTCTTCCAAAAGGATGCCCATCCCACACTCTTACGCCTACGCGCCCCTCTGGATGCTTGGCTTCGCGGCGGCAGCTTACGATAGAGGGGGCCTCATCGTGTGGGATCCTATCGCATGGGACCCAATCGGATAGGATCATATCGTGCAGGAGGCCCTGTCGTGCGAAGGGCCATGTCGCGCGGGACCGTCGTGTGGAACCCTGTCGTATAGGACCCTCTCGTGGGTGTAGCCTTATCGCATGTGTGACCATAGCCTTATCGCATATGTGATCAGATCGTGTGAGACCACCATGCAACCCAAATCGACTCTCGAAAACAACGAGGGGCGCATCAGGCCGCGCACCGCCGCGGACCACCGCGCATCCGCGTGCACTGCTGGAAATCTTGGCAGGCAGAGCCAAGCCATTTCGGGACCCCCCCAACGGTGTGGTGACCACGCCGCGCGGTGAGGCAGCGGGGATCCGGGGTCACAGCACGGCTTTGGGATCCCGGTCGCTCTCCGAGGACATCCCGGGAGCTCGGGGCCTCCGAGGTCCCAGCGCCGTGCGGTGACGGACCCCTCCTCCTCCTCCTCCTCCTCCTCCTCCTCCTCCTCCTCCTCCTCCTCCTCCTCCTCCGCCTCTTGGCAGTTCGAGGTCACCACGCGGTCCGCCACCACACGCCTGTGGGGCCCCCGACACTTGGAGGAGAGGTAACGGGCCAGCGTCGGGCTCGGGACTACAATCGCTCAGGGGGAGGTTATTTCATTAGGCAGCATAGTGGACCACTTCGTGAAACATTCACCTGCTCGTGATGAGTACGTATCCTACACTCGAGAGCTGACAGGCCACCAGTGCCTCGCTGTCACGCCGCAGAGCGTGATCCCACAATGGGTAGTATGCAGTCCCCCCGGATAGCCCTTCTGAAGACATCCGACTCTGCCTCTCAGTGAACTGGCCGACAGCGGTCCCGCGAGTGGCCCAAACATTGCCCAGCTACTCGATCCAGAGTCTGATTGATGACCACATCCCCATGGCCCTGACTGGTCTCTAACCTCTGTGGCAGCGTTTCCAGGTGTCGCACCACATCAGGCTGGCAATGAGCACTACACGGTGAAGGCATTGGATAGAAGCCATTAGACAAGGAATTCCTAGAGCTCCCAACTTCGCGCTCTCGCGCCGCCCCCCAGAAGGGAGAAAAGGAGGACGAAGAGGAGGGCGAGAAGGATTGAGGACCGCGAAGCGCGAAGCGCGAATAACTTCGCGCCCTCGTGGGAGCCCTTGAATTCAGGGTCTGAAATCTCCGTCGAGCACCCGTTGAGGTTTGGCCATGGATATCACCGCCGCCCTCATCAGATAAGGAATCCTCCTGGGCTGGAGGCCTACTCAGCACATTCCTTCGCGAACGCCCGCACCGCACTGCACGTCCCCTCCCCCGAGGCCGAGAGCAGGTAGAAGGTAAAATTCGTCAACAGGAAGCCTAGGTCGATCAGCTGGAGAATCCCACTGATGCATGATGCGAGCCCAACCTTCGCTGCCCAGGAGAGCACAAACAGGACGGATGAGCGCTGCAGCAGCTGCTGCTGGCAGGCGCCCGAGAGGGGCGGGTCGAGAACGGCCGACTGGTCGGCGCGTCTAGCCAGCACTAGCGCCAAACAAACAAATCAGAAAGCAGCCCAGACTAAGTCGGAGCCTCGAGCTGGTGAAACCCGTAGGCATTGCCGGCAGGCCCCTCTCCCAGTTGCCCGTGACCTCGGCAAGCCGACGGTGCAGAAGGAGGCAAGGTCCGAGGGAAGCCAGCAGGGCGGCGGGCACGAAGCGCGCAAGCTTTGCGAGCCTCGCGCCCAACGCCCTCGATAGACTTCCCAGCACAATCGCTCCCTCTCTCCCTCTCTCTGTCTCTCTATCTCTCTCTCTCTCTCTCTCTCGTTCTCTCTCTCTCTCTCTCTCTCTCTCTCCCTCTCTCTCAATATCTCTCTCTCTCTCTCTCTCTCTCCACTATCTCTCTCTTCACTCTGTATATCTCCATCTCTCTCTCTCTCTCTCTCTCTCTTTCTCCATCTATCTCTCTCTCTCTCTCTCTGCCTCTCGGCGGAGCCCAGCAAGGGAGAACGCGCCCCAGAGCCACTCCGCCTTCCTGTTCACCATCCATCCCCTTTCTGGTTCCTCCTCCTCCCCATGTCCTCCCACCTCCTGTTCTTCCCCCCATGCTCCTGCGTATTGAATTACTGTCCTCCGCCTAATCGTCATTACCACCCTCATCCTACTCCTCCTGCTCCTGGTCCCTTCTTTCGCGACCTCCTCTGGAAACCGATGAGCGCAACGGTGCCAACATCGTCTCATTGAGGTTTGCCCGCATGCCAGCGCATGACTCCACTCCCAACCGGCTCTGCGGCATCACGCCACTTCTCTGTCGAACGAGCCTGACGTAGCACGCGTCAGGAAGACGACACGGAAAAGGGCACGTCCAGGGGCGTCCAGTATTTCAGAAATGTCGCCTCTTTCACATACTCCAGATTTCGTAATAAAAGGGAGGGGGTCTGGACCCTCCAAGACAAGCCATTTCAGACCCCCCCCCCGTGGGAGAACCATCCAAAACATCGTCCCCAGACCCCCCCAGGCCCTGCAAGATAGCTTGGAAGAGACCCCCCCCCGAAATGAGACCCCCCTCCCTTTATTACGAAATCTGGAGTACCCGAGCCTCCCCTGTCGCCCCCCAAACCCTCCAGAAAAGCCGCGGTCTTGACCAGGGCGTTCCCCTGCTCGATCTCATTGGTGTACACCTGTCTTTACACCAGGTATGCCACACGCGACGGGACCGGCAAGACTGACATGTTCACCCTGCTCGTTCGGTCCGATCACGCTCACCGAATGCTGCTTGCATGTGACGCCCCATCTGACTTTCACAAATCCACTCCGAGATACTACAAACAAAGGGGCCCGAGGACACACAAATAAATACACACAAATAAAAAGATACCCCATATTTTCCCATATTTTCTGGGTTTCTGTCTTCCCCCCCACTTCCCATATTTTCCCATATTTTCTGGGGAATCGAGGATTCGTTGTGTCTGTGTGTTTTTTCCCTCCTGAACAAAGAATGGTCGCAGCGCGTGACAGGAAAACATGTTGTGTCAGCGTGGACCCCAGTCCGTGGTTATTGCACTCTCGATGTGTACCTTTTGGGGTGCGATTCATCTGAAGCGCGTGACGTCGTCATCTCTTATCTTCGAACAAACATCCCACCCACCAGCACGCAACTTGTTGGAAACAATCTAGAGGCCGTGAGTGCAGTTAGCTGTCGGAACTGGCTGACGAGTCCCAACTGGCGCAATGACGCGCAGACCATTTCTCGTGCAAATTCATTGATTCAGCCCTGCAACAACATCAATCAAAGACAAGTGGTTGACGTGTACTCCAGAGGAGCTCTGTTTTGAAAAAGCTTCAACGCCAACTGTGTCTTCAATAGTTTCGCCTTACGCGCGCGGGGGGCGCGCGTCTGGCCCGCAAGGTATTAATTGACAGGGTTGAGACAACAAAAAAAACGGCACCGCATGAATGAACAATGGTTGTTTAATGGACTCGACAAGCGCGCGGGGTGGCGCGCGTATTGCCCCCATGGTCTTAAATGACAGTGATAGCAGGGGAGCCCGCGACAGTCGCCACATTTGATATCATGGTGTTTAAATGCTTTCGAAGCGCTATGCTTTGTGCAATCCGATTGGTTTCTAAATGTGTCGACATGCGCGCGCCAGAGGGGGCGCGCGAACGGCCCGCATGGTATTACCTTCTACGGAGCGATACGGAACGCGTTTAATGGATCAACGCGTGCGCAGCGCATGGCACGGTTTGACAGAGATGACGCGGCAAGCCGACACTGCTTTGGATGGGATGACATAACTTCACGAGGCGGATGAACGAACGATCGATCAAACTAACGATGAACCAACTCTGGCCCGAGGAGGGGCCAGAAGACAGGCAGGCAGGCAGACAGAGTCATGCAGGCGGGCAGGCAGGCGCAAACAGGACAGAACAGGACAGGACAGGACAAGACAAGACAGGACAGGATGAGACAGGCAAAGCAAGCCAGGGGATAGCAGAACAGGGCCGGACATGGCAGGACAGGTCGATACGCATGGCGGGACACGAATCCATAAAACTGAGTACCGCAAACAAGAGACAGGATACTAGACAGTACAGGACTTTACTCGACACGATGCGGCACCACAACGACACGATGACGCGCCACGTCACGCCACGAGGCGACAGAACTCTAGGGGCACGGGCAACGACACGGACAGGAATGGCGACGGGGACAGAGACGGAGACAGGACAGGCAGACGGCGTGGCCAAAGCAAAGACATGAAAGAACGCGCCAACTTGTCCAGACATGTGAAGACAAAGCGGGACATGAGACGAACGGACAAACGAAGGGTGAGAGAGTTGAGCGGGAAAGCAACGACGGCGAAACCAGGTTGCGCGTGGCCATCCCCGTCCCCTGATGCCGGTTGACCTTGGGGCTGTTCGTTTCCAAATCGTTGCTCGCAGGATCCATTTCGTCCCACTAAGCGCCCCGCGCCACAATTTCTGCGAGCCTTCTGGCGGTGCAGGTCCACACTCGCGCGCTGCGCGCCCTTGGTCGCGCACGTCCGCACACAGCTTTGGCGCGGCGTGCCCGTCGCTTTGTGGGAGGACCTGCCACCCCTCCTCATGAACCTGCTTCGCCCTCCCCCCCCCGCTTCGACATCCCTCCCCTCCCCGTCATCCCATTGCATTTTCCCTATTCCCCATGTCCCTTCCCCGCGCTAGCTTCCCACGTCTAGCAAGTTTGCGCCGTACCCAGTTCTTGCCCCGCCCACTTCTGCATGCGCGCCGAAAGAACCACAACCACTACCACTGTAGATCTCCACTTATATCCCATGAAGCGTTTCCCTTGAAACCCAACCCGCGGCAACACGCACAGCATGACACACCAAAGCGCTGGCCACACACTTCGGACCACATAGCGCAACAAATACGAGCGCAAAACATGGCGCGGATACACCATCCCACCAGCACTTGGGCATGTCTGGCTCATGCTTGCCCAGGTTTTCCACAGCAGCCCCTTCTTCATAGGTCACGCGGCCAGTCGGTGCGAGCACCCCCCAGACTCAAGCCCCGAGGTGGGGGGCCATAAGGGTCCTCCAAAGGGGGCTGGGTGACTACGGGGAGCGGGGGTCCAGCCTGTCTGTGCTTTCACAACATGTGTGCAAAGAACCGCTTGGACTCGAAACCTCAAGCGAGAGCCGTTTTTGTGCCCTGGGGGGAAAGTGGACGTCCATGCTGACAATGCGGAGGTGAAGATGACGAGAAGGAGCGGAGAGGGAGAGCGAGAAAGATGAGAAGGAAGACGAGAAGGAGTGACTAGTGAGAACCGAAAATCAAATGAGAAGGAGGATGCGAAAATCAGAAGGGGGACGAGGGAGCAGGAAGATGAGGAGGAGGAGGAGGACCAGTACAAAATATTATAGCCGGAGTGCAGTACCCCCAAACAGGGTTTCTAGACCCACTGCGGTTTCCAAGGTCGATTGCGTGCCCGCCTAGTGCGGGCTGGCATGGCATGTTAAAACATGCCTCCTCCTCCTCCTCCTCCTCCTCCTCGTCCACCTCCTCTTCATCCCGAAAGGCATCTCGGAACCCAGAGTTGCGAGGATGTCTCCAGCGTAACGGGCTGGACCACCTCGCGCGCGGCATTTCGGACCCCAGAGTTGCGACGATGTCTCGGGCGAAACGTGCTGCGAGGAAGTCTCAGGCGAAACGGGCCGGACCACCTCGAGCGCGGCGTCTCAGAGCTCCGAGTTGCGGGGGCCTCCTGGTGCCTCCTGGGGCCTCCTGGGGACCTCCTGGGGCTTCCTCCCGGGCCTCCTGTGGCCTCCTGAACTCCACCTGAGGTTTCCTGAAGCATCTTGGGGCTCCCAGGGGGGATATCTAACCTGTGGCCGTTTGGGCCTCTCCAAATACAGGGGGGGGCCACAGGAGCAGGAAAAATCAACGAATCGACACCGGATGTGTATTAACTTGACACGTTCTGATAGAGGGCCTCCTGGGGCCTCCTGGGAGCCTCCTGGGAATCTCCTGCGGACCCCTGGGGCCTGTCCTGGGCGTCCTGCGGCCTCCTGAAGCTCTCTGGGACCTCCCCCTCCTCCTGCCTGCTCCCTCATGCACATCATCCGCCTCCTCCTTCTCCCTTCCATCTCCTCCTCCTCCTCCTCCTCCTCCTCCTCCTCCTCCTCCTCCACCTCCTCTTCATCGCGAACGGCATTTCGGAGCCTAGAGTTGCGAGGATGTCTCCAGCGTAACGGGCTGGACCACCTCGCGCGCGGCATCTCGGACCCCAGAGTTGCGACGATGTCTCGGGCGAAACGTGCTGCGAGGAAGTCTCAGGCGAAACGGGCTGGACCACCTCGAGCGCGGCGTCTCAGAGCTCCGAGTTGCGGGGGCCTCCTGGTGCCTCCTGGGGCCTCCTGGGGACCTCCTGGAGCTTCCTCCTGGGCCTCCTGTGGCCTCGTGAACTCCACCTGGGGTTTCCTGAAGCCTCTTGGGGCTCCCAGGGGGGATATCTAACCTGTGGCCGTTTGGGCCTCTCCAAATGGAGGGGGGGGGGGCACAAGAGCAGGAAAAATCAACGAATCGACACCGGATGTGTATTAACTTGACACGTTCTGATAAGCGGCCTCCTGGGGCCTCCTGGGAGCCTCCTGGGAATCTCCTGGAGACCCCTGGGGCCTGTCCTGGGCGTCCTGCGGCCTCCTGGTGCCTCCTGGGCCTCCTGGGGACCTCCTGGAGCTTCCTCCTGGGCCTCCTGTGGCCTCCTGAACTCCACCTGAGGTTTCCTGAAGCATCTTGGGGCTCCCAGGGGGGATATCTAACCTGTGGCCGCTTGGGCCTCTCCAAATGGAGGGGGGGGCACAAGAGCAGGAAAAATCAACGAATCGACACCGGATGTGTATTAACTTGACACGTTCTGATAGAGGGCCTCCTGGGGCCTCCTGGGAATCTCCTGGGGGCCCCTGGGGCCTGTCCTGGGCGTCCTGCGGCCTCCTGGACCTCTCTGGGGCCTCCTGAGGCTCGCAGGGTCCCATGGAGGATATGTAACATGTGGCCTTCTGGGCCCCCAGGCTGGACCACCTCTTGCGCAGCATCTGAGAGCTCAGAGTTGCGAGAATATCTTGTGCGAAACAGGCCGGACCACCTTGCGCACGGCATCTCAGATCTCAGAGTTGCAAGGATTTCTCAGGCGAGACGAGCCGGACCACCTCGCGCAGGGCATCTCAGAGCTCAGAAGTTCGAGGATGTCTCAGGCGAAACGGGCCGGACCACCTCGCGCGCGGCATCTTGGAGCTCAGAGTTTCGAGAATGTCTCAGGCGAAACGGCCCGGACCACCTCGCGCGCGGCATCTTGGAGCTCAGAGTTGCGAGGATGTCTCAGGCGAAACGGCCCGGACCACCTCTCGCGCGGGATCTGGGAGCTCAGAGTTTCGAGGATGTCTCAAGCGAAACGGCCCGGACCACCTCTCGCGCGGCCTCTCAGAGCTCAGATTTAGGAGGATGTCTCAGGCGAAACGCTCAATCCCGGACAACTCAGAAACGAGAGTTGTGAGGATGTCTCAGGCGAAACGGGCCGGACCACCACATTTGTTTGAGGATGTCTCTGCTTAGCTTTCCCTCGGCCGGAATTAGCTTCTATCACAACAGCACCCCGTTCAGCAAGCTGTTTGGGGAATAAAACCAGGACCCATCAACGATCTTGGATTACACCCTCCCTCCAAGATCCCTCATGCAAGGCCCCATACAACGCTGGTCTTTCCCCTTGACGGAATTGCCCCGTTGGGGGACAACCATGCAAACACCTTGAAGCGTGCCAAAACACCGCTCTCAGGACTTTACTGTTGCGTTTTGGCGATCCTGGATCGTACGAGAAAGCAAATCCTGAAGCTTCAACACTGCGAATACATGTAACTGTTGCGCCCTGACAATCCTGGATCCTTCCCCAAAACCATTGCTGGTGCGTTCACCATGAGAACCAGTGAAGTTCCTGCAACTTGTTTAGAACGAACGTGCGCGGAGCTAGGGCGGGAGCCACACCTTAAAATTACCCTGGCGACGTACCCAACCCTTGCGACAACCCAGGCATAAGTGCATCAGGATTGCTACGACGGGGGCGATGGCGCAACATGGACGCATGTAATTTTCCAAACAGCAATCGGAAGGCTCGCAGGCCCCCGGTCAAGATATAACGGTGTCGTAGTGGCTACTAACACAGCCCCCCCAGGGACGGCGAGGTCTCGCTCAGGTCCCCACGGTGCCTCAGTCCGCAGGACCCACCAGCAGCCTTCGAAAGTGGCGACAATGTCGCAGATCGCAGCCCCCCCAGGACGGCGAGATCTCGCTCAGGTCCCCGCGGTGCCTCACTCCGCTGGGCCCAACAGCAAGCCTCGAAGGTGGCGACAGCGTCGCAGATCGCAGCCCCCCAGGGGCGGCGAGGTCTCGCTCATGTCCCCGCGGCGCCTATGTCTGCAGGACACGCCAGCAGCCTTCAAAAGCGGCGACAGCGTCGCAGATCGCAGCCCCCCAGGGACGGCGAGGTCCCGCCGAAGTCCCCGCGGTGCCTCAGTCCGCACGACCCACCAGCAGCCCTCGGAAGTGGCGACAGCGTCGCAGATCGCAGCCCCCCAGGGACGGCGAGGTCCCGCTCAGATCCCCGTAGTGCCTCAGTCCGCAGGACCCACCAGCAGCCCTCGAACGCGGCGACAGCGTCGCAGATCTCAGTCCGCACGACCCAGCAGCAACCCTCGAAAGTGGCGACAGCGTCGCAGATCGCAGCCCCTCCCAGGGACGGCGAGGTCTCGCTCAGGCCCCCGCGGTGCCTCAGTCCGCAGGACCCACCAGCAGACCTCGAAAGTGTCTACAGCGTCGCAGATCAGGGGCGGCGAGGTCCCGCTCAGATCCCCGCGGTGCCTCAGCCCGCACGACCCAGCAGCAACCCTCGAAAGTGGCGACAGCGTCGCAGATCGCAGCCCCAGGGACAGCGAGGTCCCGCCCAGATCCCCGAGGTGCCTCAGTCCGCAGGACCCACCAGCAGCCCTCGAAAGCGGCGACAGCGTCGCAGATCGCAGCCCCCCAGGGGCGGCGAGGTCCCGCTCAGATCCCCGCGGTGCCTCAGTCCGCACGACCCAACAGCAACCCTCGAAAGTGGCGACAGCGTCGCAGATCGCAGCCCCCCAAGGACGGCAAGGTCCCGTTCAGACCCCCGCGGTGCCTCAGTCCGCAGGACCCACCAGCAGCCCTCGAAAGTGGCGACAGTTTCGCAGATCGCAGCCCCTCCACCCCCAGGGACAGCGAGGTCCACGCGAAGCAATAAGAGACAAGAGGGGGGCAGGAGACGGGAGGCGGGAGGAGGAGGAGGACTGGAGACCGCAGTGCTCTATTCAAAACGAATATCCAACCAAGGAGGGTTGACAAAATATCCTGGCGAAGGACCCAACCATGCGCAGTTGTGAATACCGCAATTCTGAATCTCATATTTGCCCGCGCTCCCTGTGGGGCCACGAACCGTGCGAGGGGCGCGCCGAGATGCGTGGCGGGGCACGCGACGCGAGCGAAGACGATAGGTCTGCGAGCGAGAGACTGAGCGCGAGCGAGTCTGATTGTGAATGAGTCTGCGTGCGAATCAGTCCACGCCTATAAGCGCCGACGCCCATGTCGGCGCGTTCCTCCCGAGGATCGCACCCGCTTCCTTCCCTTTTTTTTTCTCTCTCTCTCTCTCTCTCTCTCTCTCTCTCTCTCTTTGCCAGTGCGCGCCCATGTCCGAGGCTGCGGGCGCGGCGCCACACGGGGCCCCCGCGACGCACGCCGGTCGCCCCGAAGGGGTCCCGGCGACGCGCGCGGGTCGTCCGCTGCGCGGAGCAGAGAGAGCTGGCTGGCTGACAGCGGGCAAGGCTGTGGCCGCCGGGCCGAGAGACGACGGGGGCGATCGAGGCTCTGGGCAGAGCGCAGCGCGGAATTCCCGCGACGCGCGCTGGTCGCCCCGAGAGGGCCCCAGCGACGCGCGCGGGTTGCCCGCGGCGCGAAGCCAAACAGTCAGACCGTCGAGAGACGGCGAGGCTCGGGCGGGTCGCTTTCCAAGTCAAGCCTCGCGGATAAACTCGATGAAGCCCAGCTCCCTGGCGAGGGCCGTTGCCTCCCTCCTGCGCCGCTTCGTGCGCGTAGCAAACTGCTCAAGATGCTTCCGCAATCCCTCCGGCGGCCCTGCCGGGAAGGACTCGACTCGCGGCGCCCGCGTGAGCAGGAGGTCCTCGTGGCGCGTGGCGCGCGAGAGCAGCGCGTAAAGCTCCAGCCGCCAGTCGTCGTCCTCCTTCCTGCCGTTCCCCACCTCGTGGCGGCCGCAGTCCAGGATCACGCCTGGGCGACGTCGGCCGAGGGGGCAGCGCGCTGGACAGCCGACGGCACAAGGCGAGAGTCTGAGACGGAGAGAAGGTTTCCAAGACGTGTGAGGGACCACGAAACGTGTGATGGGCGTGCCAAAATAGGGCGGCGCCGCCATGCCGCCATGCGGGCTGCGCCACTGGGACCCTCGATGGGGCTCCCTGTGGGGCCACGAAACATGTGACGGGTGAGCCAACATGGGGCGGCGCCGCAATGCGGGAGGCGCCACTGGGATCTTAGATGGAGCTCCCTATGGGGCCACGAAACATGTGAGAGGTGTGCCAAAATGGAGCGGCGCCGCCATGCGGGCTGCGCCACTGCGACCTAAGATGGAGCTCCCTATGGTGCCATGAAACGCGTGAGGGGTGTACCACGATGGGGCGGCGCCGCCATGCGGGCTGCGCCACTGGGACTTCAGGTGGAGCTCTCTGTGGGGCCACGAAACGTGTGAGTGGTGTGCCAAAATGGAGCGGCGCCGCCATGCGGGCTGTGCCACTGGGACCTTAGATGGAGCTCCCTATGGGGCCACGAAACGAGTGAGGGGTGTACCAAGATGGGGCGGCGCCGCCATGCGGGCTGCGCCACTGGGACTTCAGGTGGAGCTCCCTATAGGGCCACGAAACGTGTGAGTGGTGTCAAAATGGGGCGGCGCCGCCATGCGGGCTGCGCCAATGGGACCTTAGGTGGAACCCCCTTTCTGGGGCCACGAAACGTGTGAGGGGTGTGCCGAAACAGAGACATGCGGACAGCAGAGGCAAGGAAGGGGAGGAGGGAGGAGGAGGAGGAGGAGGAGGAGGAGGAGGAGGAGGAGGAGGAGGAGAGGAGGAGGAAGGAGACGCGGGGCACCGTCTCTTCCAAACGAGGACCCAACACCACAGGATGGTTGGGAAAGAGAACCGCCGTCAATACGCTAATCTCTTGCATTATTTTCGAAACGAATGTGCGCGGCGCTAGAGTGAGAGCCACGTTCCCGAAACGACCCACCCTCAATCCGTGAAACTCAGACAAATGTGCGAAACAAATGCGCGGAGCAAATGTGCACGGCGCTAAAGCGAGAGCCACATTTTGAAAACGACCCGCCCTCAATCCGTTAATGTGTTACGAATGTTTAAAACGAATGTGCGCCGCGCTGAGGCGAGAGCCATATTAAGACCGATCCGACTCCAATCCGTGAAACGTTTGCAAAATTTCAGAACGAGTGTTCGCGGCGCTAATGCGACAGCCACACGTTGAAAACGATCCGCCCTCAATCCGTGAAACTCCTGCGAACGATTCAAACAAATGCGCGGGCGCTGAGGCGAAAGCCATCTTTTGAGAGCGGCCCGCACTTCATCTGTGAAGCTGCCATTCAACCATGGCGAGGAAGTCTCGGGCGAAACGCCCAGCCCGCCTTTTCGACCGGCCTCGGGGCGCGACAGGGATGAACCATCGATAAAGAGAAAGACTAGGGGAGAAGGACGAGAAGGCATGGAGCAGCAGGCACACAAGGGGAGTAGGGGGAGGAGAGATGAGGAAAAACAGATCACTGACAAATATGAGAAAGAAAAAAAAAAAAAAAAGAGAGAACGCAAGGGAGAGGGAAGAAGGCCGTTTCTGACAGCGCGGAGTTCCCTCCATCCGCGACTCTACGCGGGACCGAAGGGTAGCCGGCAGGATCCCGAGGAGGCGGAAGGGAAGGGAGAGAAGGAGACGGGGGCGGAGGACGGGCCCTGGCGAGCTCAGCCGACTTCTCTCCGTCGCGCGCCCCGCTCGAAAAAGAAAGCGCGCAGGAGGGGCAGCAGAAAGCGAATGGGAGGAAGAGGGGGCGGAGGAGGGGGAGGAAGAAGACGGGGGGAAAAGGGCGGAAGGCCAGCGTAAACCCAAGACTCATCAGCGATGTTGGAATCGCGAGACAGCTCGCCGCTTGGGCCCCACCGCCAACCCAAACGGCGAGCATAAATCGGGCGCAACCCCAAACGCATTCGAATGCCCACACCTCGTCCATGCAGTACTCCCCACCCAGATCGTCGTCGTCCTCCTTCTCCTCCTCGTCCTCCTCGTCTTCCTCGTCTTCCTCGTCCTCCTCGTGCTCCAACACCTCCTCGTCGTCGTCCTCGTCTAGGAACTCGTCCTCGGTTCACCTCGTCCTCCTCCTGCTCATCCTCCATATCCTGGCACCTCGGCCCTTCTCGCCCTCGCCGGCCCGCTTGCGGGTCAGCTCAAGGCCGGGCCAGGTCACAGACCTTGCCGCGGGGACGCCAGCGAAACGGCGGAAGCCCGACGCGCGGAAAAGGCAGCGCGCTGGAGGAGATTGGCAAAGAGGAGTGAGTGAGGAGGCCCCCTTCGACTCTCCAACGCAATAGGAAACGCAAGGACAGCTCCCGGCTGGGCGCGCGGGACCGCCCGAGGCATAGTCGTTCGTGGGAAGGGGCAGATGCTGGGAGAATCCTCGGGCATTCCCTGGGCTAGCGCGGCCGCGTGTTCCCCGCGTCTGCGCCCAAACAAAACAGTCCAGACCATACGGCGCACCGATCTTCCACGGTGGATGCCTCGACGTTGCTGCCAAAGAAACACCGGGAGCAGGTGCAACACCACGCTGAAAGATACAATGGTGCCACCCCATGTTGGTGGCAGGTGCGGCACGTCGTAGATGTGTGCCTGCGCGGTGCGTCGCATGACCCCCCCATCACCGCTCAAAGGTCGGCGGCAGACCGCCTAGTTTGCGCCCTCGGCCGCCACGAACAAAACCAACTCCAGTTGGTTGCGCCCTGGGTTGCGCCCTCGGCGGTGGTGATGTTGCGCGATAGGTTGTGGCCTCGCCCCCCCCCCCCCCAACAAAAAAAAAAAAAAAAAAAAAAAAAACTGTCTCCGATTGGTCGCGCCATGAGTGGCGCCTTCGCCCCACAGCGGTTGCGCCATAGGTTGCGCCCCTGACCGCCCAGATTAAGATCGCCTCCTCTTCGTTGCGCCAAGGGTTGCGCCTTCAGCGGCCGAGATTAAAACCGCTTCCTACTGTATGCGCCATTGGTTGTGCCCTCGGCGGCCGAGAATACAACCGCCTCCTAGGGGTAGCACCATCGGTTGCGGCCATCGGCGGCCGAGATTAAAACCGCCTCCTACTGGTTGCGCCAAAGCTTGCTCCCTCGGTGGCAGAGAAACAAGCCGCTTCCTATTGGTTGCGCCATCGGTTGCGCCCTCGGCGGCCGAGCATCAAACCGTCTTCTGTTGGTTGCGCCAAAGGTTGCGCCCTCGAAAAAAACGCCCCTTCATCGGTTGCGCCATATGTTTCGCCCTCGGCGGCCGAGAATAAAACCGCCCCTCCTTGTTTGCGCCATCGGTTGGGCCCTCGGCCACTGAGAATCAAGCCATCTCCTCTTGGTTGTCTCATGGGTTGCGCCCTCGGCGACTGAGAACCAAACCATCTCCTATTGGTTGCGCCATAGGTCGCGCCCTCCACAGAAAACCACGCTACCGAGGAACCCCAGATATTTTGCCCCGGAACATGCTAACCCACTGCTCGCGCCCACTGCTTCGCCAACAGGGGTGGACTGACGGGACACTGAGGCGCCTGGGCAAATTCGCGGGGTCGCCAGGGCGAGGAGCGGCGCCAGACGAGGAAAGCTTTTGGAACCCCGCGGGGTCGTCGATGTCCAACATCTCAACGACCTGGCCTCGGGGGAACGGAGGGCGATGCACCCCTTGCCCCTGCGGGTGGAGAGCTCCGGCGCTCTTCAAAACCCCTTCGCCGGCCGCGTTGGCGATCTTCACGGCCATTTTGTCGCCCAGGGCAGAAGCGTTCAAACATGGTGAACCATTGAGCCCGGCCAGCTCGGGGCGCCACGCGCGAAAGGCCTTTAAAACGATCGCCCGGGAGGTGACCTCGCAAGGCATTCCGCTTAGCGCGGCCCGGTGGCACTTTCAAGGTGTCGTAGAGCTCGCGCAGGTCGTCACAGGACACAACAAGCCACTTGCCTGAGGCGAGGCCCATACGGCAGGGCAGGAAACCCTGGCCAAGGCGCTGCGCGCTGGAGGAAATGCTCTGACAGCGACTGTCCACCACCGTGGGATTTAGGATCAGTCCATCGGAACCACTGTCCTTGGAGACCCTGACTGCACCGCGCGCCTCGTCCCAGACAAGGTCCGAGGAGTGCGTCAAGCACAGGGCGCCGCAGGAGTCCCGCTTCCGAAGAGGCCCCCCGCAGCTAGGCACGGTCTACGTGGACGCGTGCTCCCCTCTGGCTCGGGGGCCAGTCTGTCGACGGGAGGCGCGTGGCCTCGGTAAAAAGGTCCTCCGGATTGCTCGTTAAGACCAACTCTGAACTCCACCGACTGCGTCTTCGCGGCGGGATCAACGTCAGGCGTCGCCTGCTGCCACGACCTCCCTGGGAGTCTCTTTTTCGGTCGCGTTGAGAAGCGCGACCTCCTCTCTGCCGCGCCGCTCTTGGGACGCGTGCCCGGCTCTGGCTCTGTCTGCTCTCTGGGGCGCGCGAGGTCCCAAGACCTTTCTTGTCCAGACTAGGCAAGCCAATCCATTTTTGTTTTGGGCGCCTCCGCCTCGGCGGCCACAGGTCGGGCGCTCGCCGCGCGCCGCGCGCGGGCCCACGCGGCGCCCCCGTCTAGGGTCGGGTCTTTCACCGCCCTTCGTAAGGCCCCCCGTGGCAAGGAAATACTCGCAGCCCACGCCGATCCACCCTCCCACGTGCACCCCGAGCCCTCAAAAAAGCAAGTGGCTGGCCCCCCAACCCCACTGGAGATGCATGGGGGTTGGCCCCGCGCGTGCGGCCAGCAATGCAAAGCAGCTGCAGAGGGTAGGAGAGAGGAGATAGACCCAGTAAAGTGTGCCCTGTGCGCGGTACAAGATATCCAATAACAACAAGAGCAGCACGACTGCGAAGCATGAGCACGAATAACAAAAGGTGGAAGCGCAGGAACAAAAAGAAAGCGGAATGTGAGTCAGCACAACCACTGCAGGGTAAAGCATAAGCTGTGGAGAGGGCCAACCACAGAGAGGGGCACATGGAAGAAGAAGACGAAAAGGTACGAACGAAGGGAAGCGCTGGGACGGCAGGAAAGGGGGAAAGGGAGGGGGAGGGGCGCAAGGGGGAGGAGGGACAGGGCAGAGAACGCGGGTTCGGCCTTGGGAATGGAGTTCCACTCAGGAAGTGCCCTTGAGGTCGGCAGGACCGACAGGGAGCGCACCGTCAGACCAGGGAGGACAATTTACCACAGCTGGTAAACCATATTACAAGAAAGGGCAGAGCATATCGCGAGTGGCTGCAGTCCTGGCGCGCTCGGCCTCCTGGAGGCGCTGGGCCGCAGCGTTTGTCCCCACGCGGAAAAGCGGCGGTAAGCTCTGCTGTGACATGGGGGCGCGTCTGCCTATGACGCCCAGTACGCGCATTTAGCCGTCCGCGCTGCA
>CAUYUJ010020393.1:671803-751324 GCA_963575745.1 Prorocentrum cordatum
GGTGCGCCAGCAGATGAAATCGCAGTGGCGGCCGCATGTTTTGATAGATGCTGCCAGCAAGCTGCGGGCTTGGGCTTCAAAAGTAAGCAAGGTGGCAACGAGATCCAAGGTTGCCCAGCGAGCTGCTGGTGTCGACGCTGAATCGCAGTGGCGGCCCCCTGTTGGGTAGATGCTGCCAGCAAGCTGCGGGCTTGGGCTTCAAAGGTAGGCAAGGTGGCAACGAGATCCAAGATTGCCCAGCGAGCTGCTGGTGTCGGCGCTGCAGCCCGCAGCGATCCGCTGCAGGGCCAGGCCAGACGGCCGGGCTTCCCGCGCGATAACGACGCGGGCCCGCCCGCGGCAAGTCGCGGCAGCTGGAGGCACGGCCACAAAAAAAGAAAAGCCCGAGGCGAGCAGAGCCAGATGTCACCAACACCCCCCCACCCCACCCCAGCAAACAAGAACGTGCGTGCGAAACGTCCAGGCTGCAGATGCGCGCCTCTCCACGGCGCTACGGTGTGGCAGGGGGTTAAAGCGCTGGCCTGGTTGGGTCGCCTTGCTCGCACCCCCCACCCCCCCACCTCACTCACGCCATCTCCTGCACAATCCCTGCGCCGTTTGTGACGCCGACGGACGCCCGCCAAATTGCACCACGAAAACATGCACGCAGGCCCCCCGACAGCGACATCTGATCTCAACAACGGCCGCGTCGCAGGCGAAAATCCGAACGCCGCCCACGCAGATCCGATCGGACCGCGCCTTCCCTAATATGGCAAGGCAGTCGTACGCAGGCCTCTCCTGTGTTATTCATATTGCTCCTGACTCGTCGTCGTCGTCGTCGTCGCCGTCGTCGCCATCCCAGTCGCCGTCGCCGTCGCCGTCCGAATCGCCGTCGCCGTCGCCGTCGCCGTCGTCGTCCGAGTCCGAGTCCGAATCCGAGTCCGAGTCCGAGTCTGACGACGGGTTCCCCCGATCGTTCGGGGGCGGCTTCGTTGGTGAGTTCGGCCCGCCATATCTGCCTGGCCACCAAGTTCCCCGTGTGACTACCTCCCCCGCGCCCCTCCCAGTCGGGGCCGAACTTCCCTTGCCTGGGTCCGATGTTTTTGTGCTCTTGCTGCACGGAGACAGGTTTGTGTTGTCCGTGTTGTTTGGGCCCAGCGACGCCGAATTTGGTTGTTCGGGCGGCACACGGGGTCGGCGCTCGAAGTAGCGCCCAAATTCCACAACTAGGCGCTCTGCGCCACCGCTGGTGCGGCCACATTCCTGGCACCGCCGTGTCGGTTTCGTGTTTTTCAGTATGGATGCTGAAGGGTGATGTGTCCAGTCGGTACTGACACGACCCAGGTCTCTCCTCCTTGTCGGCCCCCAGTTTCGCTCCTAGTCAGGACCCTCCCCTCTCGTCCCCCCCCCTATCCCCTTCCCGGTTTTCCCTTCCGACCTATTTCCAGTCTTGCCTCCCACTTTTCTCTACCCTCTTTGCCTCCTTCCCTCCCAGTTCCCTCCCCCCTGAGGGGTCCCGTCGGGGATCGCGCAAGGGGCCCGTCAGAGCTATTTTCCGACCACCCCTTTGCGGATCCACGGGATTGACTTTCTGGCCAGGTGGCCGTCGCCGCTGGTAAGCCCGAAAGCGTGGCATGGCTTGGCTGCGTGGTGCAAGCTTGTGTGGTGCAACATACGTGGTGCAAGCTATGTGGTGCAAATTATGTAGTCATGGCTACGTGGTGCAAGCTGTGCCGTGCAAGCTAAGTAGTGCAACTTCTGTGGCGTGCGCGGTGTAGTATCACCTATGTAATGCAGGCTGCGCAGTGTAGGTCTATGCGGTGCAATCCATGTTGTGTGGTTGGAATGATGCAAGCTGCCTAGTGTAAGCTATTATGTGGTGAGAGTTACGTGGCCCCAGCTATGTTGTGCAACCTGGTTGAAAAAAAAATGTGGCGCAAGCTATGTGGTGCAAGCTATGCGGTACAAGGTGAATGGTGCGGAGTAGATGGGGTCGGAGGATCGCGCCGCATCGCCGATACATCGCCGATACATCGGCGATGCATCGGCGATGCATCGGCGATGCACCTGAGATGCATCATCGACGTCGGCGATGCATCGGCGACGTCGACGCGAAGCAAATCGGGCTGCACATCGAGCCACCACGGCGATGCATCCACGATGCGGCGCGATCCTCCGACCTCAGCTGCTCCGACCCCATCCGGGAGGCCTGGAGTGGCACCACTGGTTTAACGGGCGAAGAACGGTATAAGATAAACTTTTTCGCCGTCGGGGACACCTGCCCCTGGGCGGCTGGAAAGTTTACACCCTTACGGTGGCACTGTAGGGGGATAAACTTTCCAGCCGCCCAGGGGCAGGTGTCCCCGACTGCGAAAAAGTTTATCTTATACCGTTCTTCGCTCGCTGACTGGTGGTGCACGGTGTGCGATGCCAGCTGCGCGGTGCAGGCCTCCAACGGGACGCCCACGAGGCGGCCGCGGACGGCCACCGGGCGGGCACTGGGCGGAAACCCACGACGCGCCCACGAGGCGCCCAGAGGCGGCCCCGCGGGGCGCCGACGGCGGGCCCCCGGCGAGAGGCCTCGGCAGGGCCCCACGAGGCGCACGCCAGGCGCACGCCGGGCGCACGCGGGCGGCCACGGAGCGGCACCGGGCGAGGCCACGACACGCCCGAAGAGGAGGGCGCGAGGCGCCCGCGGGGCGCCCACGGGAGGCCACCAACCGAGCACGGAGCCAAGGCCCAACCTCCTCCTCCTCCTCCTCCTCCTCCTCCTCCTCCTCCTCCTCCTCCTCCCTCCTCCTGCTCCTCCTGCTCCTCCTCCTCCTCCTCCCTCCTCCTGCTCCTCCTGCTCCTCCTCCTCCTCCTCCTCCTCCTCCTCCTCCCCTTCCTCCTCCTCCTCCTCCTCCTCCTCCCCCTCCTCCCCCTCCTCCCCCACACCGCCCCAGGGAAGCAAGACATCGACGCGGGGCCCCTGGTGCCTGCACAGCGCGCGGGGGAACGGCAGAAGACTCCGGGCATCCTGGGCCCTGGATGAGCAAAAGCCCCCTCGCACCGCGGCAAGCGGAGCTCAGCCGAACCGGGGGAAATCGCATGGCTCTGGAAGCGGCACCCACTCTGCGATGTCTCGGGGCATCCTAAATGGTTCCGCCCACACCTTCCCCTCCACCCTCTCCCCCATCCTCTTTTTCATCCTTATTGTTGCGCACTTGGGTTGCGTGCCGCGCTCCGCGGCCAGGCTCGAGAAGCCGCCAGGCCAGCTACGTCCACAACGCGCAATCATCGCGCCACCGACTGCCCCTCTGGCGGCAGCCGCAGCCCGCGTAAGGCGGCGTCGCGGGCCTGTCAACCCACAAAACGAAATGGGCCACGGCACTCAACGAAAACAGTCTGTGAATCGGCTGCGCTGGCGGACGCCGCAAGCACATGGGTCGGTACTGGCGGAGCGCGGTGGGCGTGACTCGCTGAACACGGAAGGAAAAAACAGAGTGCGGCGGCGGAGGCAGAAGGAGGGAAACCCGACCGTGAAGAGTCGAACGGTTGGGGGCGCGCGGGCGGCCTAAGGCACCGGAAAACTGTGTGACGCAGAAGCGCAAAAGGGTAGAAGATGAGTTCGCCGACGAAGAAACGGCCGGATGAACTTGCCGACGAAATAACACCCGGCCAGGCGAGTTGCAAATAGAGGCCGCCGCGTCGACAGGGGGAAATGCCAGCTGTCGCAACGTCAGGGTGCAGACTTGAGCCACTGCCTGGGGTGGCAGCCAACCCTGGGCGCACGCAACGAAGTCAGAAAACACAGAAATCTGCACTCGCAACCCTGACAGAACAGCAGCATTGCACAGCGCATGGTGGGCGTGGCGTACAAGCAGCACAATTAGAGAACTCACACAAGGAAAAAGGGGGTGGAAGACAAATATATATATATATATATATATATATATATATATATATATATATATTATATATATAATAATAAATAAAAAAAAAAAAAAAAAAAAAAAAAAAAAAAAAAAAAAAAAAAAAAAAAAAAAAAAAAAAAAAAAAAAAAAAAAAACTGGCGAAGGACCCAATCATAAGCAATTGATCGGAACGCGTTGTGAGTGCCGCTTTCGGTGGGGCTCCCTATGGGGCCACGAAGCGCTGCCTTGGGTGGGGGAACCGCATGCGAACTGCGCCACTGGGGCGGGCCTTCGGTGGAGCTCCTTATGGGGCCACGAAACGCTGCCCTGGGCGGGGGAACCGCATGCGAACTGCGCCACTGGGGCCTTCGGTGGAGCTCCCTATGGGGCCACGACACGCTGACCTGGGTGGGGGAACCGCATGCGAGAGCAGCCACTGGGGCCTTCGGTGGTGGGGCCACGAAACGCTGCCCTATGTACGGGAACCGCTTGCGAACAGCGCCACTGGGGCCTTCGGTGGAGCTCCCCATGGGGCCACGAAACGCTGTCCTGGGTGGGGGAACCGCATGCGAACTGCGCCACCCGGGCCTTCGGTGGAACTCCCTATGGGGCCCCTAAACGCTGCCCTGGGTGCGGAAACCGCATGCGAACTGCGCCACTGGGGCCTTCGGTGGAACTCCCTATGGGGCCACGAAACGCTGCCCTGGGTACGGAAACCGCATGCGAACTGCGCCACTGGGGCCTTCGGTTGAGCTCCCTATGGGGCCACGAACCGCTGCCCTGGGTAGGGGAACCGCATGCGAGAGCAGCCAATGGAGCCTTCGGTGGACCTCCCTATGGGGCCACGAAACGCTGCCCTGGGTGGGGGAACCGCATGCGAGAGCATGGTGCCTTCGGTGGAACTCCCTATGGGGCCACGAAACGTTGCCCTGGGTGGGGGAACCGCATGCGAGAGAAGCCACTGGGGCCTTCGGTGGAGCTCCCCATGGGGCCACGAAACGCTGCCCTGGGTACGGAAACCGCACGCGAGAGCAGCCACTGGGGCCTTCTGTGGAGCTCCCCATAGGGCCACGAAACGCTGCCCTGGGTGGGGGAACCGCATGCGAGAGCAGTCACTGGGGCCTTCGGTGGAGCTCCCTATGGGGCCACGAAACGCTGCCCTGGGTGGGGGAACCGCATGCGAGAGCAGCCACTGGGGCCTTCGGTGGAGCTCCCTCTGGGGCCACGAAACGCGCTGGGTCGGGGAACCGCATGCGAGAGCAGCCACTGGGGCCTTCGGTTGAGCTCCCTATGGGGCCACGAAACGCTGCCCTGGGTACGGAAACCGCATGCGAACTGCGCCACTGGGGCCTTCGGTGGAGCTCCCTATGGGGCCACGAAACGCTGCGCTGGGCGGGGGAACCGCATGCGAGAGCAGCCACTGGGGCCTTCGGTGGAGCTCTCTCTAGGGTCACTAAACGCTGCCCTGAGTGGGGGAACCGCATGCGAGGTAGGGGAACCGCACGCGAGAGCTGTCTCTGGGGCCTTCGGTGGGGCTCCCGCATGCGAGAGCAACCACTGGGGCCTTCGGTGGAGCTCCCTATCGGGCTACGAAACGTGTGAGAGGTGTGCCGAGAGCAGAGGCAAGGAGGGGGAGGAGGGAGGAGGGGGAGGAGGGGGGAGGACAAGCTAGGTGCGCTCGCGTCACATCTGACATCCTACCCCTCCCTCCCATCCTTTACCACGGCGCAGATCCCCTCTCGACTCGCACAGTCGGATGTCGAGCAGGACAACTATCCCGAAAGGGTACGCGATGCATTGTAGAGCACGGCATGGCATGGCGTAGAAGAGCACCGCAAAGCGTAGCATCAACCTAGCATTGCATTGCACGCCGTGACATGGCACGGGAAATGACGCCAGCGCTGCAGCGGGAGCACGAGTCGAAACGAACGGAAGCGCGGAAATAAGGCCAGCGCTGCAGCGGGAGCACGATTCGGAACGAGCGGATGCACGGAAATAAAGCCAGCGCTGCAGCGGGAGCACGATTCGGAACGAGCGGGGCCCGAAAATGAAGCCGGCGCCTCAGCGAGAGCAGTATTTTGGAAAAATACAAACGAAAACAAAACTCCGGGAAAACCTATCTGCGAAAAAAAGAAGAAAGGAAAAAGAAAGAGGAGACACCCAAAAAAAAAAAAAAAAAAACGCACGCGGGGGGGTGGGGCACTCCCAGGCCGTCATCAGGGGAAGAGGGAGAGTAACACTCAGATTGAATAGTTGTGGATGAAGGAAGGAGGTGGGGCGCGGGGCGCTGTCTCTTCAAAACGAGGGCCCAACACCACAGGATGGGAAAAACTGGCAAAGGACCCAACCATGTGCGGCTATGAATAACGCAGATGTAAGAGTCGTATTTGGTGGAGCTCCCCATGGGGACACGAAACGCGAAGGAAACGCAAAGGAAAAAGCAAAAACCAGACTGGGGGGACGCAAGTCGACCCTCCTATTGCGGCCTTCGGTGAAACCCCTTTTCTGGGGCCACGAAACGTGTGAAGGGTGTGCCGACATGAAGCGGGTGGACGCACCGCTGGAGCTTTATCTGGAACTCACTATGGGGGCACGGTGCGTGTGAGGGGTGCGCCGAAATTGGACGGGCAGACGTACGTGGAACCTGCCACTGCGGCCTTCGGTGGACCTCCCTGTCTAGGGCCACGAAACGCCTGAGGGGCGTGCCGACAGTAGTCGGGCGGACGCACGTTCACCCTCCCAACATGGTTTTCGGTGGAGCCCCCTTACGGGGCCACGAAACGTGTGAGGAGTGAGCCGACATGGGTCGTGCGGACGCGCGTGGACCCTGCAACTGGGGCCCGTCGGTGGGGTTCCCAAGGGGCCGCAAAACGCGTGGGTGATGTGCCGCGCCGAGAAGGGCCACGCGGTGGAACTCCCTGAGAGGCCACGAAACGCGCGAAGCGCGCGCCAAAATGTGTCGGGCGGGCGCACGTGAACACTGCCACTGGTACCTGGGCCACGGGACGCGCTACGGGTGTGCCGACGTGTGTCGGGCGGACGAACGTGGACCCTGCCACTGGGGTTTCGGGTGGCCCACTATGGGGCCACGCTACATGTGAGGGATGTTCGGACATGAGTCGGGCGGACGCATGTGGATCCTGCCAGGGGGTTGTGGTGGGGTTCCCTGTGGGGCCACGATACATGTGCAGGGCGTGCCAAAATGGGACGGGCGGGCGCCAGAGGTTCCGTATATGGCCAAAGCACGCGTGACGGATGTGCCGACATGGGTTGGGCGGACGCATGTGGACCCTGCCATTGAGGCTTTCTGTGGAGCTCCGATGGGGCCACGAAACGCGGGAGGGGTGCGCCGAAATGAATCTGGCCTGGCCACAGAGCAGGTAGGCACATCGGAGCTGCACGGAAAGCCTCAATGGCAGGGTCCACATGCGGGCGCCCCATTCGGGCCTCGAGCTGTAGGAGACCTACAGAGCTGGTAGGCACATCTAATCCATCTACAATCGTCAGGCGCGTTCGTCTGAAGTATCTAGATGTCTGAACTCGGTATGCTTCCAGAGCTGGGTCCGCGAAACTATTCGAACGCTGCTTTTTTGAAATGATGCTGAGCTTCTTGTCTTAACTCGAGCTACAGATGAGCTACAGAGCTGTTTGGCACAGCAATCGAAAGACTGTCATCAGGCCTGAACTCGGTCTGCTACCAGAGCTGAATCCGAACAAAAACTATCGGCACTCTGCTACTTTTAGAGATGATGCTGGTTTTCTGGACTGAACTGGAGCTGGAGATGAGCTACAGAACTGTTCGTCACAGCAGTCGGAAAGAAATAATCAGAAGCGCTAGGCTAAAGTATCTAAGCGCCCTAACTCGGTATGCTACCAGAGCTGGGTCCGAAAAACTACTCGCGCTCTGCTAAATGTTTAGAGAGATGATGGTATATTTCATGAGATAACTCGAGCTGCAGATGAGCTACAGAGCTGTCTGGCACACCAATCGGAAGCAAATCATCAGACGCGATAGTCTCAAGGATCCAGATGCCCGAACTCGTCACACTTCCAGAGATGGAACCAGAAGACTATTCGTACTCTTTTATTCAGAGCTGACGATGCCTTTCTTGATCCTTCCCCTCCTTATCCTCCTCCTGCTCCTCCTTCTCCTTCTCCTTCTCTTGCTTACCCTCCTCCATCTCCTTTCTCCTCACTCCTTCTTCTCCCCCAGTCCTCCCCCATGAAACCGCGCCCTCGCGCGCGCCGAATGCGAGATTGCCGCGCCCGCACTCCACGAGGAAGCTCTACGAGTTCCCGGCGGTAACCAAGGTTGACGGTTCACCGCCGTTCCCCAGTTCCCAGATAGCTGCTTGCAGCAGAAGGGTTCGAGAGAAGAAGCCGGAAGGTGGTGAGTGGGGGCCGCGCCCCCGCGCTCGCCGGTCCAGAATCGCCGCAGAGATCTGCTTGAGTTCCCAGCGGGTCCGGGGCGTGGCTTCCTAGCCTGTCCCAATGCGCGTGGCTCCAGGATGCGCGAAGCACTTCCGCAGAGCGCGTCGCGTCCAAGCTCCCCGGGGCGTCGTTCCCAAGCTCTCCGAAGCGTCGTTTCGCAGGTTGCCCAGCGCTCCACAGCTCGCTTGAAAGCGTGCGATTCCTGGATAGGCCCTTTTTGGGGCTACATAGGGCTGTTAGAGAAGAAGCCAGGCGTGCGCGTGTAGCGCCGCACTCCCACGCGCGGTTGTTCACGCTCGCCGCAGCGGCTTGCCGGCGCTGGCAGCGCATCCGGGCGCGTGGCTTCCTACCGGCCCTAGCGTGCGCGTGTAGCGCCGCACTCCCACGCGCGGTTGTCCACGCTGGACGCAGCGGCTTGCCGGCGCCGGCAGCGTGTCCGGGAGCGTGCCTTCATAGCGTTTCCCAATGCGCGTGGCTCCAGGGTGCGCGAAGCGCTTCTGCAGAGCTCCGCAAGCGTCGTGTATTCTCATTACGAGCACTCGTATATGTGCGGCTAGTATTACCACCACTCATACTAAGTGAATTATTCCTACTATTACGAATAATGGCGTGGCTTGCCGTGCCTTTGGATTGCTACGTGCGCGAGCAGCGGCCTTGCGGTTGACCTGCTTGCGTTCGCAGCCACGCCCGACGGCGTCAGGGCCGCCGTGTGTTCTACAGCTCGGCTATCGGGGTTTTGGACGCCAACAAGTACATGAACGGAATGCGGGCGCGGCAAGGGAGGAGGACTGGAGGAGAAGAAGGAGTGGGAAGGGAGGCGATAAAGGAGGCTGAGAATGAGAAGCAGGAGGAAGAGATGAAGTCCCCATCTCCTCCGTCTCCTGGTCCTTTTCCTTACTTTCTCTGCTCTCCCTCTTTCTCCTTCTTATGCTCGTCCTTCTCTGACTCCTTCTTCCTCTGCGCCCTCCCCCATTAAACCGCACCCTCGCGCGAGCGGAATGCGAGATCGCCGCGCCCGCGCCCACTCATGTATATCGGAAGGCTCTACGAGATCCTGGCGGTAACCAAGGTTGACGGTTCACCGCCGGCCCCCAGTTTACCGCCGGCCCCCCGCTTGACAGCTCAAGAGAATTGCGGGGAGTCGTTAGACGAACGTTGAGTGACCCCCGAAGCCTCATGTTTTCCTTACTCTTATGAGCGTGCAGAGAGCTCTACGAGGTCTCTGGCGGTAACCTGGTTGGCGGCCTACCGCCAGCGCCTAGTAATTCCGGCGCGCTCGGGGGCTAGTTGGTAAAAAATATCGACGGAAGTGTTGCATAATTTTGGTCGTTAAAACTCAATCTCTCGAAATTTCAAATCGTTACAGCTCTAGTTCTTTCTAGTGTATTCGATCTTATGTTGCTCGCTATCTGAATCTCAGGTCGATCGGGTATATATTACTACGAAAAAGCATGTGGGCGGGATCGGCTGTTCAGTGTCATCTTGGCAGGTGCTGTCGGTTTGCTTAACTTAACTCGAGCTGAAGAGCTACAGCGCTGACAAGCACACCTGATCTATCCGGAATCATCAGACGCGCTAGTCTCAAGTATCCAGATGCCCGAAAACGGCCTCCTACCAGAGCTGTGTCCGAAAAAGTGTTCGAGATGATGATTAGTATTCTGATATGAATCGAGCTGCAGATGAACCACAGAGCTGTTTGGCACAGCAATCGTAAGGAAACCATCAGAAGGGCTAGTCTCACATATCTGGATGCCCGAATTCGGTCCGCTAGCAGAGCTGGGTCCGAAAAAACTATTTGTATCCTGCTAATGTTCAGAGATGATGGTGGGTTTCTTGATGTATCTCGAGTTGAACGTGCGCTGCAGAGCTACAGAGCCGTCAGGCACAGCAATGGAAAGGAACTCATCAGACGCGATTGTCTCGAGTATCTAGATGCCCGAACTCGGTCTGCAATCAGACCTGGGTCCGAAAAAATATTCGCACTCTGAGAGATGATGATGCGTGTTTTGAAATAGCTCGATCTGCAGATAAGCTACATAACTGCTCGGCACAGCAATCAGGATAGAATCATCAGAAGCGCTAGTCTGAAGTAGAACTCGGTCTGCTACCAGAGTTGGAACGAAAAAACTATTTGTGCTCTACTATTTGTTTCAATGATGACGACGCCTTCCGTGATGTAGCTGGAGCTTTTGATAAGATGTGAGCTGTCTCTTCCTCACTTCTTCTTCTCCTCTGCGTCCTCCTCCACGAAACCGCACCCTCGCGCGCGCGGGATGCGAGGGCCCCGCCCGCATTCCATTCATGTATATCGAGGCAGCTCGACGAGTTCCCCGCGGTAACCAAGGTTGACGGTATACCGCCGGCTCCCAGTTGGCCCACCCGGCCCACGCGGACAATGTGGGAACTTTGCGTAGGTTGGGCGAAGATTGTGAGAGATTTGACAGATCGTTTTGAGAACCGGTATTTTCCGCACCTGTAGTGGGTTATGCCGCGTCTCCTGTCAAATTCTCAGGTCCGTAGCTGCAGTATGACTATCGGAACACTCGGAGCAAACGATCTCGTATGAAACCCGAAAATGCATGTTACAAGTTTTTTAACTGAATTTCGCGGAACATTCCTCCTCATAACCTAGGCACTTATTCGCGTGTTCAGAGCTCTACGAGGGTCCCGGCGGCAATCTGGTCGACGGTGCACCGCCGGCTCCCACTTGGCCCACCCGGCCCGGGCGGACATTGAGGGAACTTTGGGTTGGTTTGTTTTGGATATTGTGAAGGATTCAATAATTCGCTTTGGGAGACCTGATGTTTATTCCGTGTAGTGGATCATGGGGCGCTTCGTGGTGAAAGTCTCAGGGTTGTAGCTGCAGCGCAGCTCTCGAAAATTTCGGGGAACCACCGGCCGTCGGGATGCAGGTTTCGAGATGATACTGGTTTCGTGAACTTACGGAAAGGAAGAATCGAACTACACAGCTCAAGCACCCTCTGCACTCGTAGTAGATTATGACGCGTTGGCCCGTCGAAATTCCAGGTCTTGAACTTCAGTATCACTATCGAAACACTTGGCGGCATAACTTCGTCAAAGAAAGTAAATCGAGTTTGTATGCTGGTTTTCGTAGTTTGTCTCGTCGTATTCTGAGCCTCTCCTCATGTGTCAAGAGCTCTACGAGGGCCCCGGCGGTAACCTGGTTGACGGTTTACCGCCGCATCCCAGTTTTGCGTGCCGCACGTACTTTTTTTTGCTTGCGGGTGCCTCAGCCACCCTGGCTCGGCACGTTCGGCACTGCTGCTCACTTGTCAGCCTCGTTTGGAATGCTTCACGTTGCGCGACTGCGCGACGGGGCCCCTGTTTGTGGGGCCGCACAGGTGCGTGTCTGGAGGACTGGCGCGTCTTCTCTTGGCGATGCCTACGCCTACTGGCTCGGCATGCCCTCGATGCAGATGCCTTGGCCATCCCAGCTGGCAGTGGTGCTGTTTCTCTTGGCTCATCGTGAGCCCGCTGGCTGCCCCATGAGGGCCTGGCCGCGAGACCGCAAGCCGCAAAAACTTCGTTGACGGTCTACCGCCAGCTCCCAATCGATGAGCCAGAGGAATTCCGTCGCGGGGTGGCGCCCTAGCGGAAAATGTGGGAACTTAGGGTCGGTTGGGCGAACATTGTGAGATATTTGATTGTTCGTTTTTAGAACCAGTATTTTCTAACGCGAAGTGGGTTATGCCGCGTCTGCCTGTCAAATTCTCAGGCCCGTAGCTGCACTGTTACTATCGAAAGACGTGGAGGAACCGATCTTTTTTATGAACCAAAAAATAAAATTTCCTAGTTTTGAAGCTGATATGCAAGAAAGCTTCTCTCTTGTATTATGAGCATTAATTCGCGTGTTGAGGGCTCTACGAGGGTCCCGGCGGTAACCTGGTTGACGGTTTACCGCCGGCTCTGTTTTCTGAAAATTTAACACGAAGTTCCTCGTCGAGCGATGAGCCAGGCAAGTGTCCGGCGCGGGATGGAGCAAGTGGGCTCACCCGGTCCTGGACGAACAATCACTCGTAGAGCACCCCTGAGAGTGAAGCGCAGCTGCAGAGTAATTCCGGCGCGCTGGCGGGCTAGTAGGCCCAAAATATAGACGGAAGTTTTGTATTTGTCGGCCTATTCTAAATAGCTCGTAGAGCTCTCTGGCATCGATGAGCTAGAGGAAGTCCGGCGCGGGGTGGAACAGTTAGCCCACATGGCCTGGGCGGACAGTATGACGACATGGGGTCATTTGTTGGAGATTGTGAGAGATTTGAGAGCTTGTCTTGGGAGCCAGTATTTTTCGCATGTGGAGTTGGTTATTTTGCGTCTACCCATGAAATTATCCAGTCCGTTGCTGCAATATTACTGCCAAAAGACTTCGAGGAACCGTCGGCCGTTGGGATGGATTTTTCAAGATGAAAATGGTTTTCTGAACTTCACTCAAGCAGAAAGCATGCTACGCAGCTTGGAGTTGCACCGTTGGATTCAGCATGATGAGAAGCATCATTCTGCATCGGCAAAGCTTGTGGTTCGAGATATATGAAGAGATATTCCGAGAACATCAGCGTAGACTTATGGCATGATAGCTGTTTTCTTTATTTAACTTGAGCAGGTTAAGAACCAGTATTTGTTGCATCCGTCCAATACGAGAAATTTTTCGTAGAGAAAAATCTCGTTGGCCCGTTGGAATGCGAATCCAGTTCCGTGACCAACGAATGTTGCAATCCGTTGGTCACCGTCATTTCTGATAAAAATCGGTCCAATACGAATAGTTTTGCGACCTAGCTCGAGTCGCAGACTCAGTTCAGTTCAGACGAACGCGCCTGTGATTCTGAATCGATTATGTGTGCGTACAAGCTCTGTAGCTATGCTAGAGCTCGAGTTAAGTACAGAACACCGACAGCGCCTGTTTAGAGAACTCGAAGAATACAAATGGATTCGCGGACCTGGCTCGAGTAGCAGACCTAGTTCAGACCTCTCGATGCAACAGACAAGCGCGCCTGATGATTCTGAATCGGTTTCTGTGAGTACCAGCTCTAAAACATTACTACAGCCCGAATTAAGTACTGAAAACTGACAGCACCTGTCAAGATGACTCGAAGAATACGAATAGTTTCGCGGACCTAGCTCGAGTAGCAGACCGAGTTCAGACCTCTAGATGTAACTGACGAACGCGCCTGATAATTCCGTATCAGCTCTATAGCTCCTCCACAGCTCGAATTAAATAGCAAAAATCGACAGTATCCGCCAATAAAATTCGTAGAATACGAATAGTTTCGCGACCTAGCTCGAGTAGTAGACCGAGTTCAGACCCCTAGATGCTAAAGACAGACGCGCCTGATGATACTGAATCGGTTTCTGTGAATACCAGCTCTGTAGCTCTTCTACAGCCCGAGTTAAGTACAGAAAACCGACAGCACCTGTCGAGATGAATCGAATAAACAAATAGCTTCGCGGACCTAGCTCGGGCAGCAGACAGAGTTCAGATCTCTAGATGCAACTCACGAACGCGCCTGATGATTCTGAACCGGTTTCTGTAAGTATCAGCTCTGTAGCTGCTCTACAGCTCAAGTTAAGTACAAAAAACCGTCAACGCGTGTCAAGATGACTCGAAACGGCCGATCCCACCGCAACGCTTTTTGGCAGTACCAGGTACCCGATCGAGCTGAGATCAAGATGGCGAGCGGGAATAAGATCGAATATAATGGGCAAAAATACTAGAGCTCAAACGAATGGTTGAATTTCGAGAACAAAATTTTCAACTGACCAAACGTCACCAAAAGGTCCGTCGAATTTGTTCTTGCCAACTAGCTCTCCAACGCCCCGGAATTACTCTTAAGCTTCCAGCAACTAGCTAAGGGAAGCTCTACGAGTTACTGGCAGACGCGGCATAACCCACTACAGTGAGAAAAATCTGGTTTCTCAAAACGAATTGTCAAATATCTCTCAAACTGGGCGCCGGCGGTAAACCGTCAACCTTTCTTACTGCCAGGGGACTCGTTGAGCTTCCTGACCATATATTATGTCCAAAGCAGAAAACGAATAATTTTTCAGCCCGAGCGCTGATAGCAGACTGATCTCAGGCGTCTAGTGATATCCCACTGCTGTGCTGAACAGCTCTATAGCTCATCTGCAGCGTGTAGAGAATACCATTACAGAAAATAGCAGAGTACGAATCCGTGTTTGGCGTCTGCGCTCACAACAGACCCAAACCAAGCGTCTAGATGCTTCGCGCCTCATGATGTCCTTGTGTTTGTTCGGCCGAAGAGCTCTCGAGCTGCAGAGTTCAGTGAAGAAATTCACTATCATTTGAAAAAAAATGTCAGTCGAATACGAATAGTTTGGTGAACCTAGCTCGGGTAGCAGACCAAGTTCAGACCGCTCGATGCAACAGACGAACGCGCCCAATGCTTCTGCATCAGTTTCTGTGCGCACCAGCTCTGTAGCTCTCCTACAGCCCGAATTCAATACAGAAAATGGACAACATCTGTCAAGATGACGCGAAGAATACGAATAGGTTTGCGGACTTAGCTCGAGTAGCAGACCGATTTCAGACCTGCGCATGCGACTGGCGCACGCGCCTGATGTCTACGAAGCGGTTTCTGCAATTACCAAACCTGTAGCCCCCCTACAGCCCGAGGTAAGTACAGAAAACCGACAGCACCTCTCGAGATGACTCGGACAATCCGAATAGTTTCGCGGACCTAGCTCGGGCAGCAGACCGAGTTCAGACCTCTAGATGCAACAGACGAACGCGCCTGCTGATTCTGAACCGATTTCTGTAAGTATCAGCTCTGTAGCTCTCCTACAGCTCGAGTTAAGTACAAAGAAACCGACAACGCATGTCAAGATGACCCACACGGCCGATCCCGCCTGTGTGCTTTTTGGCAATAATATCTACTCGATCGACCTGAGATTTAGATGGCGAGCGGGAGTAACATCAAATATGATCAGAAAAAATACTAGAGCTCAAACGAATAGTTGAATTTCGAAAACAATTTTTTTACCTAACAGCTTGTTCTGATAGGTTTCTAGTTACCTAACAGCTTGTTCTGATAGGTTTCTAGTAGGGTCAAAATAGAGCAGCAGATGACTCCACAAGGGGGTCTGGGCGGGTGCCGGACAGGGTGCCGCAGAAGTCGTTTTAAACCAACACTCACACACTTCGTGCTCTTCGACCTCCAAGAACTCCATTCCCGGGCCACATTCTGAATGCCCGGAGCCAACTGTAGGCCACTTCGTGGTCTTCGACTTCCCAGAACTCCATTCCCGGGCCACATTTTGAATGACCGGAGCCAACTGTAGGCCACTTCGTGGTCTTCGAGTTCCCAGAACTCCATTCCCGGGCCACATTTTGAATGCCCGGAGCCAACTGTAGGCCACTTCGTGGTCTTCGAGTTCCCAGAACTCCATTCCCGGGCCACATTTTGAATGCCCGGAGCCAACTGTAGGCCACTTCGTGGTCTTCGAGTTCCCAGAACTCCATTCCTGGGCATGATTTTGAATGCCCGGAGCCAACTGTAGGCCACTTCGTGTTCTTCGAGTTCCCAGAACTCCATTCCCGGGCCACATTTTGAATGCTGAGGCAGGCTGAGGCTGAGGCTGAGGCAGGCTGATGCTGAGGCAGGCTGAGGCTGAGGCTGAGGCTGATGCAGGCTGAGGCTGAGGCAGCCTGAGGCTGAGCCGAGGCTGAAGGCAGACTGAGGCTGAGGCTGAAGCAGGCTGAGGCTGAGGCTGAGGCAGGCTGAGGCTGAGGCAGGCTGAGGCTGAGGCTGAGGCAGGCTGAGGCTGAGGCTGTGAGGCTGTGACTGCCGTTGCCACTGCGACTGTCATCGCGAATGCGACTACGACTGCGAGAACAGCACAACTCTACAACTGGATTCTCATCTGAATCTTAATGGGAATGCTTCCAAATATGCTCCTACACATCGCTGTTAGGTTGCTTTGCCGGGATAAATAAGGTCAAAAGAGAGCAGCAGATGACTCCACAGGGGGGTCTGGGCGGGTGCCGGACAGGGTGCCGCAGAAGTCGTTTTAAGCCAACAGTCACACACTTCGTGCTCTTCGACCTCCCAGAACTCCATTCCCGGGCCACATTCTGAATGCCCGGAGCCAACTGTAAGCCACTTCGTGGTCTTCGACTTCCCAGAACTCCATTCCCGGGCGACATTTTGAATGCCCGGAGCCAACTGTAGGCCACTTCGTGGTCTTCGAGTCCCCAGAACTCCATTCCCGGGCCACATTTTGAATGCACGGAGCCAATTGTAAGCCACTTCGTGCTCTTCGAGTTCCCAGAACTCCATTCCCGGGCCAGATTTTGAATGCCCGGAGCAACTGTAGGCCACTTCGTGGTCTTCGAGTTCCCAGAACTCCATTCCCGGGCCAGATTTTGATGCCCGGAGCCAACTGTAGGCCACTTCGTGGTCTTCGAGTTCCCAGAACTCCATTCCTGGGCATGATTTTGAATGCCCGGAGCCAACTGTAGGCCACTTCGTGTTCTTCGAGTTCCCAGAACTCCATTCCCGGGCCACATTTTGAATGCTGAGGCAGGCTGAGGCTGAGGCTGAGGCAGGCTGAGGCAGGCTGAGGCTGAGGCTGAGGCTGAGGCTGAGGCTGAGGCTGAGGCTGAGGCTGAAGGCAGGCTGAGGCTGAGGCTGAGGCTGAGGCTGAGCAGGCTGAGGCAGGCTGAGGCTGAGGCTGAGGCTGAGGCTGAGGCTGAGGCTGAGGCTGTGTGTGACTGACTGCCGTTGCCACTGCGACTGTCATCGCGAATGCGACTACGACTGCGAGAACAGCACAATTCTACAACTGGATTCTCATCTGAATCTTAAGGGGAATGCTTCCAGATATGCTCCTACACATCGCTGTTAGGTTGCTTTGCCGGGATAAATCAACCTAGCACTTGGTAGCGTCCACTTGGTAGCGTCCAAAACCCAGAGAGCGAAGAGACCTCCGAAACTGGGCGCCGGCGGTAAACCGTCAACCTTTCTTACCGCCGGGAGACTCGTAGAGCTTCCTTTCATATATTATGCCCAAAGAAGTAGCAGGGGACGAATATTACCTAACAGCTCTTGCTGATAGGTTTCTAGTAGTCTCAAAAGAAAGCATCATGACTCCTCAGGGGGGTCTGGGCGGGACCCGGACAGGCTGCCGCCGAGGCTGCCGCCGAAGCCGAAATCGCTTCGGACATCCTCGCAAAATCGCCCTTGGTGCTCCCAGAACTCCACTCCCGGGCCACATGTTCGATGCCCGGAGCCAACTATAAGCCACTTCGTGCTCTTCGACTTCCCAGAACTCCATTCCCGGGCCACATTTTGGATGCCCGGAGCCAACTGTAGGCCACTTCGTGCTCTTCGATTTCCCAGAACTCCATTCCCGGGCCACATTTTGGATGCCCGGAGCCAACTGTAGGCCACTTCGTGCTCTTCAAGTTCCCAGAACTCCATTCCTGGGCCACATTTTGAATGCCCGGAGCCAACTGTATGCCACCTCGTGTTCTTCTAGTTCCCAGAACTCCATTCCTGGGCCACATTTTGAATGCTGAGGCAAGCTGATGCTGCGGCCGAGGCAGGCTGAGGCTGAGGCAGGCTGAGGCTGAGGCCGACGCTGAAGGCAGACTGAGGCTGAGGCTGAAGCAGACTGAGGCTGAGGCGGAGGCAGGCTGAGGCTGAGGCTGAAGCAGGCTGAGGCTGAGGCTGAGGCTGATGCAGGCTGAGGCTGAGGCAGGCTGAGGCTGAGGCCGAGGCTGAAGGCAGACTGAGGCTGAGGCTGAAGCAGGCTGAGGCTGAGGCTGAGACAGGCTGAGGCTGAGGCAGGCTTTGTTTTGTGGAGCTAGCTCGAGTATTAGACCAGTTCAGACCACTCGATTCAAGAAAAGAACGGGCCAGATGATACTGGATTGGTTTTGATGCGTAACAGCTGTAGCTCTCCTAAACCTTCAGTTAAGTACAGAAAAACGAAAGGACTTGTCAAAATGATTGAAAGGATACAAATAATTTTGAGGACCTAGCTCGAGTATGAGACCGAATTCAGACCTCTGGATGCAATACACGAACGCGCCTCGTGATTCTGATAGGTTTCTAAGTATAAGCTCTGCTCGAGCTAAGTGAAAAAAACACCACCGGCTCGCAAAAAAATCGGTTGCATACTATGTTTTCAGAGCTCTAGATGCTCCAGCCGAACGCCCCTGATGATTCCGGATTGGTTTCTGTGTGTATCAGCTCTGTAACTCTGCTACAGCTTCAGTTAAGTACTGAAGACCGACAGCGCCTGTCAAGAGAACTTCAAGAATACAAATAGGTTTGCGGACCTAGCTCGAGTAGCAGACCGAGTTCAGACCGCTGGATGCAACAGACGAACTCGCCTGATGATACTGAATCCGTTCATGTCCGCACCGGCTCTGCATCTACTCTATTTCTCGAGTTAAGTACAGAAAACCGACAGCACTTGTCACAAGAAATCGAAGAACACGAACAGTTCTACACCTAGCTCAAGCAGCAGACCGAGTTCAGACTTCTCAATGCAAGAGACGAACGGGCCTGATGATCCACGATCAGTTCCTGCAAGTATCGGCGTTGTAGCTCTCCTATATCTCGAGTGAAGTACAGGAAACCGTCAACGCGTGTCGATTTGGCTCGGAACACAGTCGGTTCCTCCAAGTGTTTGGATAGTTATACTGCACCTACGGCCTGCAAATTTCCCAGGCGCAAACGTCATAACCCACTATAGGTGCGAAAAACCTGGTTTCTGGAAATGAACTTTCAAATCTCAGCAAAACCGACTCCAGGTCGCCACATTGTCTCTTAACGTCGGGTCTTCCAACTAGCTCCACCCTGCGCCCGACTTCCTCTCAGCTGATCTTGCCGAAGAGCTCTACGAGGTACCTGGTTACCGCCAGAACCTGCCGGAGCTTCTTTGTCCCGCAGGGGCTTGTTTGTCCCGGCAGCCCGTCCGGGAGCTGTTCCGGCACGCTGTCCACGCTTGCTTGCACGCGCGCAGGCACGCGTGGTAGCGCGCCTGGCAGCGCTTCAGAGGAGCTTCAGCAGAGGTCCCCGGTGCTCTCGAGGACAGGTTCCCAGTCCGAGTGTCCCTCTCTCCGGGTTTTGGGCACTGCCAAGTACCTTGTAGAGCTTTTTGTCATCGATGAGCTAGAGGAATTCCAGCGCGGGGTGGAGCTAAGTTCCCGGAGGGCTCTCTGAGAGCTATAAGGTTTTAGATTAGAAACCAGACGGTGGTGGCGCCCGCCAGGAGCCCATCTTCGCCGCTCCGGACTCCCCGTGTGGAAGCGTGCCTGGCAGTACTTGAGATACGCTTCAGAAGAGTATCTCAGAGCCCGCCAGGAAAGCTTTCCAGAGTTGCCTCTATCTTCTCCGGGTTTTTCGACGCTACCAAGTCCCCGGGGAGCTCTCTGAGAGCTATAGGGTTTACCTCGTAGAGCTCTTCGGCATCGATGAGCTAGAGGAACTCCGGCGCGGGGTGGAGCTAGTTGTTCGACCCGACCATTCAGGAAAAAGTGGTAACTTTTGGTCGGTTGCGCTAAGATTTGAAAGATACTTGAAAATTCATGTTGAGGAAGCAATTATTTACGCGTAGCATTAGTATCTGAACTCGAAACCGGCGGTAAACCGTCAACCAGGTTACCGCCGGCGCTCTCGTAGAGCTCTTTTCTCGCACGGCGCTCCTCGGTACACATAAAGGAAGCGTCCGGATCAAGACCCGAAAAACTAGAAAAAAACACGTTTTATGTTTTAACCAGAGACGGTTCCACCAAGTGTTTTGATAGTAAAACTGCACCTACGGACCTGAGAATTTGACTGGCAGACGCGGCATAAGCCACTACAGGTGCAAAAAATCTCGTTTCTCAAAATGAATTGTCACATATCTTTCAAATTGTCGCAGAACTAACCCAAAGTTACCATATCTTCTTTTCTGGTCGGGTCGACCAACTAGCTCTGTCCCGCGCCGGAATTCCTCTAGCTCATTGATAACGAAGAGCTCTACGAGGTACTTTGTTCTCAACGCAGCTCAGCTCTCCAGAGAGAGTTTTACTATCCGAAAATTAGCGGGAAACGACATCCGAGTGACATCGAAAACTACAAAGTTGACGTTTTTCGAGAAAGGCCCCGAGAAGCTGTCTGCTTCGATTCTAAGCACTTTCGTGCCTGAAAGGAGCTCTACGAGTCTCCCGGCGGTGCCCAGGTTGACGGTTCACCGCCGGTGTCAGTTTGACTGGGAACCGGCGGTAAACCGTCAACCAGGTTTCCGCCGGGGCCCTCGTAGAGCTCTTTTCTCACACGGCGCTCCTCGGCAGACATGAAGAAAGCGTCTGGGGCAAGACCTGAAAAACTCGAAAAATCACGTTCTTCTGTTTTTATCCAACGTCGGTTCCCCCAAGTGTTTTGATAGTAATACTGCAGCTACGCACCTGAGAATTTCACTGGCAGACGCGGCATAACCCACTACAGTGAGAAAAATCTGGTTTCTTATAATGGTCAAATATCTTTCAAACTGGGCGCCGGCGGTGAACCGTCAACCTGGTTACCGCCGGGGACCTCGTAGAGCTCTTGTCTTGCCCAGCTCCTCGGAACATGTGAAGCAAGCTTAAGCGAGAGCAATGCAACTCTAAAAATCGGTCGCATCCAAATAGCTTTGCGGACTTAGCTCGAGAAGCAGACTCTGTTCAGAGCTCTAGATGCTTCAGCCAAACGCCCTCGATGATTATGTATCGGTTTCTGTGCGTACCATCTCTGTAGCTGTGCTACAGCTAGAGTTAAGTGCGGAAAACCGACAGCGCCTCTAAAGAGAACTTGAGAAATACGAATAGTGTTGTGGACCTAGCTCGAGTAGCAGAACGAGTTGAGGCCTCTCGACGCAACAGACGCACGCGCCTGGTGGCACTGAATTGGTTTATGTGCGCACCAGCTCTGTAGCTCCTCAGAATCTTGAGTTGAGTACAGAAAACCGACATCACTGGTCAAGATGACTCGAATAACACAAATAGTTTGACGGACCTAGCTCGAGTGGCAGACCGAGTTCAGGCCTCTGGATGCAACAGACGAACGCGCATGATGATTCTGAACCGGTTTTTGTGAGCATCAGCTCTGTAGCTCTCCGAAATCTCGAGTTAAGTACAGAAAACCGAAAACACGTGTCAAGATGACTCGGAACGCAGTTGGTTCCAGCAAGTCTTTTGATAGTAATATTGCAGCTACGGACCTGAGAGTGTAACTGGCAGGCGCAGCATAACCCACTACACGTGAGAAAAATACCGGTTCGGCGCCGGCGGTACACCGTCAACCTGTCTTACCGCTGGGGGACTCGTAGAGCTTCCTGTCATATACTATGTCCAAAGAATCGGCAGAGAACGAATAGTTTTTCGGCCTCCGCTGATAGCAGACTCGAATACAAGACTTAGTTCAGAGCTCTAGATGCAACAGACGCACGCGCCATGCTGAATCGATTGATGTGCGTACGACTCTGTGATCCTCCTACATTCCGAGTTAAATAGAGAAAAGCGACAGCATCTCTCAGGATGACTCGAATAGTACGAACAGGTTCACGACCTAGCTCGAGTAGCAGAGTTCAGACCTCTGGATGCAACAGATGAACGCGCCTGGTGATTTCGAATGGGTTTCTGTAAGTATCAGTTCTGCAGCTCTCCTACAGCTCGAGTTAAGCCCAGAAAACTGACAGCACCTGTCAAGATGATTCGAATAATACGAATAGTTTAGCGGACCTAGCTCGAGTAGCAGACCGCGTTCAGACCTCTAGATGCAACAGATGAACGCGACTGATCATTATGATGGGTGTCTGTTAATATCAGCTCTGTAGCTGCCCTACAGCTCGAGTTAAGTACAGAAAACCGACAGCGCAGTCAAGATGACTCGAATAATACGGATAGTTTCGCGGACCTAGCTCGGATAGCAAACCGAGTTCAGACCTCTAGATGCAACAGATCAACGCGCCTGATGATTCTGGATGGGTTTCCGTTAATATCAGCTCTGTAGCTGCCCTACGGCTCGAGTTAAGTACAGAAAACCGAGAGCGCATGTCAAGATGACTCGAATAATACGAATAGTTTTGCGGACCTAGCTCGGCTAGCAGACCGAGTTCAGACCTCTGGATGCAACAGACGAACGCGCCTGATCATTCTGAATCGATTAGGTGTGCTTACCAGCTCTGCAGCTATCCTAAAGCTCGAGTTATGTTCAAAAAACCGTCATCGCGTGTCAAGATGACTCGAAACGGCCGATCCCGCCGGGATGCTTTTTTGGCAGAAAAAGGTACCCGATCGAGCTGAGATTAAGACGGCGAGCGGGACTAAGATCGAATATCACGGGAAAAAATACTAGAGCTCAAACGAATTGAGGAATTCCGAGAACAAAATTTTCAACCGACCAAAAGTCACCAAAAGGTCCGTCGAGATTTTTCTTGCCAACTAGCTCTCCAGCGCTCCGGAACTGGGATCCGGCGGTAAACCGTCAACCAAGTTTGTTTGTTTGTTTGCGCTCCTGTGCACCAGCTGTAAAGCAGCTGGAGGAGAACGAGTCCCGAAGCAGCGAACGCAGCGAACGGGCAACGCACAAAGCGTTCAGGCGGCGGCCCTACACAGTGAACCTCCTTTGAAGGTCAGGCAACGTTTCAACGATCGGCGTTAAAGGGAAAGCAGAGCAGAAAGAAGATTACGAGTAGCCTACTACACAATACTCATGTGGCGCAGGATAAAAGTAAAAGGCACACATCTCATCATAAGTCCAGCCGTATGGATGCCAGTCGAAATCCATAAGCTCCGATGGTGCAGGCATATGGCACAGGTCCATGTACGACCACTCCAGTTCTTCAAATCTCGCACTGGACATTTGCGGATTCCGCACCGCCTCCTCGACTGAGACAGCACTGTGCAGCATGCCGAGCAGGGGAAGGACGTCGGCAAGTCGCATATGTAGTAACTTCGCACCGCAAATGACGTCCCCCATAGCGACATACGTGCGCACGACCACTGTGAAAGGGTCGAAGAACTTCGCACATCCCAAGTCAACATACAGTGGGTGCCGTTGGACCTCTGGGGGCGCCGCAAGAATGGAGCCCACCTCGGACTTGCTGACCCTGCGGATACACTTGAACTCATTCTCAACGCCCATAAGGAGAAAACCCTCCAACGGCGTCCCAAGAGACTCACTCAGACCAGCATAACCCGCATACCCGCTCTCTGGGTGGAGGACGTCCTGGAGATTCTCGCCACTCGCGGCCTCCCTCCAAGCACCAACAATGAAACAGATAGGCACCCCAGTATCGTGTACATCATCTGCGCAGCACGTCACAATTCCCGCGGCGCAGGGAACTCAATATCAGAAGTGGGAACACAGCCTGCTAGAGACATCGTGACATCGTAACAGCGTGACATCGTGATTCGTGACATCAACCAGGTTACCGCCGGGAGCCTCGTAGAGCTCTTTCCTCGCACGGCGCTGCTCGTAACACGTGGGGGGATCTTCCTCACACGTGAGTTCAAAACTCGAAGAAATACGTTTTTTAAGACTGGGCGCCGGCGGTAAACCGTCAACCTTTCTTACCGCCGGGGGATTCGTAGAGCTTCCTGATCATATATAATGTCGAAAAAAATTGCAGACCTCTCGATCCAACAGCAGAACGCCCCTGATGCTTCTGGATCGTTTCCTGTGCGTACGAGCTCTGTAGCTCTCCTACGTCCGTACATGCGAAAATCGACAGCACCTCTCAAGATGACTCGAGCAAAACGAATAGTTTCGCAAACCTACAGACCGAGTTCAGACCTCTGAATGCGACGGATGAACGCGCCTGATGTCTCCAAATCGATTCCCGTGATTACCAGCCCTGTAGCCCCCCTACAGCCCGAGTTAAGTGCAGAAAACTGACAGCAGCTCTCAAGATGACTCGAACAATACGAATAGTTTCGCGGACCTAGCTCGGGCAGCAAACCCAGTTCCGAGCTCTGGATTCGACAGGCGGACGCGTCTGACGTCTCCAAATCGATTCCTGTGATTACCAGCTCTGTAGCACCCCTACAGCCCGAGTTAAGTACAGAAAACTGACAGCACCTCAAGATGACTCGAACAATACTAATAGCTTCGTGAACCTAGCTCGGGCAGCAGACCGATTTCCGAGCTCTTGATTCGACAGACGGACGCGCCTGATGTCTCCGAATCGGTTCCTGTGATTACCATCCCTGCCCCCCTACAGCCCGAGTTAAGTACAAAAAACTGACAGCACCTCTCAAGATGACTCGAACAATACGAATAGTTTCGCGAACCTAGCTCGGGCAGCAGACCGAGTTCAGAGCTCTGGATTCAACAGACAAACGCGCCTGATGATTCTGAATCGGTGTCTGTAAGTATCAGCTCTCTAGCTGTCCTGTAGCTCGAGTTAAGTACCAAAAACCGACAACGCGTATCAAGACGACTCGAAACGGCCGATCCCGCCGCAACGCTTTTTGGCAATAATATCTACCCGATCGAGCTGAGATCAAGATGGCGAGCGGGAATAAGATCGAAGATGGTCGGAAAAAATACTAGAGCTCTAATGAATGGTTGAACTTCAAGAGCAAAATTTTCAACCGACCAAAAGTCAGCAAAAGGTCCGTCGAGATTTTTCTTGCCAACTAGCTCTCCAGCGCGCCGGAATAACTCTTAAGCTTCCAGCAACTAACTAAGGGAATCTCTGCGAGTTACGGTTCCTTCAAGTGTTTTAATAGTAATACTGCATCTACGGACCTGAGAATTTCACTGGCGGACGGGGCGTAACCCACTACAGGTGCGAAAAATACCGGCTCTCGAAACGAATGTTCAAATCTTTCAGAAACTTCGCCCAACCGACCCAAAGTTCACACATTGTCCGCCCGGGCGGGGTGGGTCAACTGGCGCCGGCGGTGAACCGTCAACCTGGTCACCGCCGGGAACCTCGTAGAGCTCCCTGCACCCGTAAGAAAACGCAGGATCAAAGCGGAGAGCTTCTGGGAGCTTTTCTAGAAAAACGTCAAATTAAGATTTTTCGGAGTCAGCATGAAGTCGGTGGTTCCCGCAAGTGAACTGGTAGCAAAACTGACTCTAGAGAGCTGAGCTGCTGAGGGAACAAAATGTGCATGCCAATGCTCGGCGTAAAAATCTGCTTTCTCAAAATGAATTGTCAAATATTTTTCAAATCTTAGCAAAACCGACCCAAAGTTACCACATCTTCTTTTCTGGCCGGGTCGGCCAACTAGCTCCACCCTGCGCCCGAATTCCTCTTAGCTCATCTTGCCGAAGAGCTCTACGAGGCACTGGGCGCCGGCGGTAAACCGTCAACCTTTCTTACCGCCGGGGGACTCGTAGAGCTTCCTGATCATATATAGTGTCGACAAAAATTGCAGACCTCTCGATCCAACAGCAGAACGCCCCTGATGCTTCTGGATCGCTTTCTGTGCGTACCAGCTCTGTAGATCTCCTACGTCCGTACATGCGACAATCGACAGCACCTCTCAAGATGACTCGAACAAAACGAATAGTTTCGCAAACCTACAGACCGATTTCAGACCTCTGAATGCGACGGATGAACGCGCCTGATGTCTCCAAATCGATTCCCGTGATTACCAGCCCCCCTACAGACCGAGTTAAGTGCAGAAAACTGACAGCAGCTCTCAAGATGACTCGAACAATACGAATAGCTTCGCGGACCTAGCTCGGGCAGCAAACCCAGTTCCGAGCTCTGGATTCGACAGGCGGACGCGTCTGACGTCTCCAAATCGATTCCTGTGATTACCAGCTCTGTAGCACCCCTACAGCCTGAGTTAAGTACAGAAAACTGACAGCACCTCTCAAGATGACTCGAACAATACTAATAGCTTCGTGTACCTAGCTCGGGCAGCAGACCGATTTCCGAGCTCTTGATTCGACAGATGGACGCGCCTAATGTCTTCGAATCGGTTCCTGTGATTACCATCCCTGCCCCCCTAGAGCCCGAGTTAAGTACAGAAAACTGACAGCACCTCTCAAGATGACTCGAACAATACGAATAGTTTCGCGAACCTGGCTCTGGCAGCAGACCGAGTTGAGAGCTCTAGATTCAACAGACAAACGCGCCTGATGATTCTGAATCGGTCTCTGTAGGTCAGCTCTCTAGCTGTCCTGTAGCTCGAGTTAATTACCAAAAACCAACAACGCGTTCAAGATGACTCGAAACGGCCGATCCCGCCGCAACGCTTTTTGGCAGTAATATCTACCATCGAGCTCCGTCGAGATTTTTCTTGCCAGCTGGGATTCGGCGGTAAACCGTCAACCAGGTAACCGCCGGGAGCCTCGTAGAGCTCTGCTCTCGAGCGGCGCTGCGCATACGAAAAAGCTTTCTCAAGCGTGAAGAAAGAAGCTCGCAAAATATTGTTTTTTTCATTTTGCATCTTCGCTTTGTGGACCTAGCTCGAGTGCCAGACCTCTCCATGCGGAAAAAAAACGCGCCGGTTGATATGCGTACCAGCTCTCTAGCCGTTCTAAATCTCCAGATAAGGGAAACCGACAGCACCTCTGAGATCGAATAGTCTCGCGGATGTAGCTCGAGTAGCAGACTGAGTTCAGACCTCTCGATGGAATAGACAAACGCGCCTGATGATTCTGATTCGTTTTCTGTAAGTAGCAGCTCTGTAGCTCTCCCAAATCTTGAGAGAAGTAGAGAAAACCGTCAACGCATGTCAAGATGCTCGAAACGGCCGACAGTTCCCTCAAGTCTTTTGATAATAATATTGCAGCTACGGACCTGAGAATTTAACTGGCAGACGCGGCATAACCCAGTACAGGTGAGAAAAATAGCGGTTCTCAAAACGAACTGGCACCGGCGGTGAACCGTCAACCTGGTCACCGCCCGGAACCTCGTAGAGCTCCTTCCACGCATGAGATTGCTCAGAGTCGAAGAAGAGAGCTTCTGGAGGCATTTCTCGAAAAATTAAACATTCATGTTTTTTCATGCCGACATAAAGTTGGTTCCCCAAAGTTTTCTTCCAGTCAAAGTGCGCCTACAGGGCTCATATTTCGACGCAGAGGCCCTCACAGTCGTTCACAGGTGCGAAAAAAACTGCTTTCTCAAATTACGCTACCGAGGAACCCCACATACTGATTTTATGTCTTGTGTGCCACGCCTGCTATGCCTGGACGACCCTGGCACGCATAGGGAGGCCACCCCCTGCGCACCCCCTCTGGTGTCGAGAAAATGCCACGCCTGCTATGCCTGGACGACCCTGGCACGCATAGGGAGGCCACCCCCTGCGCACCCCCTCTGGTGTCGAGAACATGCCACGCCTGCTATGCCTGGACGACCCTGGCACGCATAGGGAGGCCACCCTCTGCGCACCCCCTCTGGTGTCGAGAAAATGCCACGCCTGCTATGCCTGGACGACCCTGGCACGCATAGGGAGGCCACCCCCTGCGCACCCCCTCTGGTGTCGAGAAAATGCCACGCCTGCCGTGCCCTGCGCCATGGCCCGCATAGACGCCGCGCTCAGGGACCACCCCCTGAGCACCCCCTCTGGTGTCGAGAAACTGCCACGCCTGCCGCGCCCTGCGCCATGGCTCGCATAGACGCCGCGCTCAGGGACCACCCCCTGCGCACCCCCTCTGGTGTCGAGAAACTGCCACGCCTGCCTGCCCTGCGCCATGGCCCGCATAGACGCCGCGCTCAGGTACCACCCACCCCATGCGAGAAACTGCCACGCCTGTCTGCGCACAGATGCCACGCCTGCCGTGCCCTGCGCCATGGCCCGCATAGACGCCGCGCTCAGGGACCACCCCCTGCGCACCCCCTCTGGTGTCGAGAAACTGCCACGCCTGCCGTGCCCTGCGCCATGGCCCGCATAGACGCCGCGCTCAGGGACCACCCCCTGCGCACCCCCTCTGGTGTCGAGAAACTGCCACGCCTGCCGTGCCCTGCGCCATGGCCCGCATAGACGCCGCGCTCAGGGACCACCCCCTGCGCACCCCCTCTGGTGTCGAGAAACTGCCACGCCTGCCGTGCCCTGCGCCATGGCCCGCATAGACGCCGCGCTCAGGGACCACCCCCTGCGCACCCCCTCTGGTGTCGAGAAACTGCCACGCCTGCCGTGCCCTGCGCCATGGCCCGCATAGACGCCACGCTCAGGGACCACCCTCTGCGCGCTCTGCCTGGGGTCGAGAAAATGCCACGTCTGCCGTGCCCTGCGCCATGGCCCGCATAGACGCCGCGCTCAGGGACCACCCCCTGCGCACCCCCTTCTGGTGTCGAGAAACTGCCACGCCTGCCGTGCCCTGCGCCATGGCCCGCATAGACGCCGCGCTCAGGGACCACCCCCTGCGCACCCCCTTCTGGTGTCGAGAAACTGCCACGCCTGCCGTGCCCTGCGCAGAGAAGGAGAGGGAGGAGCCACGCCTGCCGCGCTCTCCGCGAGGTGTGAGAAAGAAGGAAAAGGAGAGGGAGGAGAAGGAGGAGACGCGGGTGAGACGCGGAAGGGAAGAAAACCAGAACCCCACGAAGCATGTGGGGAAAAATCAGAACCGTGTGTGTGTGTGGTATGGTATGGTGTGGTGTGGTGTGGTGTGATGTGACGGATGGCGTGGTGTGGTGTGTGTACGAGTGAGAAGGAGGAGGTGAGGAGAAGAAACGCGGGTGCGACGCGGGTGTAGAGAAAATCAGAACCCCACTTAGAATGTGGGGAATAAATGGGTAAAATATTTCAAATTTTAGCAAAACCGACCCAAAGTTACCACATCTTCTTTTCTGACTGGGTCGACTTACTAGCTCCACCCCGCGCCGAGATTCCTCTTAGCTCATCGATAACGGAAAGCTCTACGAGGTACTAGCTCCACCCTGCGCTGGAATTCCTCTCTCATCGATGCTGAAGAGCTCTACGAGGTATGACTCAGAAACTCAGATGACTCAGAAAAATGCATTGCTGGGGTCTGGATAGGTAACCACATCCTCTCTGTTCGTCGGGCCGGCCAATCAGCTCCATCCTGCGCTCGAATTCTCTAGGCTCTTTGCCGAAGAGCTCTACGAGATACTTTAAACTTCTGTCACACTGGCGCCGGCGGTGAACCGTCGACCTGGTCACCGCCGGGAACCTCGTACAGCTCCTTGCAGGCAGGAAAGTGCTCAGAATCAAAGCAGACAGCTTCTCGGGGCCTTTCTAGAAAAACGTCAACTTTCTATTTTTCGATGTCACTCCGATGTCGGTTCCCGCTCATTTTCGAATTGTAAAACTATCTCTAGAGAGCTGATCTGCTTTCAGAATAAAGTTTAGATACTAATGCTACGCGAGAAAATCTGCTTTCTTAAAATAAATGGTCAACTGGGCGCCGGCGGTAAACCGTCAACCTTTCTTACCGCCGGGGGACTCGTAGAGCTTCCTGACAAAATACAATGTCGGAAAATGCAGAGAACAAACAGTTTTTCAGCCCAAGCGATTTCAGACCTCTCGATGCAACAGCCGAACGCCCCCGATGCTTCTGGACTGTCTTCTGTACGAGCTCTGTAGCTCTCCTACAGCCCGAGTTACGTGCGTAAATCGACAGCACCTCTCAAGATGACTCGAACAATACGAATAGTTTGGCAAACCTAGCTCGAGTATCAGACCGAGTTCAGACCTCTGAATGCGACAGACGGACGCGTCTGATGTCTCCGAATCGATTCCTGTGATTACCAGCCCTGCAGCCCCCCTACAGCCCGAGTCAAGTGCAGAAAACCGACAGCACCTCGCAGGATGACTCGAACAATACGAATAATTTCGCGAGCCTAGTTCGGGCAGCAGACGGAATTCGGAGCTCTGGATTCGAGAGGCGGACGCGCCTGATGTCTCCGAATCGATGCATGTGACCACCAGCACTGTAGCCCCCCTGCAGCCCGAGTTCAGTACAGAAAACCGACAGCACAATACAAATAGTTTCGCGATTCTAGATCGGGCAGCCGACCGAGTTCAGAGCTCTGGATTCAACAGACGAACGAGACTGATGATTCTGAATCGGTTTCTGTGAGTATCAGCTCTGCAGCTGTCATAAAACTCGAGTTAAGTACAGAAAACCGAGAGCGCCTGTCAAGATGACTCGAATAATACGAATAGGTTTACGGACCTAGCACGGCTAGCAGACCGAGTTCAGACCTCTGGATGCAACAGACAAACGCGCCTGATGATTCTGAATCGAGAAGGTGGCTTGCCAGCTCTGTAGCTGTCCTCTATCCCGAGTTAAGTCAAATATACCGAGAGCACGTATCAAGATGACTCGAAACGGCCGATCCCGCCCGTGTGCTTTTTGGCAGCAAAAGGTACCCGATCGAGCTGAGATCAAGATGGCGAGCGGGAACAATATCGAATATCACGGGAAAAAAAAACTGGAGCTCAAACGAATTGAAGAATTTCGAGAACAAAATTTTCAACCGACCAAAAACCACCACTGGGCGCCGGCGGTAAACCGTCAACCTTTCTTACCGCCGTGGGACTCGTAGAGCTTCCTGACCATACATTGTGTCCAAAAAAATAAGCAGAGAACGAACAGTTTTTCAGCTCGGACTGCTAGCAGACTGAACTCAGGCGCAGCGTGTAGAAAACACCATTGGGAAGAACTTCGCGCCTCATGATTTCCTTCTGATTGTTCGGCCGCTCGAGTTCAGCCATGCAAATCACCATCATCTGGAAGGAAATATCGGTCGAATACGATAAATTTTGTGAACCTAGCTCGGGTAGCAGACCGAGTTCAGACCTCTCGATGCAACAGACGAACGCTCCTGATTCTCGATCGGTTTCTCTACGCACCAGCTCTGTAGCTCTTCTACAGCCCGAGTTCAAATACAGAATATGGACAACATCTGTCAAGATGACTCGAAGAATACAAATAGTTTTTGCGGACCTGGCCCGAGTAGCAAACCCAGTTCGAACCTCAGATGCAACGGACGAACGCGCATGATAATTTCGAATCAGTTTCTGCGCGCATCAGCTCTGTAGCTGTCCTACAGCCCGAGTTGCGTGCGAAAACAGGCAGCACCTCTCAAGATGACTCGAACGATACGGATAGTTTCGCTGACCTAGTAGGAGACCGAGTTCAGACCTCTGAATGCAACAGACCAACGCGCCTGATAATTCTGCATCGTTTTCTCTGCGTATCAGCTCTGTAGCTGCCCTATAGCCTATAGCTCAAGTTCAGTGCAGAAACCGACAGTCCCTCTCGAGATGACTCGAGGGATAGAAATTGCTCTGCGAACCCAGCTCGAGTAGCAGACCGAGTTCAGACCTCTGCATGCGACAGACGAACGCGCCTGATCTCTCCGAATCGTTTTATATGAAAACCAGCCCTGTATCTGCCCCAGAGCCCGAGTTAAGTGCAGGAAACCGAGAGCACCTCTCAAGATAACTCGAACAATACGATTAGTTGCGCGAACCTAACTCAAGCAGCAGACCGAGTTCAAACCTCTGGATTCAACAGACAAACGCGCCTGATAATTCTCAATCGGTTTCTGTAAGTATCAGCTCTGTAGCTCTTCTATAGCTCGAGTTATGTTCAGAAAACCGGCATCGCGTGTACCCGAAACGGCCGATCCCGCCGCAGTGCTTGTTTGGCAGCAATATCTACCCGATCGGCCTGAGATTAAGATGGCGAGCGGAAATAAGATCGAACATGACGGGCAAAAGTACTAGAGCTGAAACGAATTGTTGAATTTCGAGAACAAAACTGGGATCCGGCGGTAAACCGTCAACCAGGTAACCGCCAGGGGACTTGTAGAGCTCTGTTCTCGCGCACGGAAAAAGCTTTCTCAAACTCGAAAAATACTTTTTAAAAATTTCGTATCTTCGCTTTCTGGACCTAGCTCGAGTGCCAGGTTCAGACCTCTCGATGAGAAAGAACGCCACGGGTGATACTGGATCGTTCTATATGCACACCAGCTCTGTAGCCATTCCATATCTTCAGTTAAGGGAAACCGACAGCACCTGTCAATCACGCTACGAATAGGTTTGCGGCTCTAGCTCGAGTAGCAGACCGAGTTCAGACCTCTCGATCAAACAGACGAACGTTCCTTATGATTCTGAATCGGTTCCTTTGAGCATCAGCTCTGCAGCTGACCTGGATCCCGAGTTAAGAACAGAAAACCTTCAATATGTGAAGATGACTCGACAGGGCCGACGGTTCCAGCAAGTGTTTTGATAGTAATATTGCAGCTAGAGACGAATTTGACTGGCAGATGCGGCATAACCCTACAAGTGGGGAAAATACCGGTCTCAAAACGAATTTCCAAATTTTGCACAAAGATAGAAAAACCGACCCCAGTCACCACTTTGTCTCTTAAGGCCGGGTTAGCCAACTAGCTCCACCCGCGCGCAGGAATTCCTCTAGCTCATCGATGCCGAAGAGCTCTACGAGGTATTTTCAACCGACCAAAAGTCAGCAAAAGTCTGTCGGGACCTTCTTGTCAACGAGCCCAGAAATTTCTCTAAACGACCCGACCGAGACAATGTGACAACTTGGGGTCGGTTTTTCTATCTTTGTGCGAAATTTGAAAATTCGTTTTGAGAACCGGTATTTTTCTAACCTGTGGTTATGCCGCGTCTGCCAGTGAAATCCTCAGGTCCGTAGCTGCAATATTACAATCAAAACACTTGCTGGAACCGTCGGCCGTTTCGAGTCATAAACGTATTTTTCGAGCTCGCAGCGCCGCGCGAGAACAGAGCTCTACGAGGCTCGCGGCGGTTACCTGATTGACGGTTTACGGCCGGATTCCAGTTGGCAAGAAAAATCTCGACGGACCTTAAAACTCGTAGAGTTTCCCCGAATTCTTCTCAGCTCATCTTGGCGAAGATCTCTACGAGGTACTGTATCTCCAGCGCCCGGAGTTACTCTTAAGCTTCCAGCAAAAACGTGCTAAGGGAGCTCTACGAGTTACTTGGTAGCGTCTAAATCCAGACAGCAAAGAGAAAACACACCGGAAAGTTCTCCTGGCGAGCTCTCGGGCGCTCTCGTGAAGCGCTTCTGGGGCTTCGTGGGCCCCCCTGCACCGCTTCTGAAGTGCTGCCAGGATCGGTTCCACGCGTGCCTGTACGCGTGCAGGCACGCGTGGACGCGTGCCGGAAGCGCCCCCGAACCCGCTGCCGGGACGGCCGAGTTCCTGCAAGGATCGTGGAGCGGCGGAGATGGGCTGCTGGCGGGCACCACCACCGTTCAGCTTCTAATCTAAGACCTATAGCTCTCAGAGAGCTCTCTGGGAACAGATAAAATTTTCATAAAACCACCCAGAAGTCATCAGTTTGTCCGTTCTGGTCGGGTCAACCAATTGGTAGCGTCCAAAACCCAGAAAGCAAAGGACAAACTGGCGCCGGCGGTGAACCGTCAACCTAGTCACCGCCGGCAACCTCGTAGAGCTCCTTACACTGGCAAGAGTGCTGAGAATCGTAGAGTGAAAAAATGTAGATTTTTCGAAAATCTTCATTTTCGATTTGTTCGATCTTGATATTCGCTCAGTTCCCGGATGTCAACTCATAAGAAAATCCATCGAAAGAGCTGAGCTGCTGTAAGAAAGGATTTTATATACCAATGCGACGCGCAAAAATCTGCTTCCTTAAAATAAATGGTTAAATATCTTTCAAATTGAAACCGGCGGTAAACCGTCAACCAGGTCACCGCCGGGGCCCTCGTAGAGCTCTTTTCTCGCACGGCGCTCCTCGGTACACATGGATGGAGAGTCTGGAGCAAAACCCAAAAAACGGAAAAAAAAAAAAAAAAAAAAAAAAAAAAAAAAAAAAAAAAAAAAAAAAAAAAACGTTTTTATGTTTTTATCCAAAGACGGTTGCTCCAAGTGTTTTGATAGTAATACTGCACCTACGGACCTGAGAATTTTACTGGCAGACGCGGCATAATCCACTACAGGTGCGAAAAATCTGGCTTCTGAAAATGAATTGTCAAATATCTTTCTAATCTTAGGAAAACCGACACAAATGTGTCACATTGTCTCTTTTGGTCGGGTCGGCGAACTAGCTCCACCCCGCGCCGGAATTCCTCTACCGCATCGATGCCGACGAGCTCTACGAGGTATTTTTGCAAAACCGACCAAAAGTCACCAATTTGTCCGCCCTGGGTGGGCCAACTAGCTCCACCCCGCGCCGGAATTCCTCTAGCTTATCGCTGACGAAGAGCTCTACGAGGTACACACCAGAACCCTTTCCTGGCGAGCCGCCCAAAGCTCTCGTGAAGCTCTTCTGGCGCTCTGGGAAGCTCTGGTCGGGTCAACCAACTAGCTCCACCCAGCGCCGGAACTGGCACCGGCGGTGAACCGTCAACCTGGTTTTTTGCAGTTTTGCGGGCAGCGAAGGCTCCGTCGAAGCCTGCCCGAGCCAAACGCCCAGCAGGCGCCTCGAGCTCTCTGTGAGCTCTCAGCACGCACTCGGCCGCCCCGATGAGGCGCTCCAGCGCCGTCAGTTCGGCATCAGTGACTGTGCTATCTCTAGGCAAGAGAAGGGCCGCCTCCGCAACATCTCTCCAAACGAGACCGTCACAGGAGGCAGCAGGCTGAGGCGAGTCGGGGGCAGCGGAATGCCGCAGGCGCTTGGAGCAATGTTCAGGATGGGGGAGAAAGGCGGCCTCGAGAAAGAAACCAATACCACAACCAGACGCATCCACTCCGCCGTCGAAACGACCGCGGAGGGCAACAAGCTCATGATATTCTAAAAGATCGGGTGGAACAGGCCTCATAGCGTAACACTCGCGGCCTTCCCGCGCACAATGTGTGAGAGCATCCGCCCTCTGGTTGTTCTCTCTGAATTCATGTTTGAGGAAGTCACGACCAAGGAAACTGGATCTGAGATGGTATCGATTTTCCAGCCACGCAATCTTATCCACCAGCTTATCGACTCTCTCTTGATACACGTTACTTCCCACCCTCCACTTCCCGCGGACCCAATTTACAATAAGAAGACTATCTCCGCAGAGCTCCACAGGGAGCCCATCCGAAACAACATCCCAGACCGTCGCCCTTTCATTTCGGATGGCTAACCGTTTTGCTAACTGTTCCGCCTCCGCTCCAGACACCTCCAGAGACATCAACTCATCCCAAGACATCTTTTCCACCACGGAGTCGGTCCCCTTTCCAGAATACACGAAATACTCAAACGCTTTCTCATGGCCACAGTGTTTCAGGTAATCAGGCATCTTGTCGAGGAACGTTTTCCAGGAAAACTCACCGTCCTTCCACCAAGAGGCCCCAAATAGGATATATGCCATGTAACTCCAAGGTCTTTCTCCTGATGCACCAGCTCCGACACGAATACGTTTCAGAGCACTAGCCTCCTTCCACGATCCCTTCTGTCTGAGGACCTCACTGAAGTCTGAACGAGCACCCTCCCACGATGGACACGAGCATAGCAGCATCCTTCTGGCGTCGCTCCAGGCACGGGCACCATTAGGAGGAGCAATGGGGAGAGCCAGCCGACGACGTTTGCAATCTTCCCGATTCGCATAAGCAGCATCCCAGTTAGTCGCATGATACTCCGCAACGTCTTTCGTCAGCAACCATGAACGATGCAATACACGTTGAACCGAACTCTGAAACCCATGATCGTGAAATAGCTGTCGAACAACATGCAAACGAGCAGGGCGCCATATGTCCCAGGATACACTGGCGGGTTTCGATTTATGACACATCCTCAGCAAACATGTGCCCTCAAAGACGTGGATTTTGTGAATCGAGTCCTTTTCCCACGTCAGCCCTTCCGAGCCGAAGAGCAGGATAGATTGCACGCTGGACTGACAACGTTCGAACTTCAGATGCCAATGCACCGCACGGGATCGAAAGTATTGGATATGGCCGAAGCATGCCTTGCGAGCAGCGTTGAGACGGCGGTCAACATCAACACGCGGCTCGCGAAAAGAAACCGCGATGTCATTCCCCAGTACGTTGAGGACGGAAACCTGCTGCAGCTCGACACTGACGTACTCATCAGCCCCATCGAGGCCGATATCCCCAGGCATATTAGAGCGATGGATACTGGTAAAGAATTTCCCAGGGGAGCAACCTATAGCAGCAAACTGTAGGCTCTCCAACTTCCAATCAAACTTCCATTGATGCAAGGCAAGAGTAAAGTCATTCAACTATTGTTGGAAAGCCTTGGGATTCAGGCCTGAGCCAATGATGTACACATTGTCAGCAAAGATGAGATGGTTTACCACGGCGGTCTCTGTTGTCTGGTTGGGGTTGATACACCCGTAGCCTGGGCCTCCCTTGTCCCAGTCCTGAACAATATCAGCCCACATGGCTGCCACTACAGCGTGCCAACATGCTGGGCTCTCGTTACCTCCCGTCCTAACGTGCTTGTCTACTTTGACCTCAGGGACCCCGAGACCCTCGAAGAGCACCGTGGAGACCTCGTCCGCCAGGGGTTCCAATAGAGCCAGCTGGAGATACGGAGGAATACCGAGTCTTTCAAAAGCAAGTGTGATCTTCTGAACCGTCATATTCTGGAAAGCCTGTTTAACGTCCAAACTGGCGATCAGCAGAGACCTATCCTTTCCCCAGACTGCCGCATGTTGGGCCGCACATTTGAGGGCCCCCGAGATATCACCACAGCAGCGCTCAGCCGCGAACCCGAAGAGCGAGATATGGGGCAACACCTTGGTAAAGTAGGGCTCGAGGACGACAAGGACCGACGACGAGTACCACTTCTTGATAGCACTCTCCACGGCAATACTCCTAGTAGCCTCCGAGAGATGGGTGAGCACTTTCAGCTTCTTCGGCATCAGGGTAATGAAGGTCTGACGCCACGATCCAGGCACGGCACGAAGACCACGAAATATCTCATCAAAACGATCAGCAAAAATACAAACGGTCCGATACGGGAGTTCTTTGAGCACCTCCGCGGAGATCCCATCTGGCCCTGACGCCTTTGCCGTATGAAGACGAGAACGAGCTCGAAACACCGCTGAGACAGGCAGACGGGGAACATCCTGGGATCCAGCAGCCACGCGTGCACGCAGCGAGGCCAGAGAGAGATGGGCACGCTCACGCTCGTCCACATATGTGTAGCTCTGCGTGTGATCCAAAAGGGAGGCGTGCCAATCAACCCGATCCACGGACCCGTGGACGCTCTCGATCGTGTGCTTCTGTGTCCTCCCTCCGCCCTTCCGAGAACCTCCAAGCCATCCATCTCCTGTCGAACTTCCTCTTCTCCTGGTCTCTCCTCCTCCTGAGCTTCTTGAACTCCTCCGACGTCTTGTCCCCCTCCCACCTCTTCACTTCCTCCTGCAATCGAACAAGTTCAGGGTGCCGACGGGGAGGGAGCATAGACGAGCAGGGGGGAGTCGAAGTAGCAGACGCCTCACGATGACAACGTTTCTCAATCTCTCCAAGGCTGAGGTTCTCGTCGATTGACGAGTCGGGACGTGTCTGAAACGAGCAGCCGTCGTGCCAGGCCAGCGGCATCCATCGGGATAGGCACCGCACAGCCCGTGCAACGTATCTGGGCGCGACGACTGGTCTATCAAGCTGCAACTCCGTTTGCACCAACGCGTGGTCACTAAACCTGCGAGTACTGCCCAACTCGCGAGGCCAGGACACCGAGGCTGGCGCAAACACGGTACCACGAGATACAAGCACATAGTCCAAGACCTTCCCCGCCTCTCGTGCCCCTGTCCGATATCCGTACCATGTGATCTCTCTCTCCCTGAACGTGTTGCTGGCAATCAAGCTCTCCTCCATCATCCAGTCCTCCACCCTGATACGTAGTAACGAATACCTCCTCCTCCTTTCCCTCTCCATCCCACCATCTCCATGACAAACATCAGCGCCTAGCAGACCTGGGCCCGTCAAGGCGGTGCCTTCGATGTCCGTGAGATGTGGTCTGACTTCCACATTCGCATCTGCAGCAACAACCAACTTGAGAGAACCATGCAAACCTTCCCAGTACCGCCTGAGAAGAGAAATAAAACGAAGACAAACATCCGTGATGTTGAGAGCCCCCCCACAGAGCTGTCGGGAAGGTAGAGTGAGACGAAGATAACCCGATTGAAGAGGACAGCCACCCATCTGTCACCACTAGACTGCTCACGTATTGCCGTTCCCCCACGGTACAATATGCCTGCCTTGCGACAGGAGGATAGCTGCGCACTAACCCCCAACTTAGCAAACCAGTCTGAATTAAAGTCGACATTCTCACAATCCTGCAAGCCCAGCAGATCCCAATGGACATCGTGAGAGAGAAGACGCAGAACGTTATACTGATTATTGGCGGCCTTACCCGCCTTCTGGATGTTCTGCGAGGCACAGGTGACTGAGATAGCACCCGAGCCCCGCGACGTTTGTCCACGACGGTTGACGGTAGCAAGCCTCTGCTCCATCGTTTCTGACGTGATGGCCAAACGGTGCAACAACGCAAAGGCATCCCAGTTCTCTTTGATGATACGCCACTGGCCCGAACCACCGTACTGGCCACCGGCTGCGAACTCGCCCAACTGCTTTCGATTTCCGTCTTCCGCTGGGTCGGACATCTCAGAAGGTGTAGCCCCGCTGCCAGCCGTTCCTTTGAGTTTGATGTTGCGAAGGCACGAGTCTCTGGCCCAGATGCCGTGGAACCGACCGATGGCCTGCAGATGTAGTGTCTTCCACGGTGCGCTCTCAACCCTGAACTTTACTCGTGAGGGGAAGTTGGCACCATATCCCGCCATCTGATCCAGCAGAAGATTTTTCTGAGCAGCATCGTTCCAAGCATTTTCCCAGATCTTCTTGGCGCTCCAAAGGTCATCGTTTTCAGTGCCCGCATTGAATTGGATCCGAACACTCGCGTATGAAGCACGATTACCCTGCAGACGACATGAACCCATGGGGTCGACCTTGGCGCGAAGAAGAGGATCTTTCGTTTCCAGCACGGCTAACAAATTTGTGACCAACTGATATGCATTCCTGTCAGAGATAGACGTACGATTACGCGTTTCTGCCGAAGTCCAGTCCTCCACCCATCCGTATGCTTCTACGAAGGATGGCGCAAAGTCCGATGGGGCACCCGAGCGAGTCGAAGCACCCCCGAGGGAAGGAGGGCCGTTTTTTCATCTGCTGCTCAAGAGCCGTGATGCGCGCAGAATCAGCATGCTGTTGCTTTTGGAGATCAACGACTGCCTTCTCCGTTTGATCCGTCTTCTCATGAAGGGTCTGAAGTAATTGACGGCTCTCCTCACTCTCACGTTTTGATCGATCATCTTTGTCGAATGTCCATTCCAGGAAAGCCTTGAAACCAGAATCACTAGATTGACTGAGGATCGCCTGACGTTGCTGCTACTCTTTGGCTCTCTCCTCTGCCATCTCCAAATCACGCCTCCGTTTCCGATCATTGGCTTCGGCATCAAACATCCGAGCGTCGGCCATTGTGCAAATAGAGAGCACTGATTGCAACACTGAATGAAGTACTGGATGCAACACTGAATGAAGCACTGAATGAAGCACTGAATGCCACACTGAATGCAGAACAGTGAGCTCACTGAATGAAACACTGAATGAAGCACTGAATGAATAGACGCAATGAGACAGCACCGAACAGTCACTGTGTGCACGATGGAGAGCACTCGCTAATGCAGAATACCGCAGCAGAAAGGAATAGTATGCCGACACGTGTGCAAAGATGTACGGTACTCAGGCAAAAAGACTCTGAAGCACCGTGTACAGTAAGTGGAACAGAAGAACACCTTACTGCACAATGCAGCTCGAGACGAGGGGGACCCCAGCGGTGAGACCAAGCCAAGCAGGAGGTAAGCTCTGCTCAACCTAGTCACCGCCGGGAACCTCGTGGAGCTCCTTCCATGCGTGAGAATGCTCAGAGTTGAAGGCGAGAGCTTCTGGAGGCATTTCTCAAAAAATGAACATTTATTTTTTTCGACATAAAGTTGGTTCCTCCGAGTGTTTTGATACTAAAAGTGCGCCTAGAGAGGTCATATTAAGACGCAGAGGCCCTCACAGTCGTCTACAGGTGCGAAAAATCTGGTTTCTCAAAATGAATTGTTAAATATCTTTCAAATCTTAGCAAAACCGACCCAAAGTTACCACATCTTCTTTTCTGGCCGGATCGACCAACTGGGCGCCGGCGGTAAACCGTCAACCTTTCTTACCGCCGGGAGACTCGTAGAGCTTCCTGATAATATATGATGCCGAACAAATTGCAGAGAACGAATAGTTTTTCAGCTCAAGCGATTTCAGACCTCTCGATGCAACAGCCCAACGCCCTCGATGCTTCTGGATTGTCTTCTGTACGAGCTCTGTAGCTCTCCTACAGCCAGACTTACGTGCGTAAATCGAAAGCAACCCTCAAGATGACTCAAACAATACGAATAGTTTGGAAAACCTAGCTCGAGTATCAGACCAAGTTCAGGCCTCTGAATGCGACAGACGGACGCGTCAGATGTCTCCGAATCGATTCCTGTGATTACCAGCCCTGCAACCCCCCTACAGCCCGAGTTAAGTGCAGAAAACCGACAGCATCTCAGGATGACTCGAACAATATGAATAGTTCTGCGACCTAGTTCGAGCAGCAGACCGAGTTGCGAGCTCTGGATTCGACAGGCGGACGCGCCTGATCTCTCCGACTCGATTCCTGTGACTACCAGCACTGCAGCCCCCCCACAACCCGAGTTAAGTACAGAAAACCGACAGCATCTCTTAAGATGACTCGAACAGTACGAATAATTTCGCGATTCTAGAGCGGGCAGCAGACCGAGTTCAGAGCTCTGGATTCAACAGGCAAACGCGACTGATAACTCTAAATCGGTTTCTGTAACTATCAGCTCTGTAGCTGTTATATAGCTCGAGTTAAGTACAGAAAACCGAGAGCGCCTGTCAAGATGACTCGAATAATACGAATCGGTTTGCGGACCTAGCTCGGCTAGCAGACCGAGTTCAGAGCTCTGGATGCAACAGACGAACGCGCCTGATCATTCTGAATGGATGACGTGTGCTTACCAGCTCTGTAGCTGTCCTGTATCTCGAGTTAAGTCTAATATACCGACAGCGCGTATCAAGATGACTCGAAACGGCCAATCCCGCCTGGACGCTTTTTGGCAGTAAAAGGTACCCGATCGAGCTGAGATCAAGATGGCGAGCGGGAATAAGATCGAATATCACGGGAAAAAATACTAGAGCTCTAACGAATGGTTAAATTTCGAGAACAAAATTTTCAACCGACCAAAAGTCAGCAAAAGGTCCGTCGAGATTTTTCTTGCCAACTGGGCGCCGGCGGTAAACCGTCAACCTTTCTTACCGCCGGAGGACTCGTAGAGCTTCCTGACAATGTAAAATGTCGACCAAAAAAATGCAGAGAAGAAATAATGTTTCAGGCCAAGCGATTTCAGACTCTCGATGGAACAGCCGAAGCCCCTGATGCTTCTGGATCGTTTGCTGTGCGTACGAGTTCTGTTGCTCTGCTACACCCCGAGCTACGTGCGAAAATCGACAGCACCTCTCAAGATGACTCGAGGGATACGAATAGTTTCGCGAACCTAGCTTGAGTAGCAGACCGAGTTCAGACCTCTGAATGCGACAGGCGGACGCGCCTGATGTATCCGTATCGATTCCTGTGATTACCAGCCCTGCAGCCCCCCCTACAGCCCGAGCTAAGTGCAGGAAACCCACAGCACCTCTCAAGATGACTTGAACAATACGAATAGTTTCGCGATTCTAGATCGGGCAGCAGACCGAGTTCAGAGCTCTGGATTCAACAGACAACGACCACTGATGATTCTGAATCAGATTCTGTACGTATCAGCTCTGTAGCTGTCCTGTAGCTCGAGTTGAGTACAGAAACCGAGAGCGTCTCTCGACATGACTCGAATAATACGAATAGGTTTGCGGACCTAGCTCGGCTAGCAGACTCGTAGAGCTTCCTAGCTCGACTTAAGTTGAGAAAAACGACAGCACCTACCAACATTCCGACTCATAGGGAATATTTTTTCACCTCTAAATGCGACAGGCGGACGCGTCTGATGTCTGCGAATCGACTCCTGTCATTACCAGCCCTGCAGCCCCCCTACAGCCCGAGTTCAGTGCAGAAAACCGACAGCACCTCTGAAGATGACTCGAACAATACGAATAGTTTCGCGGAGCTAGCTCGGGCAGCAGGCCGAGTTACGAGCTCTGGATTCGACAGGCGGCTGAGCCTGATGTCCCCAAATCAATTCGTGTGATTAACAGCCCTGCAACCCTTCATAGCCTGAGTTAATAAAGTACAGAAAACTGACAGCACTCACAAGATAACTCGAAAAATACGAATAGCTTCGCGAACCTAGCTCGGGCAGCAGAGCGAGTTCAGAGCTCTGGATTCAACAGACGAACGCTTCTGATGATTCTGCATCGACTTCTGTCACTTTGAGCTCTGTAGCTGCCCTACAGCTCGTGTTAAGTACAAAATACCGACAACGCGCATCAAGCTGACTCGAAACGGCTGATCCCGCCCGTGTGCTTTTTGGCAGTAAAAGGTACCCGATCGAACTGAGATCAAGATGGCGAGCGGGAATAAGATCGAATATCACGGGAAAAAAATACTAGAGCTCTAACGAATGGTTGAATTTGGAGAACAAAATTTTCAACCGACCAAAAGTCAGCAAAAGTTCCGTCGAGATTTTTCTTCCCAACTAGCTCTCCAGCGCCCCGGAATTACTCTTAAGCTTCCAGCAACAACTTGCTAAGGGAAGCTCTACGAGTTACTAGCTCTCCAGCGCCCCGGAATTACTCTTAAGCTTCCAGCAACTGGAACCGGCGGTAAACCGTCAACCTGGTTTGTTTGTTTGTTTGGACTCGCGTTCCCAGCTGAGCGCAGCTGGGCGAGGACCGGTCCCGCAGAAGCACACGGGCAGCGCTGAGCAGCGCTTCGGCTGCCGACAATTCACATTCTGTGACTGTAGCTCCTTCGAGGAGCCACGCGGCCTCGGCCACATCCCTCCAAACGAGGGGCACGGCACTAGAAACAGCAAACTCATGCCCAGCAGGGAAGGGGCCCACGGTTCTCGCGGAAGCGATGCCTATCTCACTGGGATTGCACTGAGTATTGATTAAGCCGATCTGAAGCCAGAAACCACATCCTGATCCTTGCTGGTCAACCCCGCCATCAAAGCCTCCCCTGATAGCGAACGGTAAGAGATAAGTTTCGAATGGATATAGATAACAATGAGTTCTGTAGAATGTGCGGCCACATCTGGCCTCATGCGTCAATTCATCCGCTCGTGTATTGTCCTCCCTGAATTCATGTCTCCATATCTCACGTCCCAAGGCAGCAGGCCTCAGATTGAAACACGCAGCGAGCTCAAAGGTACAATCAATCATGGCAGCTGTCCTCTTGCAGTAGCCACGATTCTCACATCTCCATTTCCCCTGTAGCCAGGAGCAGATAAGTAATGAGTCACCCTTGAACTCAGCAGCAAAACCCTCTGAGGATATATCCCACACAGTCGCACGTTCCTGGATCATAGCATAACGTATTGCAAGCTTGGCGGACTCTTTGGGGTCGTACTTGGGGTGCAGAGGGTTGGTCGCGATGTCGACCGCCTCAGCATCGGCCTTCTCTCGAGCCTCAGGGGAGCCTCGAGGTCCTTTAGGAGAGCCCTTCCAAGACACCACAAAGTAATCATAGACCTTAGTTTTGTTGTATTGTGTAAGGAGTTGCTTCCATACCTCCAAGAACAGAACCCAATCGCCCCGTACAGACCCCCACCACTTTTCCCCAAAGAACTGAATGTAGGGAAACTGCCAAGACCGACCGCCCACAGACACAGGGCCTCCACGAAGCCGCTTGCCCGAACTAGATAAGGCCCTGTTGCCGTGTTGTCGTAGAACCTCTGTCCTTGTGTCGCGAGCCGTGACCCAGCCAACATTGTACATCATAAGCGCACGTCGGGAGTCTCGAAAGGCCCTCCTCCCCTTTGAGACGGCAAGTGGCTCGTCTCTGAGAGTGTGGGCAGCTCCCTCTCCAGAGGGCATCGGCTGTGAGCGGGCAATGGAACAGGCGACCTGCGAGCAAAGATCCTCCAGCCGCCTCTCCATATCCGTAATCCTCCCCTCCACCTCCATCACAGTCGCTGCAGGTACATCCTCCCCCCGTCCATCCGCAAAGCGAACACGTTTAGCACGTTGAGTCGCTGATCCCTCCACCTCAATATCCGTCCTTGCCGTCCTGTCCTCCTCCAAAGATAGTAAATATTGCCTCGTGGAGCGCATCATGCCCCAGCTCTTCCAACACAGCATCTGCACAGCCGACGGGAAACCCCCATCGTAGAAGATTGTCCTGACCCGTGTCAGTGCAGCTGGCCGCCATACCTCCCACCCCACATCTCCTGGCTTCCTCCTCCCTGACATTCTCAGAAGACACATACCCTCGAACGCATGGATAACCCTCACACACTCACTGTCAATCGTGATGGCCTCTGCTGCATATAAAAGACGGCTCTGCACAGTCGATTGATATCGACGAAACTTCTTCACCAGAGGCAGCGCCCTGCACGTAAAATACTGCACCTGCGCAAAGAATGCCCTTCGGGCCTGCTGGACGCGCTCCTGCACATCCGTGTGGATAGAAGTGAAACTTCTGGGAATCTGATACCCCAGCACATTCAAACTCTCAACATGCTTGAAAGGTACAATCCGCGAGCCAATCTGAACCGTGACCGTATCAGTGTACTGAGTACCACACACCATCATCTCTAGACTCTCCTCCTTCCACTCCATCCCCCAATCCCTGAGAGCAGTAGTGAAGGCAGCGGCCGCTACCTGCGCCTCCGATGCTGACTTGGCGGCCAGAAAAATATTGTCAGCCCAGAGAGCATGATTCCAACGTGCATACCGACAATGATCATCATGGCATGGCATCTCGACTCCGACACCACGCTGATCCAGGCGAGCAATCACATCACGCCACATAGCAATAGTGACAATAGTAAACGCAATAGGTGATTCGGTACCCCCAGTACGGAGCGACCTATCCCACTGCACATTGGGGATTGTCACCCCTTCAAACAGCACCGTGCATGAAGTAGATGATAGAGGCTCCAATAACGCATACTGTAACCGTGCACTGATCCCAAGGGCCGGCATCGCTCTCGAGACTGTCGGCAACGTCACAGCATCGAACGCCCGCTCGATGTCACAGCTGAGGAGCCACGCCGTTTGATCTCGCCCCCATGTGGAAGCATGTTGTGCAATACATTTCATGGCCGATGAAATCTCCCAGCAACGTCGCCCGCTGGTAAAACCGTAAACCGCCATATCACTCATGAAGGGTTCCACATCGTTCCAGTAAAATCGTCACACACGTGAGATACCACTTGGCCAAGGTATTTCCGACAAGCAGGTTCCTTGTTTGTCGCAATGTTTCCAGTTTGCTCGTGTTCGGCATAAGTGTTAGGTATACTTCCTGCCATTCCCTTGGCGTCGGGCGAAGCCCGTTGAATATATCAGAGAAAACGTTACCAATAGAACGCACTGACCTCCACGAAAGAGACTTGAGAAGTTCAACCGAGATGCCGTCGGGCCCACAGGCCCGTCCTGTTCGGAGCCTGCTCCGCGCCTGCAGAATAGTAGAGTATGTAATCGTAAGTGTGTTGTCCGAAGATGCTGTTGATTGAGATGCATGGCGACGCAGTGTGGACACAAGCTCCCGATTGCGGGCTCTGGAGTCATCACAAGTCATACTCTGCACAGCATATCGCTCCACCTCCTCCGCCCACAGTTCCCTGTCCTCCGTTATCATAGTCGTAGGCCCCATATCCCCTCCCCCAGTGTCCGTCACCCTCAACTCCGTCACACGTGTCCTCCTCCCCTTCCTAGATGGTAGCGCCTCCCACTCCACCTTCCGTCGGCGATATTCCCGCGCAAGCGGTCTGATGCGACGTCGAAGGTCCCGAGCCAACGCTCTGTCCTTCCTAGCACGTGCCTCTCTGAGTTGTACCTCCAGCTCGGCATGCTGAGGAGTCCTACTCGGCGGGAGCCCTCGAGAGTACCTGGGGGCCCTCACCGTGAGGAGTGGTAACGCATGTCCAGCAATCGTTTCAGCAAGACGTTGTGGGGGCACCGTCGGGATCTGGACGTCCGCCAGGACCTGAAATTGAGCCTCCTCCCGATACGATTGGAACTCTTTGTGGCTTGTGTGGTGGCTAGGGGGGCCTTGATATTTCGTGACCTGAGGGTTCTGCATATGGAACTCGGCGTAGACACAGGCATGATCCGAGAAGTTGGTACCACAACTTCTCGGATCATGCCTGCGTCTACGCCGAGTTCCATATGCAGACACAGGCATGATCACAGGCGTAGACACAGGCATGATCACAGACACAACCTGGTTACCGCCGGGAACCTCGTAGAGCTCTTTTCTTGCACGGCGATCGTAGGAACACATGGAGAAAGCTTCTGGAGCGAGAAACAAAAAACTTGAAAAATCACGCTTTCTGTTTTTATTCGACGCGGGTTCCCCCAAGTCTTTTGATAGTAATACTGCACCTACAGACCTGAAGATTTTACTGGCAGACGCGGTATAACCCACTACAGGTGCGAAAAATCTGCTTTCTTAAAATGAATTGTCAAATATCGTTCAAATCTTTGCAAAACCGACCCAAAGTCACCACATCTTCTTTCCGCCGGGAACCTCGTAGAGCTCTTTTCTTGCACGGCGATCGTCGGAGCACATGAAGAAAGCTTCTGCGGGAAGAAACGAAAAACTGGAAAAAACACGTTTTCTGTTTTTATCCAACGTCGGTTCCTCCAAGTGTTTCGATAGTGAAAGTGCGCCTACCAAGCTCATATTAAGATGCAGGGGCTCTCATAGTCTTCTACAGGTGCGAAAAATCTGGTTTCTCAGAATGAATTGTCAAATATCTTTCAAATCTTGGCAAAACCGACCCAAAGTTACCACATCTTCTTTTCTCGCCGGGTCGACCAACTAGCTCCACCCCGCGCCGGAACTGGGCGCCGGCGGTAAACCGTCAACCTTCCTTACCGCCGGGGGGCTCGTAGAGCTTCCTGACAATATATAATGTGGAAGAACAAATGCAGAGAACGAATAGTTTTTCAGCCCAAGGGATTTCAGACCTCTCGACGCCACCACCGAACGCCCCTGATGCTTCTCAATTGTCTTCTTTGTGAGCTCTGTAGCTCTCCTACAGCCCGAGTTACGTGCGTAAATCGACAGCACCTCTCAAGATGACTCTAACAAAACGAATAGTTTGGCAACCCAGCTCGAGTCGAACCGAGTTCAGACCTCTCAATGCGACAGGCGGACGCGCCTGATGTCTGCGAATCGACTCCTGTCATAACCAGCTCTGCAGCCCCCCTACAGCCCGAGTTAAGTGCAGAAAACCGACAGCACCTCTTAATACAATAGCTTCGCGGACCTAGTTCGGGCAACAGACCGATTTCCGAGCTCTGGATTCGACAGATGTCTTCAAATCGATTTCTGTGACCACGAGCACTGTAGCCCCCCAGCCCGAGTCGATTGCAGAAAACCGAGAACACTTCTGAAGATGACTCGAAGAATACGAATAGTTTCGCGCCAGTTCAGAGCTCTGGATTCAACAGACAAATTCGACTGACGATTTTGAATCGCTTTCTGTAAGTATCAGCTCTGTAGCTGTCCTATAGCTCGAGATAAGTACAGAAAAAGAGCGTATCTCAAGATGACTCGAATAATACGAATAGGTTTGCGGACCTAGCTCGGCTAGCAGACCTAGTTCAGACCTCTAGATTCAACAGGCGGACGCGCCTGATCATTCTGAATCGATACGGTGTGCTTACCAGCTCTCTAGCTGTCCTAAAGCTCGAGTTATGTTCAGAAACCCATCTTCGCGTGTCAAGATGACAAAGGGCCGATCCCGCCTGCCTGCTTTTTGGCAGTAAGCTACCCGATCGAGCTGAGATCAAGATGGCGAGCGGAAAAAAAATCAAATCGCATGGGAAAAAATACTAGAGATCAAACGAATTTTTCAATTTCGAACAAAACTGGGCTCCGGCAGTAAACCGTCATCCTTTGTTACCGCCGGGGGACTCGTAGAGCTTCCTGACAATATATAATGTCGAAACAAAATTGCAGAGAACGAAAAGTTGTTCAGCCCAAGCGATTTCAGACCTCTCGATGCGACACCCGAATGCCCCCGATGCTTCTAGATTGTCTTCTGTACGAGCTCTGTAGCTGTTCTACAGCCCGAGTTACGTGCGTAAATCGACAGCACCTCCGAAGATCACTCGAACAATACGAATAGTTTGGCAAACCTAGCTCGAGTATCAGTCCGAGTTCAGGCCTCTGAATGCGACAGGCGAACGCGTCTGATCTCTCTGAATGGATTCCTGTCATTACCAGCCCTACAGCCCCCTACAGCTCGAGTTAAGTGCAGAAAACCCACAGAATCTCAGGATGACTCGAACAATACGAATAGTTTCGCGAAGCTAGTTCGGGCAGCAGACCGAGATCTGAGCTCTCTATTCTAATACAAATAGGTTTGCGGACCTAGCTCGGCTAGCAGACCGAGTTCACACCTCTGGATGCAACAGATGAAGGCGGCTGATCATTTTGAATCGATAAGCTGTGCTTACCAGCTCTTTAGCTGTCCTGTATCTCGAGTTAAGTCCAATATACCGACAGCGCGTATCAAGATGACTCGAAACGGCCGATCCCGCCTGGACGCTGTTTGGCAGTTAAAGCTACCCGATCTAGCTGGGATCAAGATGGCGCGGGAATAAGATCGAATATCATGGGAAAAAATACTAGAGCTCAAACGAATTGAGGAATTTCGAGCACCAAATTTTCAACCGACCAAGAGTCACCAAAAGGTCCGTCGAGATTTTTCTTGCCAACTAGCTCTCCAGCGCCCCGGAATTACTCTTAAGCTTCCAGCAATAACTGGGCGCCGGCGGTAAACCGTCAACCTTCCTTACCGCCGGGGGACTCGTAGAGCTTCCTGACAATATATAATGCAGAAGAAAAATGCAGAGAACGAATAGTTTTTCAGCCCAAGCGATTTCAGACCTCTCGATGTAACAGCCGAACGCCCCCGATGCTTCTGGATTGTCTTCTTTGCGAGCTCCGTAGCTCTCCTACAGCCCGAGTTACGTGCGTAAATCGACAGCACCTCTCAAGATGACTCTAACAGAACAAATAGTTTAGCAACCCAGCTCGAGTATCAAACCGAGTTCAGACCTCTGAATGCGACAGGCGGACGCGTCTGATGTCTGCGAATCGACTCCTGTGATTACCAGCCCTGCAGCCCCCCTGCAGCCCGAGTTAAGCGCAGAAAACCGACAGCACCTCTCAGGATGACTCGAACAATACAATAGTTTCGCGGACCTAGTTCGCGCAGCAGACCCAGTTCCGAGCTCTGGATTCGACAGGCGGACGCGCCTGATGTCTTGAAATCAATTCCTGTGACCACCAGCACTGTAGCCCCCCCCAGCCCGAGTTGAGTGCAGAAAACCAGAGCACTTCTCAAGATGACCCGAACAATACGAATAGGTTCGCGATTCTAGATCGGGCAGCAGACCGAGTTCAGAGCTCTGGATTCAACAGACCAATACGACTGATGATTCTGAATCAGTTTCTGTAAGTATCAGCTCTGTAGCTGTCCTATAGCTCGAGTTAAGTACAGAAAACCGAGAGCGTCTCTCAAGATGGCTCGAATAATACGAGTAGGTTTGCGGACCTAGCTCGGCTAGCAGACCGAGTTCAGACCTCTAGATTCAACAGGCGAACGCGCCAGATCATTCTGAATCGATTAGCTGTGCTTACCAGCTCTGTAGCTATCCTAAAGCTCGAGTTATGTTGAGAAAACCGTCATCCCGTGTCAAGATGACTTGAAACGGCCGATCCCGCCTGCCTGCTTTTTGGCAGTTAAAGCTACCCGATCTAGCTGGGATCAAGATGGCGAGCGGGAAAAAGATCGAATATCATGGGGAAAATACTAGAGCTCAAACGAATTGTTGAATTTCGAGAACAAAATTTTTAACCGACCAAAAGTCACCAAAAGGTCCGTCGAGATTTTTCTTGCCAACTAGCTCTCCAGCGCCCGGAATTACTCTTAAGCTTCCAGCAATAACTTGCTAAGGGAAGCTCTACGAGTTACTTGAAGGGAAGCTCTACGAGTTATTTTCAACCGACCAAGTCACCAAAAGATCAGTCGAGATTTTTCTGCCAAGTAGCTCTCCGGCGCCCCGGAATTACTGGGCGCCGGCGGTAAACCGTCAACCTTGGTTACCGCCGGGAGACTCGTAGAGCTTCCTAGCTCGACTTAAGTTGAGAAAACCGACAGCACCTACCAACATTCCGACTCATAGTGAATATTTTTTGACCTCTGAATGCGACAGGCGGACGCGTCTGATGTCTGCGAATCGACTCCTGTCATTACCAGCCCTGCAACCCCCCTACAGCCCGAGTTGAGTGCAGAAAACCGACAGCACCTCTCAGGATGACTCGAATAATACAGCAGTTTCGCAGACGAGTTCCGAGCTCTGGATTCGACAGGCGGACGCGCCTGATGTCTCGAAATCGATTCCTGTGACCACCAGCACTGTAGCCCCCCTCAGCGCGAGTTGAGTGAAGAAAACCGAGAGCACTTCTCAAGATGACTCGACCAATACGAATAGTTTCGCGATTCTAGATCGGGCAGCAGACCGAGTTCAGAGCTCTGGATTCGACAGACAAACGCAACTGATGATTCTGAATCGGTTTCTGTACATATCAGCTCTGTAGCTGTCCTACAGCTCGAGTTGAGCACAGAAAACCGAGAGTTCCTGTCAAGATGACTCGAATAATACGAATAGGTTTGCGGACCTAGCTCGGCTAACAGACCGAGTTCAGACCTCTGGATTCAACAGGCGAACGCGCCTAATCATTCTACATCGATTAGCTGTGCTTACCAGCTCTGTAGCTGTCCTAAAGCTCGAGTTATGTTCAGAAAACCGTCAGCGCGTATCAAGATGACTCGAAACGGCCGATCCCGCCACAGTGCTTTTCGATAGTAATATTCACCCGATCGAGCTGAGATCAAGATGGCGAGCGGGAATGGGATCGAATATCACGGGAAAGAATACTAGAGCTCAAACGAATTGTTGAATTTTGAGAACAAAATTTTCAACTGACGAAAAGTCACCAAAAGTTCCGTCGAGATTTTTCGAGCCAACTAGCCCGCCAGTGCGCCGGAACTGGGCGCCGGCGGTAAACCGTCAACCTTGGTTACCGCCGGGAGACTCGTAGAGCTTCCTAGCTCGACTTAAGTTGAGAAAAACGACAGACACCTACCAACATTCCGACTCATAGGGAATATTTTTTGACCTCTAAATGCGACAGGCGGACGCGTCTGATGTCTGCGAATCGACTCCTGTCATTACCAGCCCTGCAGCCCCCCTACAGCCCGAGTTAAGTGCAGAAAACCGACAGCACCTCTCAGGATGACTCGAACAATACAGTAGTTTCGCAGACCTAATTCGGGCAGCAGACCGAGTTCCGAGCTCTGGATTCGACAGGCGGACGCGCCTGATGTCTTCAAATCGATTCCTGTGACCACCAGCACTGTAGCCCCCCTCAGCGCGAGTTGAGTGACGAAAACCGAGAGCACTTCTCAAGATGACTCGACCAATACGAATAGTTTCGCGATTCTAGATCGGGCAGCAGACCGAGTTCAGAGCTCTGGATTCGACAGACAAACGCAACTGATGATTCTGAATCGGTTTCTGTAAATATCAGCTCTGTAGCTGTCCTACAGCTCGAGTTAAGTACAGAAAACCGAGAGTTCCTGTCAAGATGACTCGAATAATACGAATAGGTTTGCGGACCTAGCTCGGCTAACAGACCGAGTTCAGACCTCTGGATTCAACAGGCGAACGCGCCTAATCATTCTACATCGATTAGCTGTGCTTACCAGCTCTTTAGCTGTCCTGTATCTCGAGTTAAGTCCAATATACCGACAGCGCGTATCAAGATGACTCGAAACGGCCGATCCCGCCTGGACGCTTTTTGGCAGTTAAAGCTACCCGATCTAGCTGAGATCAAGATGGCGAGCGGTAATAAGGTCGAATATCACTGGAAAAAATACTAGAGCTCAAACGAATCGTTGAATTTCGAGAACAATATTTTCAACCGAGCAAACGTCAGCAAAAGTTCCGTCGAGATTTTGAGCCAACTAGCTCTCCAGCGCGCCGGGATTACTCTAAGCTTCCAGCAACAACTGGGCGCCGGCGGTAAACCGTCAACCTTTGTTTTTTTTTGGGGAGGCTGACCAGGCACCGAGCGCCCCAGCGCCCGTTAAGTGCCTACCTAGTCTCTCTGCAGCTGGAGGTCTTGGGCCACCTGGGCTGCGGCCCGCAAGAGGCCCTCGAGACCCGAAAGCTCAGCGTCAGTGATACTGCTATGGGAGGGGGACTCGTAGAGCTTCCTGACAACATGTAATGTCGAAAAAAATTGCACCGAAAAAATAATGTTTCAGCCCAAGCAATTTCAAACCTCTCGGATGTAACAGCCGAACGGCCCCGATGCTTCTGGATTGTCTTCTGTACGAGCTCTGTAGCTCTCCTACAGCCCGAGTTACGTGCGTAAATCGACAGCACCTCTCAAGATGACTCGAACAATACGAATAGGTATCAGACCGAGTTGAGACCTCTGCATACGCGTCTGATGTATCTCACTTGATTCTGTGATGACCAGCCCTACAGCCTACATCCCAAGCTAAGTGCAGGAAACCCGCAGCACCTCTCAGGATGACTCGCACACTTCGAATAGTTTCGCGGACCTAGTTCGGGCAGCAGACAGAGTTCGGAGCTCTGGATTCGATAGGCGGACGCGCCTGATGTCTCCGAATCGATTCCAGTGATTACCAGCCCTGCAGCCCCCCCTACAGCCCGAGCTAAGTGCAGGAAACCCACAGCACCTCTCAAGATGACTTGAACAATACGAATAGTTTCGCGATTCTAGATCGGGCAGCAGACCGAGTTCAGAGCTCTGGATTCAACAGACAACGACCACTGATGATTCTGAATCAGATTCTGTACGTATCAGCTCTGTAGCTGTCCTGTAGCTCGAGTTGAGTACAGAAACCGAGAGCGTCTCTCGACATGACTCGAATAATACGAATAGGTTTGCGGACCTAGCTCGGCTAGCAGACCGAGTTCAGACCTCTGGATTCAACAGGCGAGCGCGCCTGATCATTCTGAATCGATTAGCTGTGCTTACCAGCTCTGTAGCTGTCCTGAAGTTCGAGTTATCTTGAGAAAACCGACAGCGCGTGACAAGATGACTCGAAACGGCCGATCCCGCCCGTGTGCTTTTTGGCAGTAAAAGGCACCCGATCGAGCTGAGATCAAGATGGCGAGCGGTAATAAGATCGAATATCACGGGAAATAATACTAGAGCTCAAACGAATTGAGGAATTCCGAGAACAAAATGTTCAACCGACCAAAAGTCACCAAAAGGTCCGTCGAGATTTTTCTTGCCAACTGGGCGCCGGCGGTAAACCGTCAACCTTTGTTACCGCCGGGGGACTCGTAGAGCTTCCTGACAACATATAATGTCGGAAAAAATACACAGAAAAAAACAGCTTTTCAGCCCAAGCAATTTCAGACCTCTCGGATGCAACAGCCGAACGCCCGCGATGCTTCTGGATTGTCTTCTGTACGAGCTCTGTAGCTCTCCTACAGCCCGAATTACGTGCGTAAATCGACAGCACCTCTCAAGATGATCCGAACGATAAGAAAAGTTTGGCAAATCTAACTCGAGTATCAGACCGAGTTGAGACCTCTGAATGCGACAGGCGGCGCGCCTGATGTATCCGAATCGATTCCTGAGATTACTAGCCCTGCAGCCCCCCTACAGCCCGAGTTAAGTGCAGGAAACTGAGAGCACCTCTCAGGATGACTCGAACAATACGAATAGTTTCGCGGACCTAGTTCGGGCAGCAGACAGAGTTCGGAGCTCTGGATTCGAAAGGCGGACGCGCCTGATGTCTTCAAATCGATTCCAGTGATTACCAGCCATGCAGCCCCCCTACAGCCCGAGTTAAGTGCAGAGAACCAACAGCATCTCTCAAGATGACCCGAACAATACGAATAGTTTCGCGATTCTAATCGAACAGTAGACCGAGTTCAGAGCTCTGGATTCAACAGACAACGGCCACTGATGATTCTAAATCAGATTCTGTACGTATCAGCTCTGTAGCTGTCCTGTAGCTCGAGTTAAGTACAGAAAACCGAGAGCGCCTGTCAAGATGACTCGAATAATACGAATAGGTTTGCGGACCTAGCTCGGCTAGCAGACCGAGTTCAGACCTCTGGATTCAACAGGCGAACGCGACAATCATTCTGGATCGATAAGCTGTGCTTACCAGCTCTGTAGCTGTCCTGAAGCTCGAGGTATCCGATCCCGTCCGTGTGCTTTTTGGCAGTAAAAGGCACCCGATCGAGCTGAGATCAAGATGGCGAGCGGAAATCAGATCGAATATCACGGGAAAAAATACTAGTGCTCAAACGAATTGTTGAATTTCGAGAACAAAACTGGGAAACGGCGGTGAACCGTCAACCAGGTTACCGCCGGACACCTCGTAGAGCTCTTTCCTTGCAGAGCGCTCCTCGGAGCACATGAAGGAAGCTTTTGAAGCGAGGGCCGAAAAACTCGAAAAATCACGATTTGTCGGTTTTCCCTCAAAGTCGGTTCCTGCAAGTCTCTTGATAGTAATATTGCAGCTACGGACCTGAGAATTTAACTGACAAGCGCCGCGCAAACCACTGCACGTGAGAAAAATCTGGTTTCTTAAAATGAATTGTCAAATGTCTTTCAAATCTCAGCAAAACCGACCCAAAGTCACCACTTTGTCTCTTAAGGCCGGGTCGGCCAACTGGAACCGGCGGTAAACCATCAAGCTGGCTACCGCCGGGACCTCGTAGAGCTCTTTTCTTGCACGGCGATCGTCGGAACACGGAGAGAAATCTTCTGGAGCGTTAAGAGACAAAACTCAAAAAAAAATCACGTTTTCCTGCTTTTACTCAACGTCGGTTCCCCAAGTCTTTTGATAGTAATACTGCACCTACAGACCTGAAAATTTGACTGGCAGACGCGGCAAAACCCACTACAGGTGCGAAAAATCGGGTTTCTCAAAATAAATAGTCAAATATCTTTGAAATATTCGCAAAACCACCCAAAAGTTGCAACATTGCCCGCCTCGGCCCGGTGGGCCAACTGGGCGCCGGCGGTAAACCGTCAACCTATGTTTTTTTGGGGAGGCTGACCAGGCACCGAGCGCCCCAGCGCCCGTTAAGTGCCTACCTAGTCTCTCTGCAGCTGGAGGTCTTGGGCCACCTGGGCTGCGGCCCGCAAGAGGCCCTCGAGACCCGAAAGCTCAGCGTCAGTGATACTGCTATGGGAGGGGAGTGCCTGTGCACAACGCCCTACTACTTCCCATATGATTGGACAAGGAGAGGAGGCTTGGGGGAAGAGGGAGACTACCCGAGCTCTCTTATCTCTATGTTCAGGGTCAGGGTACGGATCATGGAAGCGAGGGATATATCCAATCTGCAGAAACCAGCCGACGCCCACACCTTGGGCACACACTCCGCCGTCGAAGGATCCGCGGAGGCCAATAACTCGAAAGTTGTCTTGAACATCAGGGCGAAAGATATGGTGGTGGAACAGCTCTCTGAATATCTGGCCTTCCCGTGCTAGATGGGTAAGTTCATCAGCTACTGTGTTACTCTCCCGATATATGTGTCGAATAAAGTCGTTGCCCCATGAGGGGGGTCGTACTCCTTCCTCCTCCAATTCTTCCAACAGAGAAATAATATTTGCAACCCGCCTACGATAAGAAGCCCCATCTCCTCCTTCTCCACCCTCAACCTTCCAGAGACCGTTGATCCAATTACAGATAAGAAGCGAATCTCCCGTCAGCTCCAGACCGATCCCGTCATCACTCAGATCCCAAGTCGGCTCCTGTTCATTGTTCGAGGCCAATCTCTGGGCCAGCTTCTCAGACTCCTTCACCGACAACGGACGAGCCATCATCTCCTCCCCCCTCTCCTTCATGTAGTTTCCTCGTCCTCCAGTTCCTCCACGGACAACAAACAAGTCAAACAGAGAACCCAAAGTACAAGCTTCCAGGAACTGCCTGCAATACTGAACGAAGTCAGAGTAAGAGAAAGAACACGCCCTCCACCAACGATCCTCCAGATTCACAAACGAGGGAAATATCGTCTGGAACATGAAACACCAAGGATGTTCACCCGTCGCCTGCCCCTTAGCACTGCCTAATCGTGTCAGTTTCGAGGCCTCCTTCCACCTATGTTACCGCCGGGGGACTCGTAGACCTTCCTGACAATATATCATGTAGGAAAACATGTTGAAAACAAATACTTTTTCAGCACAAACGATTTCATATCTCTCGATGCAACAGCCGGACGCCCCGATGCTTCTGGATTGTCTTCTGTCCGAGCTCTGCAGCTCTCCTACAGCCCGAGTTACGTGCGTAAATCGACAGCACCTCTCCAGATGAATCGAACAATACGAATAGTTTAGCAAATCTAGCTCCAGTATCAGACCGATTTCAGACCTCTGAACGCGACAGGCGGACGCGCCTGATGTCTCCGAATCGATTCCTGTGATTACTAGTCCTGCAGCCCCCCCCACAGCCCGAGTTGAGTGCAGACAACCGACAGCACTTCTCAGGATGACTCGAACAATACGAATAGTTGCGGACCTAGTTCGGGCAGCAGACCGACTTTCGAGCTCTGGATTCGACAGGCGGACGCGCCTGATGTCTTCAAATTCATTTCTGTGATTGCCAGCACAGTAGTCCCCTTACAACCCGGGTTCAGCACAGAGACCCGACAGCACCTCTCAAGATGACTCGAACAACACGAATAGTTTCGCCATTAGATCGGGCAGCAGACCGAGTTCAGAGCTATGTGTTCAACAAACGAACGCAACTGATGATTCCGAATCGTTTTCTGTAAGTATCAGCTCTGTAGCTATCGTCTAGCTCGAGTTAAGTACAGAAACCCGAGAGCACCTATCAAGATGACTCGAATAATACGAATAGGTTCGCTGACCTAGCTCGGCCAGCAGACCGAGTTCAGACCTCTAGATGCAACAGGCGAACGCGCCTGATTATTCTGGATGCAATATGTGTGCTGATCAGCTCTGTAGCTGCCCTACAGTTCGAGTTAAGAACAAAATACCGAAAACGCCTGTCAAGATGACTCGAAACGGCCCTGGACGCTTTTTGGCAGTAAAAGGTACCCGATCGAGCTGAGATCAAGACGGCGAGCGGGAATAAGATCGAATATCACGGGAAAAAATACTAGAGCTCTAACGAATGGTTGAATTTCGAGAACAAAATTTTCAACCGACCAAAAGTCATCAAAAGGTCCGTCGAGATTTTTCTTGCCAACTAGCTCTCCAGCGCCCCGGAATTACTCTTAAGCTTCCAGCAATAACTTGCTAAGGGAAGCTCTACGAGTTACTAGCTCCACCCCGCGCCGGAATTCCTCTAGCTCATCGATGCCGAAGAGCTCTACGAGGTATTTTCAACCGACCATTAGCGTCCAAAACCCGGAGAGGAAAGAGGACACGCACCGGAACTGGCGCCGGCGGTGAACCGTCAACCTGGTCACCGCCGGGAACCTCGTAGAGCTCATTTCACGCGTAAGAGTGCTCGGAGTCGAAAGGGAGAGCTTATTTCGCGAAAAAAAGAAAATTGATTTTTTCGTGTCGACATGAAGATGGTTCCGCCAAGTGTTTTGATAGTGAAAGTGCGCCTACAGAGCTCATACTAAGACAGAGAGGCCCTCATAGTCCTTTACAGGTGCGAAAAATCTGCTTTCTCAAAATGAATTGTCAAATATCTTTCAAAAAATTGCAAAACCACCCAAAAGTTATCACTTTGTCCTTTCTGGCCGGGTCGACCAACTGGGCGCCGGCGGTAAACCGTCAACCTTTGTTACCGCCGGGGGTCTCGTAGAGCTTCCTGACAAGATATAATGTCGAAAAAAATTACAAAGAAAAAACAGTTTTTCAGCCCAAGCAATTTCAAACTTCTCGGATGCAACAGCCGAACGCGTCCGATGCTTCTGGATTGCCTTCTGTACGAGCTCTTTAGCTCTCCTACAGCCCGAGTTACGTGCGTAAATCGACAACACCTCTCAAGATGACTCGAACAATACGAATAGTTTGGCAACCCTAGCTCGAGTGTCAGACCGAGTTCAGACCTCTGAAAGCGAGAGGCGGAAGCGTCTGATCTCTCTGAATCGATTCCTGTGATTACCAGCCCTGCAGCCCCCCTACAGCCCGAGTTAAGTGCAGGAAACCGACAGCACCTCTCAGGATGACTCGAACAATACGAATAGTTTTGCAGACCTAGTTCGGGCAGCAGACAGAGTTCGGAGCTCTGGATTCGAAAGCCGGACGCGCCTGATGTCTCCGAATGGATTCCAGTGATTACCAGCCATGCAGCCCCCCTACAGCTCGAGTGAAGTGCAGAGAACCGACAGCATCTCTGAAGATGACTCGAACAATGCGAATAGTTTCGCGATTCTAGATCGGGCAGCAGACCGATTTCAGAGCTCTGAATTCAACAGAGAACGGCCACTGATGACTGGGCGCCGGCGGTAAACCGTCAACCTTCCTTACCGCCGGGGGACTCGTAGAGCTTCCTGAGCATATATAATGTTGAAAACATGCAGAGAACGAATAGTTTTTGAGCCTAAAAACGTTTTCACACCTCTCGATGCAACAGCTAAACACCCCTCGTGCTTCTGGATTGTTCTCTGTGCGCACGAGCTCCGTAGCTCTCCTAAAGCCCGAGATACGCGCGAAAATCAACACCTCTCAAGATCATTCGAACAATACAAATAGTTTCGCGAATCTAGCTCCAGTATCAGACCGACTTCAGACATCTCCATGCAACAAGCGGACGCGCCTGATCTCTCCCGAATCGATATCCTGTGATAACCAGCTGCAGCCCCCTTACAGCCCGAGTTAAGTGTAGAGAACCGACAGCACCTCTAAAGATGACTGGATCAATACGAATAGCTTCGCGGATCTAGCTCAGCAGGCCGAGTTCAGAGCTCTGAAGGCGACAGGTGGACGCGACTGATGTCTCTGAATCGATTCCAGTGATTACCAGCCCTGCAGCCCCCTTACAGCTCGAGTTAAATGCAAAACCGACAGCACCCCTCAGGATGACTCGAATAATACGAATAATTTCGCGGACCTAGTTCGGGCAGCAGACCGAGTTCAGAGCTCTGGTTTCAACAGGCGGACGCTCCTCAGATCTCCGAATCACTATCTGTGATACGCAGCACTGTAGCCTGCCTACAACCCGAGTTCAGCGCAGAAAACTGTCAGCACCTCTCAAGATGTCTTGAACAACACGACTAGTTTCGCGAGCCTAGCTCAGGCAGCAGATCGAGTTCAGACCTCTAGATGGGACAGAAGAACGCGCCTGATGATTCGCAATCGATTTCTGTGAGAATCACCTCTCTAGCTGCCCTACAGCTCGAGTTAAGTACAACATACCGATAACGCTTATCAAGATGACTCGAAACAGCCGATCCCGCCGCGATGCTTTTTTGCAGTAATCTACCCAATCGAGCTGAGATCAAGATGGCGAGCGGGAATAAGATCGAATATGGTCAGAAAAAATACTAGAGCTCAAACGAATTGTTGAATCTCGAGAACAAAATTCTCAACCGACCCAAAGTCAGCAAAAGGTCCGTCCAGATTTTTCTTGCCAACTAGCTCTCCAGCGCGCCGGAATTACTCTTAAGCTTCCAGCAACTAGCTCAGGGAAGCTCTACGAGTTATTCTGGATCAGATTCTGTACATATCACAGCGCGTATTAAAATCACTCGAAACGGCCGATCCCGCCGCGATGCGTTTTTGCAGAAATACCTCGTAGAGCTCTTCGGCAAGAGCTAAGAGGAATTCGGGCGCAGGGTAGAGCTAGTTGGCAGACCCGACCTTAAGAGACAATGTGACGACTTGGAGTCGGTTTTTCTATCTTTGTGTAAAATTTGAAAGTTCGTTTAAAGAACAGGTATTTTTCCCACCTGTAGCAGGTCATGCCGCGCTTGCCAGTTAAATTTTCAGGTCTGTAGCTGCAATATTACTATCGAAAGACTTGAGGGAACCGTCGGCCGTTTCGACTCAGCTTGACACGCTTTGACGGTTTCCTGTACTCAACTCGATGTTTAGGACAGCTACAGAGCTGATACTTTCAGAAACCGATTCAAAATCATCAGGCGCGTTCGTCTGTTCCATCGAGAGGTCTGAACTCGGTCTGCTACTCGAGCTAGATCCGCGAAACTATTCGTATTATACGTGTCATTTTGACGAGTGCTCTCGGTTTCCCTTAACTGAGATTTAGAAGAGCTACAGAGCTGGTACGCATATAAACCGATTCAATATCACCCGGCGCCTTCTTTTCTCGCATCGAGAAGTCCGCACTCGGTCTGGCACTCGAGCTAGGTCCACGAAACGAAGATAAATGGAAAAAACATATTTTTCAATTTTTTCTTCACGTTGAGAAAGCTTTTTGGTGTGCTCCGAGCAGCGCCGCGCGAGAACAGAGCTCTACGAGGCTCCCGGCGGTTACCTGGTTGACGGTTTACCGCCGGATTCCAGTATTTACCCGATCGAGCTGAGATCATGAGATCAAGATAGCGAGCGGGAATAAGATCGAATACGGTCAGCAAGGATACTGGGGGCCGGCGGTAAACCGTCAACCTTCCTCACCGCCGGGGGACTCGTAGAGCTTCCTGATAATATATAATGTGGAAAAAATGCAGAGAACGAATAGTTTTTCAGCCCAAGTGATTTCAGATCTCTTGATGCAACAGCCGAACGCCCCCGATGCTTCTCGAGTGTCTTTTTCACGAGCCCTGTAGCTCTCCTACAGCCCGAGTTACGTGCGTAAATGGACAGCACCTCTCAAGATGACTCTAATAAAACGATTAGTTTGGCTACCCAACTCGAGTATAATGACTCGAACAAGACAATAGTTGCGCGAACCTAGTTCGGGCAGCCCAGTTCGAGCTCTGGATTCGACAGGCGAACACGCCTGACGTCTTAAAATCGATTCCTGTCACCATCAGAAATGTAGCCCCCTTCCCCGCCCCAGCGCGAGTTGAGTGCAGGAAACCGAGAGCACTTCTCAAGATGACTCAAACAATACGAATAGTTTCGCTTCTAGATCGGGCAGCAGACCGAGTTCAGAGCTCTGGATTCAACAGACGAATGCGACTGATGATTTCGAATCGCTTTCTGTAAGTATCAGCTCTGTAGCTGTTCTTTAGCTCGAGTTAAGTACCGAAAAGTGAGAGTGTCAAGATGACTCGAATAATACGGATAGGTTTGCTAGCCTAGCCTCTGGATTCAACAGGTGAACGCGCCTGATCATTCGGAGGATTAGCTGTGCTTACCATCTCTGTAGCTGTCCTGAAGCTCGAGTTATCTAGAGAAAACCGACACCGCATATCAAGATGACTCGAAATGGCCGATCCCGCCAGGACGCTTTTTGGCAGTAAAAGGTACCCGATCAAGCTGAGAAGAAGATGGAGAGCGGAAATAAGATCGAATATCACAGGATAGAATACCAGAGCTGAAACGAATTGTTCAATTTTGAGAACAAAAATTTTAACCGACCAAAAGTCAGTCTCTCGAGAATTTTTCTTGCCAACTAGCTCTCCAGCGACACGGAATTACTCTTAAGCTTCCAGCAATAACTTGCTAAGGAAAGCTCTACGAGTTACTAGAGCTCTAACGAATTGTTCTCGAACAATTGTAGCGTCCAAAACCCAGAGAGCGAAGACACCCCTTGGGAATGGAAAATCTCCTTGAGAGCTCTGGGAAGCTCCCATGCAGCGCCGCCCAGGCGCTGCCAGAACCGCTTCCATGCGTGCCTGCACGCGTGCAGACACGCGTGGAAGCTTGCCGGAAGCTCTCCCTCGAAAAAGCCCCTGCGGGGATTCTGGAGCGCTGCGGAGAAGCTCCTGGGGGGCACAACCACGGTCCGGCTTCTAATCTGAAACCCTCTAGCGCTCAGCGAGCTCTCCGGGGAAATTTTCAATTGACCGAAAGTCAGCAAAAGATCCGTCGAGATTTTTCTTGGCAACTAGCTCTCCAGCGCCCCGGAACTGGCGCCGGCGGTGAACCGTCAACCTGGTCACTGCCGGGAACCTCGTAGAGCTCCTAGCACGCGTGGGAGTAGCATCAAAACAGAGCGCTTCTGGAAGCATTTCTCGAGAAAGGGAAATCACGATTTTTTTCATGTCGGCATAAAGTTGGTTCCGCCAAGTGTTTTGGTAGTAAAACTGCATCTAGAGAGCTGATATTAAGACGCAGAGGCCTTCATAACCTTCTGCAGGTGCGAAAAATCTGCTTTCTCAATAAACTGGCGCCGGCGGTGAACCGTCAACCTGGTCACCGCCGGGAACCTCGCAGTGCTTCTTTGACGCGTAGGAGTGCTCAGAGTCGAACAAGACAGCTTCTGGAAGCATTTCTCGAAAAAGGAAAAAAATGATTTGTTTCGTGTCGACGTGAAGATGGTTCCCCCAAGTGTTTTGATAGTGAAAATGCCTAGAGAGCTCATATTAAGAAAGAGAGGCCCTCATAGTCGTTTACAGGTGCGAAAAATCTGCTTTCTCAAAATGAATTGTCAAATATCTTTGAATTTTTTGCAAAACCACCCAAAAGTTGTCACATTCTCCGCCTCGGCCGGCTGGGCCAACTAGCTTCACCCCGCGCCGGAATTCCTCTAGCTCATCAATGACGAAGAGCTCTACAGCGTCCAAAACCCGGAGAGCGAAGAGAATCTTGGAGACGGAAAATCTTTTCTCGAGGGCCTTGGGAGCCCCCCTGGAGCGCGGCGGAACCGCTGCCAGAAACGCTTCCATTCGTGCCTGCACGCATGCAGGCACGCGTGGAAGCTTGCCGGAAGCTCCCCTGGACACGTTGCCGGCTCGCACGACCTGCTCCGGGGATTCTGGAGCGCTGCGGAGGAGCTCCTGGCGGGCACCACCACCGTCCGGTTTTTAATCTTAAACCCTTTAGCTCTCAGCGAGCTCTCCGGGAATTGTCAAATATTTTTCAAATATTCGCAAAACCACCCAAAAGATGTCACAACATTGTCCGCCTCGGCCGGTGGCCGAACTTGGTAGCGTCCAAAACCCGGAGAGCAAAGCGAACAGACACGGGAAAATCGTCCTGGCAAGCCCACGGAAGCTCTCGTGAAGCTCTTCTGGGGCTCTGGGGGCCGCACTGCAGCGTCTCTGAAACGCCGACAAGAAAGCTTCCACGAGTGCCTGCACGCGTGCAGGCACGCGTGGACGCATGCCGGAAGCTCTCCCGGACCAGCTGCCGGCTCAGGCGAGGTGCTGCCAGGATCGTGGAGCGGCGGAGATGGGCTGCTGCCGGAAGCTCCCCCAGACCCGCTGCCGGGACGAACGAACTGCTACGAGGATCGTGGACCGGCGAACATGGGCTGCTGGCGGGCGCTGCCAGGAACGCGTCCACGCGTGCCTGCACACTTGCAGGCACGCGTGGAAGCTTGCTGGAAGCCCCCCGGACCTGCTGCCGGCTCCAACGAACCCCTTCCGAGGATTCTGGAGCGGCGGAGATGGGCTGCTGGCGGGCACCACCACCGCCTAGCTTCTAATCTTAAACCCCCTAGCTCTCAGAGAGCTCTCCGGGAAAAACCGAACCCAAGTTACCACATTGTCTCTTAAGGTCGGGTCGGCGAACCGCCCTGCGCCCGAATTCCTCTTAGCTCATCTTGCCGAGGAGCTCTACGAGGTACTAGCTCTCCAGCGCGCCGGAAGTACTCTTAAGCTTCCAGCAACTAGCTAAGGGAAGCTCTACGAGTTACTGGGCGCCGGCGGTAAACCGTGAACCTTTGTTAACGCCGGGGGACTCGTAGAGCTTCCTGACAACATATAATGTTTCCCGGAGAGCTCTCTGAGAGCTAAAGGGCTTTAGATTAGAAGCCGGACGGTGGTGGTGCCCGCCAGCAGCCCCTCGCAGCGCCTTGCCGGACCCGGCAGCGGGTCCGGGAGAGCTTCCTGCAAGCTTCCACGCGAGCCTCCACGCGTGCAGGCACGCGTGGAAGCGTTCCTGGCAGCGTTTCGGAAACGATGCTTTCCCGTCCCCGAAGGGTCTCTTCGCTCTTCGGGTTTTGGACGCTACCAAGTCGGAACAAATTACACAGAAAAAAATATGTTCCCGGAGAGCTCGCTGAGAGCTAAAGGGCTTAAGATTAGAAGCCGGACGGTGGTGGTGCCCGCAAGGAGCTCCTCCGCGGCGCTCCAGAATCCCCGGAGCAGGTCGTGCGAGCCGGCAACGTGTCCGGGAGAGCTTCCGGCAAGCTTCCACGCGTGCCTGCATGCGTGCAGGCACGAATGGAAGCGTTTCTGGCAGCGGTTCCGCCGCGCTCCAGGGGGGCTCCCAAGGCCCTCGAGAAAAGATTTCCCGTCTCCGAGATTCTCTTCGCTCTCCGGGTTTGGACGCTACCAAGTCAGCCCAAGCAATTTCAGATCCTCGAATGCAACAGTCGAACGCCCCCGATGCTTCTGGAATGTCTTCTCTACGAGCTCTGTAGCTCTCCTACAGCCCGAGTTACGTGCGTAAATCGACAGCACCTCAGACCTCTGCATGCGACAGGCGGACGCGTCTGATGTCTTTGAATCGATTCCTGTGATTACCAGCCCTGCAGCCCCCCTAGAGCCCGAGTTAAGTGCAAGAAACGGACAGCACCTCTCAGGATAACTCGAAGAATACGAATAGTTTCGCGAACCTAGTTCGGGCAGCAGACAAAGATCGGAGCTCTGGATTCGAAAGGCGCACGCGCCTGATGTCTCCGAATCGATCCCAGTGATTACCAGCAATGCAGCCCCCCTACAGCCCGAGTTAAGTGCAGAGAACCGACAGCATCTCTCAAGATGACTCGAACAATACGAATAGTTTCGCGATTCTAGATCGGGCAACAGACCGAGTTCAGAGCTCTGGATTCAACGGACAACGGCGACTGATGATTCTGAATCAGATTCTGTACGCATCGACTCTGTAGCTGTCCAGTAGCGCGAGTTAAGTACAGAAAACCGAGAGCGTCTGTCAAGATGACTCAAATAATACGAATAGGTTTGTGGACCTAGCTCGGCTAGCAGACCGAGTTCAGACCTCTGGGTTCAAAAGGCGAACGCGCCTGATCATTACTGGGCGCCGGCGGTAAACCGTCAACCTTGGTTACCGCCGGGGAACTCGTAGAGCTTCCTAGCTCGACTTAAGTTGCACCTACTAACATTTTGACTCGAAGTAAATATTGTTCGACCTCTGGAGGCGACAGGCGGACGCGTCTGATGTCTGCAAATCGACTCCTGGCATTACCAGCCCTGCAGCCCCCCTACAGCCCGAGTTAAGTGCAGAAAACCGACAGCACCTCTCAGGATGACTCGAACAATACAATAGTTTCGCGGACCTAGTTCTGGCAGCAGACCGAGTTCGGAGCTCTGAATTCGACAAGCGGACACGCCTGATCTCTTCACATCGATTCCTGTGACAACAAGCACTCTAGCCCCCCTCAGCGCGAGTGAAGAAAACCGAGAGCACTCCTCAAGGTGACTGAACCAATACGAATATCTTCGCGATTCTAGATCGGGCAGCAGACCGAGTTCAGAGCTCTGGATCCGACAGACAAACGCAACTGATGATTCTGAATCGGTCAGAATATCAGCTCTGTAGCTGTCCTACAGCTCGAGTTAAGTACGGAAAACCGAGAGTTCCTATCAAGATGACTCGAATAATACGAATAGGTTTGCGGACCTAGCTCGGCTAGTAGACCGAGTTCAGACCTCTGGATTCAACAGGCGAACGCGCCTAATCATTCTACATCGATTAGCTGTGCATACCAGCTCTGTAGCTGTCCCAAAGCTCGAGTTATGTTCAGAAAACCGTCAGCGCGTATCAAGATGACTCAAAACGGCCGATCCCGCCACAGTGCTTTTCGATAGTAATATTCACCCGATCGAGCTGAGATCAAGATGGCGAGCGGTAATAAGATCGAATATCACGGGAAAAAATACTAGAGCCCAAACGAATTGTTGAATTTTGAGAACAAAATTTTCAACCGACCAAAAGTCACCAAAAGTTCCGTCGAGATTTTTCGAGCCAACTAGCTCTCCAGCGCGCCGGAATTACTCTTAAGCTTCCAGCAACTAGCTTAGGGAAGCTCTACGAGTCATGAATCGATTACATGTGCTTACCAGCTCTGTAGCTGTCCTGAAGCTCGAGTTATCTCAAGAAAACCGACACCGCGTGACAAGATGACTCGAAACGGCCGATCCCGCCCGTGTGCTTTTAGGCAGTAAAAGGTACACGATCGATCTCAGATCAAGATGGCGAGCGGGAATAAGATCGAATATCACGGGAAAAAATACTAGAGCTCTAACAAATTGTTGAACTGGGCGCCGGCGGTAAGCCGTCAACCTTGGTTACCGCCGGGAGACTCGTAGAGCTTCCTAGCTCGACTTAAGTTGAGAAAAACCGACAGCACATACCAACATTCCGACATATAGTGAATATTTTTACCTTACCTCTGAATGCGACAGGCGGGCGCGTCTGATGTCTGCGAATCGACTTCTGTCATTACCAGCCCCGCAGCCCCCCTCAGCCCGAGTTAAGTGCAGAAAACCGACAGCACCTCTCAGGATGACTCGAACAATACGAATAGTTTCGCGGACCTAGTTCGGGCAGCAGACAGAGTTCAGAGCTCTGGATTCGAGAGGCGGACGCGCCTGATGTCTTCAAATCAATTCATGTGACCACCAGCACTGTAGCCCCCCTCAGCGCGAGTTGAGTGAAGAAAACCGAGAGCACTTCTCAAGATGGCCCGACCAATACGAATAGTTTCGCGATTCTAGATCGGGCAGCAGACCGAGTTCAGAGCTCTGGATTCGACAGACAAACGCGACTGATGATTCTGAATCCGTTTCTGTACATATCAGCTCTGTAGCTGTCCTACAGCTCGAGTTAAGTACAGAAAACCGAGAGTTCCAGTCAATATTACTCGAATAATACGAATAGGTATGCGGACCTAGCTCGGCTAACAGACCGAGTTCAGACCTCTGGATTCAACAGGCGAACGCGCCTAATCATTCTACATCGATTAGCTGTGCTTACCAGCTCTGTAGCTGTCCTAAAGCTCGAGTTATGTTCAGAAAACCGTCAGCGCGTATCAAGATGACTCAAAACGGCCGATCCCGCCACAGTGCTTTTCGATAGTAATATTCACCCGATCGAGCTGAGATCAAGATGGCAAGCGGGAATAAGATCGAATATCACGGGAAAAAATACTAGAGCTCTAACGAATTGTTGAATTTCGAGAACAAAATTTTCAACCGACCAAAAGTCACCAAAAGTTCCGTCGAGATTTTTCTTGCCAACTAGCTCTCCAGCGCGCCGGAATTACTCTTAGCTTCCAGCAATAACTTGCTAAGGGAAGCTCTACGAGTTATTTCGAGAACAGAACTGGGCGCCGGCGGTAAACCGTCAACCTTGGTTACCGCCGGGAGACTCGTAGAGCTTCCTAGCTCGACTTAAGTTGAGAAAACCGACAGCACCTACCAACATTCCGACGTATAGTGAATATTTTTCGACCTCTGAATGCGACAGGCAGGCGCGTCTGATGTCTGCGAATCGATGTCTGTGATTACCAGCCCTGCAGCCCCCCTACAGCTGGAGTTAAGTGCAGAAAACCGACATGACCTCTCAGGATGACTCGAACAATACATTGGTTTTGCACCTAATTCGGGCAGCAGACCGAGTTCCGAGCTCTCGATTCGACAGGCGAACGCGCCTGATGTCTTCAAATCAATTCCTGTGACCACCGGCACTGTAGCCCCCCTCAGCGCGAGTTGAGAGAAGAAAACCGAGAGCACTTCTTAAGATGACTCCAACAATACGAATACTTTGACAAACCTAGTTCGAGTATAGTTCAGACCTCTGCATGTGACAGGCGGACGCTTCTGATGCCTCTCAATCGATCCCTGTGATAACCAGCCCTGCAGCCTCCCCTACAGCCGAGTTAAGTGCAGGAAAACGACAGCACCTCTCAGGATGACTCGAACAATACGAATAGTTTCGCGGACCTAGTTCGGGCAACAAACCGAGTTCGGAGCTGTGGATTCCGCAGGCGAACGCGCCTGATGTCTCCAAATCGATTCCAGTGATAACCAGCCATGCAGCACCACTACAGCCCGAGTTAAGTGCAGAGAACCGACAGCATCTCGCAAGCGACTCGAAGAATACGAATAGTCTCGCGATTCTAGATCGGGCAGCAGACCGAGTTCAGAGCTCTGGATTCAACAGACAAACGCCACTTATGATTTTGAATCGGTTTCTGTAAGTATCAGCTCTGTAATTGTCCTGTAGCTCGAGTTAAACAGAAAACCGAGAGTTTCTGTCAAGATGACTCGAATAATAAAAATAAGTTTACGGACCTAGCTCGGCCAAAAGACCGAGTTCAGACCTCTGGATTGAACAGGCGAACGCGCCTAATCATTCTACATCGATTAGCTGTGATTCCCAGCTCTGTAGCTGTCCTAAAGCTCGAGTTATCTTCAGAAAACTGTCAGCGCGCATGAAGATGACTCAAAACGGCCGATCCCGCCACAGTGCTTTTCGATAGTAATATTCACCCGATCGAGGTGAGATCAAGATGGCGAGCGGGAATGAGATCGAATATCACGGGAAAAAATACTAGAGCTCTAACGAAGTGTTGAATTTCGAGAACGAAATTTTCAACCGACCAAAAGTCAGCAAAAGTTCCGTCGAGATTTTTCTTGCTAACTAGCTCTGGAGCGCGCCGGAATTACTCTATGCTTCCAGCAATAACTGGGCGCCGGCGGTAAACCGTCAACCTTGGTTACCGCCGGGAAACTCGTAGAGCTCCCTAGCTCGACTTAAGTTGAGAAAACCGACACTCATAGTGAATATTTTTTGACCTCTGAATGCGACAGGCGGACGCGTCTGATGTCTGCGAATCGACTCCTGTCATTACCAACCCTGCAGTGCAGCCCCCCTACAGCCCGAGTTAAGTGCAGAAAACCGACAGTAACTCTCAGGATGACTCGAACAATAAAATAGTTTCGCGAACCTAGTTTGGGGAGCAGACGACCGAGTTCCGAGCTCTAGATTCGACAGGCAGACGCGTCTGATCTCTCCGAACCGATTCCTGTTAGAACAAGCACTGTAGCCCCCCTCAGCGCGAGTTGAGTGAAGGAAACCGAGAGCACTTCTCAGGATGGCTCGACCAATACGAATCCTTTCGCGATTCTAGATCGGGCAGCAGACCGAGTTCAGAGCTCTGGATTCGACAGAAAAACGCAACTAATGATTATGGATCGGTTTCTGTGAATATCAGCTCTGTACCTGTCCTACAGCTCGAGTTCAGTACAGAAAACCGAGTTTCTGTTAAGATGACTCGAATAATACGAATAGGTTTGCGGGCCTAGCTCGGCTAACAGACCGAGTTGAGACCTCTGGATTCAACAGGCGAACGCGCCTAATCATTCTACATCGATTAGCTGTGCTTACCAGCTCTGTAGCTGTCCTAAAGCTCGAGTTATGTTCAGAAAACCGTCAGCGCGTATTTTGATGACTCGAAACGGCCGATCCCGCCAGAGTGCTTTTCGATAGTAATATTCACCCGATCGAGCTGAAATCAAGATGGCGAGCGGCAAGAAGATCGAATATCACGGAAAAAAATACTAGAGCTCAAACGAATTGTTGAATTTCGAGAACCGAATTTTCAACCGACCAAAAGTCACCAAAAGTTCCGTCGAGATTTTTCTTGCCCACTAGCTCTCCAGCGCGCCGGAATTACTGGAATCCGGCGGCAAACCGTCAACCAGGTAACCGCCGGGAGCCTCGTAGAGCTCTGTTCTCGCGAGGCGCTTCTCAGAGCTCACGAAAAAAGCTTACTCGAGCAAGAAGAAAGCTCAAAAAAAATGTTTTTTTCATTTTTCATTTAAAGCTCGAATGCGAGACCGAGTTTAGGCCTCTCGATACGAGGAAAAAACGCGCCCGGTGATACAGAATCCGTTTATATGCGTACCAGCTCTGTAGCTGATCTAAATATTCAGAGAAAGGGAACCGACAGCACTAGTCAGAATGTCTCGTATAATACAAATTGTGTTGCAGATCTAGCTCGAGTAGAAAACCGAGTTCAGACCTATCCATGGAGCGAACGAACGCCTCTCATGTTTCTGGATCAGTTTCTGTGTGCATCAGCTCTGTAGCTGTCCTAAATCTCGATTTAAGTACAGAAAACCGTCAACGCGTGTCAAGTGACTGGAAACGGCCGACGGTTCCTCAAGTCTTTCGATAGTATTATTACAGCTACGGACCTGAGAATTTAACTGGCAAGCGCGGCACGACGCACTACAGGTGGGAAAAATACCGGTGCTCAAAACGATTTTTTTGAAACTGGCGCCGGCGGTGAACCGTCAACCTGGTCACCGCCGGAAACCTCGTAGAGCTCCTCTCACTAGTAAGAGTCCAGAGTCGACACAGAATCAAAAAATGGAGATGTTTCGAAAATCTTGAAATTCGATTTTTTCGATGTTCATATTTGCTCAGTTCCCGGAAGTCAACTCATGCAAAAATGCATCGAAAGAGCTGAGCTGCTGTTAGAGAGGAGTTCATATGCCAATGCTCGGCGTAAAAATCTGCTTTTTCAAAATAAATGGTCAAATATCTTTCAAATTTTCGCAAACCCACCCAAAAATTGTCACATTGTCCGCCTCGGCCGGCTGGGCCAACTAGCTCCACCCCGCGCCGGAATTTCTCTAGCTCATCGATGCCGAAGAGCTCTACGAGGTATTTCAGAAAAAGATAGAAAAACCTACCCCAAGTCGTCACACTGGGCGCCGGCGGTAAACCGTCAACCTTGGTTACCGCCGGGGGACTCGTAGAGCTTCCTAACTCGACTTAAGTTGAGAACACAGACAGCACTTACCAACAATCTGACTTATAGTGAATAGTTTTTGACCTCTGAATGCGACAGACGGACGCGTCTGATGTCTGCGAATCGACTCCTGTCATTACCAGCCCTGCAGCCCCCTACAGCCCGAGTTAAGTGCAGAAAACCGACAGCACCTCTCAGGATGACTCGAACAATAGGAATAGTTTCGCGGACCTTCGGCAGACAGAGTTCAGAGCTCTCTATTCGACAGGCGGACGCGCCTGATGTCTTTAAATCGATTCCAGTGATTACCAGCCATGCAGCCCCCCTACAGCCCGAGTTAAGTCCAGATACCCGACAGCATCTCGCAAGCGACTCGAACGATACAAATAGTTTCGCGATTCTAGATCGGGCAGCAGACCGAGTTCAGAGCTCTAGATTCGACAGACAAACGCAACTGATGATTCTGAATTGAGGCCTGTAAATATCAGCTCTGTAGCTGTCCTACAGCTCGAGTTCAGTGCAGAAAACCGAGAGTTTCTGTCAAGATGACTCGAATAATACGAACAGGTTTGCGGACCTAGCTCGGCTAGCAGACCGAGTTCAGACCTCTGGGTTCAACAGGCGAACGCGCCTGATCATTCTGCATGCATTAGCTGTGCTTACCAGCTCTGTAGCTGCCCTAGAGCTCGAGTTATGTTCAGAAAACCGTCAGCGCATATCAAGATGACTCAAAACGGCCGATCCCGCCAGAGTGCTTTTCGATAGTAATACTCACCCGATCGAGCTGAGATCAAGATGGCGAGCGGGAATAAGATCGAATATCACGGGAAAAAATACTAGAGCTCAAACGAATTGTCAAATTTCGAGAACGAAATTTTCTAACCGAGCAAAAATCACCAAAAGTTCCGTCGAGATTTTTCTTGCCAACTAGCTCTCCAGCGCGCCGGAACTGGGCACCGGCGGTAAACCGTCAACCTTGGTTACCGCCGGGGAACTCGTAGAGCTCCCTAGCTCGACTTAAGTTGAGAAAACCGACAGCACCTACCAACATTCTGACTTATAGTGCATATTATTTGACCTCTGAATGCGACAGGCAGACGCGTCTCATGTCTGCGAATCGACTCCTGTCATTACCAGCGCTGGAGCCCCCCCCCCCTAAAGCCCGAGTGAAATGCAGAAAACCGACAGCATCTCTCAGGATGACTCGAACAATACAATAGTTTCGCAGACCTAATTCGGGCAGCAGACCGAGTTCCGAGCTCTGGATTCGACAGACGGACGCGCGTGATCTCTTCAAATCGATTCATGTGAGAACCAGCACTGTAGCCTGCTCTCAGCGGAAGTTGAGTGAAGAAAACCGAGCGCATCTCTCAAGATGACTCGACCAATACGAATAATTTCGAGTCTGGATCGGGCAGCTGACCGAGTTCAGGGCTCTCGATTCGACAGACAAACGCAACTGACGATTCTGAAGCAGTTTATGTAAATATCAGCTTTGTAGCTGTCATACAGCTCGAGTTTAGTACAGAAAACCGAAAATCGGCCTGCTGCTCGAGCTAGGTTCGCAAAACTATTCGTATTGTTCGAATCATCTTGAGAAGTGCTTAAACTTTCTGCACTGAACTCGTGCTGGAGGAGGGCTACAGTGCTGCGGGTCACACAAATCGATTTGCACAGATCAGGCGCGTCCGTCGGTCGATTCTAGAGCTCTGAACTCGGTCTGCTGCTCGATTTAGATCCGCGAAACTATTGTATTATTCGAGTCCTCCTGAGAGATGCTGTCAGTTTTCTGCACTTAACTCGGTCTTCAGCGGGGCTGCAGGGCTTTTAATTAGATGGGTCGATTTGCAGACATCAGACGCGTCCGCCTCGTGCATTCAGAGGTCTGAATTCGGTTTAATACTCGAACTGGATTGCGAAACTATTTGTTTTTTCTTAGAGTCATCTTGAGAGGTCTGAAATCGCTTGGGCTGAAAAACTAGTCGTTCTCTGAGTTTTTTTTCCACACTCTATGCTGTCAGGAAGCTCTACCAGTCCCCCGGCGGTAACAAAGGTTGACGGTTTACCGCCGGCGCCCAGTTCTGGGGCGCTGGAGAGCTAGTTGGCAAGAAAAATCTCGACGGACCTTTTGATGACTTTGAGTCGGTTGAAAATTTTGTTCTCGAAATTCAACAATTCGTTAGAGCTCTAGTATTTCTTCCCGTGATATTCGATCTTATTCTCGCCCGCCATCTTGATCTCAGCTCGATCGGGTACCTTTTACTGCGAAAAAGCGCTCCGGCGGGATCGGCCGTTTCGAGTCATCTTGATACGCGGTGACGGTTTTCTCAAGATAACTCGAGCTTCAGGGCAGCTACAGAGCTGGCCAGCACAGCTTATGGATTCAGCATGATCAGGCGCGTTCGCCTCTAGAACCTAGAGGTCTGAACTCGGTCTGCTAGCCGAGCTAGGTCCGCAAATCTATTAGTATTATTCGAGTCATCTTGACAGACGCTCCCGGTTTTCTGTACTTAACTCGAGCTACAGCACAGCTGCAGAGCTGATACGTACATAATCCGATTCATAATCATCAGTGGCCGTTGTTTGTTGAATCTAGAGCTCTGAACTCGGTCTGCTGCCAATCCAGAATCGCAAAACTATTTGTATCGTTCGAGTCATCCTGAGAGATGCTGTCGGTTCTCTGCACTGAACTTGGGCTGTAGGGGGGGCTGCACGGCTTGTAATCACTGGAGTTGATTCGGGACATCAGGCGCGTCCGCCTTCCGAATCTAGAGCTCCGAATTCTGTCTGCTGCACGAACTAGGTCCGCAAAACTATTCGTATTGTTCAAGTCATGTTGAGAGGTGTTGTCGGTTTCCGGCACTTAGCTCGGGCTGTAGGGGTCTGCAGGGCTGGTTCTCACAGGAATCGATTCAGAGGCATCAGACGCGTCCGCTTGTGCCATGCAGAGGTCTGAACTCGGTCAGATACTCGAGGGAGGTTTGCCAAACTATTCGTATTGTTCGAGTCATCTTGAGAGGCGCTGTCGATTTACGCACGAAACTCGGGCTGTAGGAGAGCTACAGAGCTCGTACAGAAGACAATCCAGAAGCATAGGAGGCGTTCCATTCGAGAGGTCTGAAATTGGTTGGGCTGAAAAACTTTTTTCAGTGTATTTACGGTTTACCGCCAGCGCCCAGTTTTGTTCTCGAAAGTCGACAGTTCGTTTGTGCTCTAGTACTGGGCGCCGGCGGTAAACCGTCAACCTTGGTTACCGCCGGGGGACTCGCAGAGCTTCCTAACTCGACTTAAATTGAGAAAACAGACAGCACTTACCAACAATCTGACTTATAGTGAATAGTTTTTGACCTCTGAATGCAAGAGACGGATGCGTCTGATGTCTGCGAATTGACTCCTCTCATTACCAGCCCTGCAGCCCACCTGCAGCCCGAGTTAAGTGCAGAAAACCGACATCACCTCTCAGGATGACTCGAACAATAGGAATAGTTTCGCAGACCTAGTCCGGGCAGCAGAGAGAGTTCAGAGTTCTGTATTCGACAGGCGGACGCGCCTGATGTCTTCAAATCGATCCCAGAGATTACCAGCCATGCAGCCCCCCTACAGCCCGAGTTAAGTCCAGATAATCGACAGCATCTCGCAAGCGACTCGAACGATACGAATGGTTTCGAGATTCTAGATCGGGCATCAGGCCGAGTTCAGAGCTCTGGATTTGACAGAAAAACGCAACTGACGATTCTAAATTGATGCTTGTGAATATAAGCTTTCTAGCTGTCCCACAGCTCGAGTTAAGTGCAGAAAACCGATAGTTTCTGTCAAGATCACTCGAATAATACGAACAGGTTTGGGGACCTAGCTCGGCTAGCAGACCGAGTTCAGACCTCTCGCTTCAACAGGCGAACGCGCCTGATTATTATGCATGCATTAGCTGTGCTTACCAGCTCTGTAGCTGCCCTACAGCTCGAGTTATGTTCAGAAAACCGTCAGCGCATATCAAGATGACTCAAAACGGCCGATCCCGCCACAGTGCTTTTCGATAGTAATATTCACCCATCCAGCTGGGATCAAGATGACGAGCGGGAATAAAATCGAATATCACGGGAAAAAATACTAGAGTTCAAATGAATTGTCAAATTTCGAGAACAAAACTGGCGCCGGCGGTGAACCGTCAACCTGGTCGCCGCCGGGAACCTCGTAGAGCTCATTTCACGCGTAAGAGTGCTCGAAGTCGAAAGAGAGAGCTTCTGGAAGCATTCCTCGCAAAAAAAAAAAAAAAAAAAAAAAAAAAAAAAAAAAAAAAAATCGTGTCGATATGAAGATGGTTCCGCCAAGTGTTTTGATAGTAAAAGTGCGCCTACAGAGCTCATACTAAGAGAGAGAGGCCCTCGTGGTCGTTTACAGGTGCGAAAAATCTGCTTTCTCAAAATGAATTGTCAAATATCTTTCAAAAAATTGCAAAACCACCCAAAAGTTAACACTTTGTCCTCTCTGGCCGGGTCGACCAACTAGCTCCACCCCGCGCCGGAATTCCTCTAGCTCAGCGATGCCGAAGAGCTCTACGAGGTCTGGGCGCCGGCGGTAAACCGTCAACCTTTCTTACCGCCGGGGGACTCGTAGAGCTTCCTGACAACATATAATGTGTAAAAAAATTCAGAGAACGACTAGTTTTTCAGCCCAAGCGATTATAGACCTCTCAAGATGACTCTAACAAAACAAACGAACAGTTTTCCAATCGAGCTCGAGTATGAAACCGAGATCAGACCTCTGAATGCGACAGGCGGACGCGTCTGATGTCTGCGCATCGATTCCTGTGATTACCAACTCTGCAGCCCCCCATACAGCCTGAGTTAAGTGCAGAAAACCGAGAGTGCCTCTCAGGATGACTCGAATAGCACAACAGTTTCGCGGATCTCGTTCGAGCAGCAGACCGAGTTACGAGCTCTCCATTCGACGAACGGACGACCTGATGTCCTGAAATCGATTCCTGTGACCAGCAGCACTGTGACCCTCCCCCAGCACGATTTAAGTACAGAAAATCGAGAGCACTTCTCAAGATGACTCGAACAATACCAATAGGTTCGCGAACCTAGCTCGGGGAGCAGGCCGAGTTCAGAGCTCTTGATTGAACAGACGAACGCACCTGATAATTCTCAATCGATTTCTGTGAAAATCAGCTCTGTGGCTGCCCTACAGATCGAGTAAGTTCGAAAAACCGAGAGCGTCTCCTACAATGACTCGAATAATACGAATAGGTTTGGGACCCTAGCTCGGCTAGCAGACCGAGTTCAGACCTCTGGATTGAACAGGCGAACGTGCCTGGTCATTCTGAATGCATTAGCTGTGCTGACCAGCTCTGTAGTTGTCCTGAAGTTCGAGTCATCTTGAGAAGACCAACAGCGCGTATCAAGATGACTCGAAACGGCCGTTCCCGTCCGTGCGCTTTTTGGCCTTCAAAGTTACCCGATCGAGCTGAGATCAAGATGGCGAGCGGGAATAAGATCGAATATCACGGGAAAAAAATCTAGAGCTCTAACGAATGGTCAAATTTCGAGAACAAAATTTTCAACCGACCAAAAGTCAGCAAAAGGTCCGTCGAGATTTTTCTTGCCAACTAGCTCTGGAACGCGCCGGAATTACTCTTAGCTTCCAGCTATAACTAGCTAATGGAAGCTCTACGAGTTACTGGCGCCGGCGGTGAACCGTCAACCTGGTCACCGCCGGGAACCTCGTGGACCTCATTTCACGCGTAAGAAGTGCTCGGAGTCGAAAGAGAGAGCTTCTGGGAGAATTTCTCGAAAAAAGAGAAACAAAGGTTTTTTTCCTGTCGACATGAAGATGGTTCCTCCAAGTGTTTTGATAGTAAGAGTGCGCCTACACAGCTCATACTAAGACAAAGAGGCCCTCGTAGTCGTTTACAGGTGCGAAAAATCTGCTTTCTCAAAATGAATTGTCAAATATCTTCCAAAATATTGCAAAACCACCCAAACTGGGCGCCGGCGGTAAACCGTCAACCTTTCTTACCGCCGGGGGACTCGTAGAGCTTCCTGACAATATATAGTATGTGGAACGAATTTCAGAGAACGACCAGTTTTTCAGCCCAAGCGATTATGAACCTCCAAAGATGACTCTAACAAAACAAACAAACAGTTTTCCAATCGAGCTCGAGTATGAAACCGAGTTCAGACCTCTGAATGCGACAGGCGGACGTGTCTCATGTCTGCGGATCGATTTCTGTGATTACCAGCTCTGCAGCCCATACAGTATGAGTTAAGTGCAGAAAACCGAGAGTACCTCTCAGGATGACTCGAATAATACAACAGTTTCGCAGATTTCGTTCGAGCAGCAGACCGAGTTTCGAGCGATCGGTTCGACGAACGGACGCGCCTGATGTCTCGAAATCGATTCCTGTGACCAGCAGAGCTATAGCCCTCCCCCAGCACGATTTATGTACAGAAAACCGAGAGCACTTCTCAAGATGACTCGAACAATACGAATGGGTTCGCGAACCTTGCTCGGGGAGAAGGCCGATTTCAGAGCTCTTGATGCAACAGACGAACGCGCCTGATAATTCTCAATCGATTTCTGTTAGTATGAGCTCTGTGGCTGCCCTATAGATCGAGTTAAGTACGAAAAACCGAGAGCGTCTGCTACAATGACTCGAATAATACGAATAGGTTTGCGACCCTAGCTCGGCTAGCAGACCGAGTTCAGACCTCTGGATTCAACAGGCGAACGCGCCTGATCATTCTGAACGCATTAGCTGTGCTGACCAGCTCTGTAGGTGTCCTGGAGCTCGAGTTATCTTGAGAAAACCGACAGCGCCTATCAAGATGACTCGAAACGGTCGTTCCCGCCCGTGTGCTTTTTGGCCTTCAAAGTTACCCGATCGAGCTGAGATCAAGATGGCGAGCGGGAATAAGATCGAATATCATGGGAAAAATACTAGAGCTCTAACGAATTGTCAAATTTCGAAAACAAAATTTTCAACCGACCAAAAGTCACCAAAAGATCCGTCGAGATTTTTCTTGCCAACTAGCTCTGGGACGCGCCGGAATTACTCTTAGCTTCCAGCTATAACTAGCTAAGGGAAGCTCTACGAGTTAAGTTATCACTTTGTCCTTTCTGGCCGGGTCGACCAACTAGCTCCACCCGGCGCCGGAATTCCTGTAGCTCATCGATGCCGAAGAGCTCTACGAGGTATTTCGAGCAAAAGTTGTGAAAAGTTCCGTCGAGATTTTTCTTGCCAACTAGCTCTCCAGCGCTCCGGAACTGGGCGCCGGCGGTAAACCGTCAACCTTTCTTACCGCCGGGGGACTCGTAGAGCTTCCTGACAACATATACTGTCAGCAAAAATTGCAGAGAACGAATAGTTTTTCTGCCCAACTCGAGTATCAGACTGGGTTGAGACTTCTAAATGCGACAGACGGACGCGTCTGATGTCTTCGAATCGATCCCTCTAATATCCGGCCTGCAGCCTCCCTACAGCCCGAGTTAAGTGCAGAACGCCGACAGTAGCTCTCAAGATGACTGGAAGAATACAAACAGTTTCGTGATTCTGGATCGCGCAACAGACCGAGTTCAGAGCTCTGGATTCAACAGACGAACGCGCCTGATGATTCTGAGCGCCCAAACGTGCTGGGAAGCTACAGTGCTTACCAGCACTGTAGCTGCCCTACAGCGCGAGTTAAGTACCGACAACGTGTATCAAGTTGACTCGAATAATACGAATAGGTTTGCGGACCTAGCTCGGCTAGCAGACAGAGTTTAGACCTATGGATTCAACAGGCGAACGCTTCTGATGATTCTGAGCGCGGTAGCAGTGCTCACGTGCACTGTAGCTGCCCTAAAGTTCGAGTTAAGTAGAAAATACCGACAACGCGTATCGAGTTGACTCGAATAATAAAAACAGGTTTGCGGACCTAGCTCGGCTGACAGACCGAGTTCAGACCTCTGGGTTCGACAGCCGAACGCGCCTGATCATTCTGCATGCGTTACCTGTACTTACCAGCTCTGTAGCTGCCCTAGAGCTCGAGTTATCTTCAGAAAACCGTAAGCGCATATCAAGATCACTCGAAACGGCCGATCCCGCCAGAGTGCTTTTTGGCCCTGAAAGTTACCCGATCGAGCTGAGATCAAGATGGCGAGCGGGAATAAGATCGAATATCACGGGAAAAAATACTAGAGCTCAAACGAATTGTTGAATTTCGAGAACAAAATTTTCAACCGACCAAAAGTCAGCAAAAGGTCCGTCGAGATTTTTCTTGCCAACTAGCTCTGGG
>CAUYUJ010020394.1:0-47536 GCA_963575745.1 Prorocentrum cordatum
AATTATCCTGGCAAAGCAACCGAACAGCGATGTGTATAAGCATATCTGGAAGCATCTCCCTTACGATTCAGGTGAGAATCCAGTTGTCGAATTCTGCTGTTTTCGCAGTCGCAATCGCATTCGCAATGGGAACGACCTTAGGATCCAATGGAATCCTAAGGATTCCTAGTGATTCCTAAGGCATCCTTAGGCATCCTTAGGAATCCATAGGAATCCTTAGGACACCTTAGGAATCCTTAGGAATCCTGATTCCTACGGATTCCTAGGGATTCCTAAGGATTCCTAGGGAATCCTAAGGATACCGAAGGATTCGCATGCCTCGGCCTCAGCCTCAGCCTGCCTTAGCCTCAGCCTCCCTCAGCCTCATCCTGTCTCAGCCTAAGCCTCAACCTGTCTCAGCCTCAGCCTGCATCAGCATCAGCCTCAGCCTCAGCCTCAGCCTGCCTCGGCTTGCCTCAGCCTCAGCCTCAGCCTGCCTCGGCCTCAGCCTCAGCCTCAGCCTGCCTCAGCCTCAGCGTCAGCCTCTCAGCCTCAGCCTGCATCAGCCTCAGCCTCAGCCTCAGCCTGCCTCAGCCTCAGTCTCAGCCTGCCTCAGCCTCGGCCTCCTGAGCCTGCCTCGGCCTCAGCCTCAGCCTGCCTCAGCCTCAGCCTGCCTCAGCCTCAGCCTCAGCCTGCCTCGGCGTGCCTCAGCCTCAGCCTCAGCTTGCATCGGCCTCAGCCTGCCTCGGCCTCAGCCTGCCTCAGCTCGGGCATTCAAAATATGGCACAGGATTGGTGTTCTGGGAACACGAACATCACGAAGTGGCCCACAGTTGGCTCCGGGCAATCAAAATATGGTACAGGAATTGTGTTCCGGGAACACGAAGAACACGAAGTGGCTTACAGTTGGCTCCAGGCATTCAAAATGTGGCCTGGGAGTGGTGCTCTGGGAACACGAAGAACACAAAGTGGCCTACAGTTGGCTCTGGGCATTCGAAATGTGGCCTGGGAATTGTGTTCTGGGAAAACGAAGAACACGAAGTGGCCGACAGTTGGCTCCGGGCATTCAAACTGTGGCCTGGGAATGGTGTTCTGGGAACACGAAGAACACGAAGTGGCCTACAGTTGGTTCCGGGCATTCAAATGTGGCCTGGGAATGGTGTTCCGGGAACACGAAGAACACGAAGTGGCCTACACTTGGCTCCGGGCATTCAAAATGTGGCCTGGGAATGGTGTTCTGGGAACGGATTCCGAAGAATTCCTAAGGATTCCTAAGGATTCTTGGGGCTGAGGGATCCGTCCGGTTCCTTGTCTGGTTCCCGCCCAGACCCCCTTGGGGCGTCAAGATGCTTTTTTTTGACACCACTAGAAACCTATCAGCAAAAGCTGTTAGGTAAATAAGCACACACACACACACACACACCAACAACAACAAAAAATAGTCTGGGGACGACTTTTTATTTTGTTTTGCCATTTTCGATTGTTTTGCATATGTTTTATCTGTCATCGAAAATCGGCCTGGAGGGGGACATGCCCGACCTAACGGTGGGCCCCTTGGCGGGAGCCCGGCGGGAGCAGAGGGGGGCGAGACGTCAGCACGTGTTTGGATTCGGGGTTCCAAAGGGGGCCACGTGAAGTTCCCGCCCAGGCGCACAGGGCCCTCGTTCTCCCACCGCGCGGGCGGTCAGAAGCGAATCCAGCTCCCTCGGTGGGTGCCCTACCGACCTCCCCCCCCCCCAGACATCCGACGCCGTAATTTCGCTCGCAGTGTGGACCCCCAGATGTCTGGACCCCTTCCCCCGGGCCGGCTTTTCATCCCAGGCCCTTTCTTGACAGTCCCAGGGCCCAGCGAGAACCCCTGGAGGCCGAAAACGCATGAAAATGTCTCATTTGCGAAAAGCGGGTCCGCCCTCCCTTGAGATCCGACGTTGGGAAAAAAATGCGACGGCGCCAAAAATCACGGCCAGAACCCGAAACCCAATCTGTTTGCGGCCTTTTTCGAGCCGGGTCGATATGTCATGCTCCCGGGGCCCGAAACCAGGCGAAACAATCCAGTGAGACAAAATTCCAGACGCTTCGCGTAACCCCACCAGTTGACTCGCCCTCTGGACTTCTCCTTGCGGGCCGCCGATCAAAAAGTAACCCCACCAGCCCCCTACGTTGTCACAGTGGTGTTCGTTTCATCGGTAAGTCTTCGCTACGCATTCGTCTCCGTCCTTCCCATGCTGTCGGGGCACTTCCTGTGCTTAGCCACGTTCGTGTTCAAGGTCTTCGTGTTCGGCACGCGCCCTGCTGCTGACCGCCTGGTCGGTTTCGCGGCTTCTGGCGCGCCGTCGCTTTCATTCACTTCTCTACCGGCGCGGCCCGCCGTAGCAGGCTCGGCGTTCGACCCGTTTCGCCCGCCCGCGGACCAAAAAAAAAAAGAACATCCAGAGACGATGCCCAGAGGAGTTGCCTCGATCAGGGAAGTGGGCAGCAGACAGGAAGGGTCCCTCTTGGAGCGCTCTTGGGACACTCTTGGGCGCTCTTGGGGCCGTATTGGGGCTCTCTTGGGCCACTTTTGCGTCTCGGGGGCATCTGGGCGGTCCCGGGGGCCTCTTGGAGCGTCTCGGGTGCCTCGGGGAGCCCCTTCGGGCCACTTGAGGGTCTTTTGGGAGCCTCTTGGAGGCCTCTTGGGCGCCTCTTGGGGCTTCCTAGGTGCCTTTTAGGACCCTTTCGAGGCGCTCTCAGGAGCCTTGCGAGCGCTTTGGGGGCCATATTGGGGGACGTCAATCAAACAAGAAGGGAGCTTTAATTAGCGCTGCCCCTCGGGAGCTTCAAAAGTCGCCTCTTGGGGCGCTCGGGGGGCGCTATTGGAGCGCTCTTGGGATTGTCTCGGGGCTTTATTGGGCCTCTCTGGCAAACCTCTCGGGCCACTTTGAGGCCTCGGATGGCCATCGGAGGAGAAAACGCGAGAAAGCAACCATCACTGATTGCCCTTAGGTTTTGGAAAGATTCTGGCTTTTTGGAGGCCTCCCTGGAGGTCTCGGAGGCGTCTTGGAGCCGTTTTGGAGCGTTGTTGGGCCTCTTGGAGCATCTTGGGAGCCGACTTGAGGCATCTCGGGCTATCTGGGGCCATTTTGGGGAGCATCTTGGGCTTTCTGAGGCCCTCTTGGAGCCATCTTGGGCGAAAAACTACCCTCTGGCACCTCGCAGGGCGCCCCGTCCAGGTCCAGGGGAAGGGGGTAGGGGGGAGGAGTCAAGACACCCTCCTAGATAGCAAGCCTTCTATCTCATTCCCTTCGCCCTCCCGACACAGATGTAACACCCGAGCCTCTACATGTTCTGCAGTCGTTTGAAGATGGACAGCTACTCGGAGCCAAACCGAGCCCATGTGCGCGACGCTGGGGCGAAGTGCGCCACGCGTGCCAGGCGCGCCACGCGCGCCAGGCACCCCTGAGGCCCGAGCGTGCCAGGCACGTTTGGTGCGCTAGATGCGCCACGTGCCTCCGCGTGCGCCAGGTGTGCCGCATACTCCAGCACCGCCAGGTGCGCCACGTTCGGGGCACGTACAGAGTGTGTCGGGTGCGCCTGCGCACAAGACAGCACACATCGGGAAACATGTCTGCCCTCACCATCCATGTCGAAGACCAGTGCCCATCATTGTACCTGGTGGGCCTGCGCACAGCAGGCCATACGCCACCACTTGACAGTGATCGCGGGGTGGCTGCGCATGATCCAGACTTAGTCGCGTGGTGCATTGTGTATTGTTTTTTGTCAGGGATGGTAGCCCTGCGCCTAGCAGGCAATATGCTGACACCCCCGCCGTCCCTGTCATAAAACAATACCAGGTGTTCGTGGGCTTCGCGAACATGACTCTGGACTTTGCTCCGGAGTGTACTCTGTATTGTTCTTTTGACAGGGATATAGGGGCCCCCCATGGGATTATCATTGTTCCTGGTTGGTTGTTGGTCGCTGGGGGAGGGGGTGTATATTAATAGGGGACAGACAGTGACAAACCCTTCCCCGAAGGGAAAGAATGGGATTCAAAGAGGAAGCTCCCTAGACCAACTACGCCCAGAGGGTTGGGGAGGCCGCGCAATGGGCGGGCGGTAAATGAAAGGGGGCAGCGAGCGCTGCCGAAAAGGAGCCCCCTAAGGCCCCTGAGGGAATCCTTTCGGACCCAGAAAGTGGTCCTCAGGGTTCGAAAAGGGTGCCTTTGTGAAGGGGCCATGGGACACACAAATAAGTAGACACGAATAACCGGATCCCCCATATTTTGTCCATATTTTCTCGGTTTTTGTCTTCCCCCCCGCTTCCCATATGTTCCCATATTCTCGGGGGAATCGACGATTACTTGTGTCTGTGTGCTTTTATCCCTCCTGACTTTCCACACACACACACCCAGTGATCGCCCCCAATAATGCCTGCCCGACGCCCAGATCTCACGGTCCTCGGGGGGTGTCCGTGCTTGCCTCCTCCAGGCGGCCGGGGCCAGCCCGCTGGAGGGCGTGCGCGCGGCGGCGGCGGCGCGGGCGGCGCGAGCGGCGCGGGGCGCGGGCAGAAGCCCTCCGACGACCCAGCCTTCGTGAGGTGGTCCCTGGGCAGCGGCGGCGCGCGGAAAAGAGTGGCTCGGGGCATTGGCATCGCTCGGGCGTGCGCCTGTTTCCCTCGGCGTCGAGTCGGGCCTGTCCCTCTACAGGGGGAATGTTCAAAGATGATCACAAGATGGTCTGGGGACGATTTCTTTAAGATTATCGTTTGACCAGTTTGGGGGGTGCCATTGATGCGTATGCTGAATGTGCCGCCCAAAGTCCGCCTGCAAGAGGACAGGCCTGGCGAGGACCCTCGAGGAGCATCCTGGCTCCTCCCGCGAGGAGTGCACGCACGGGGTCGACTCGTCAGGTGCACGGGGGAGGGGGCGCCCGAGCGGTGGCGAGGGGCGCGACGGGGCCCCGCGGCTCGAGGCTCCGAGTCGTCGCGGCCGCTCCCGGCGGCTCCTCGGCGGCCTCCCGGCCTCGGGCCGCCCTCTCACGGCGGCGGCGCCTCGGCGAGGGGCGTCCGGGGGCGCCGGGGGCCTCCCCGAGCGGCCGCCAGGGGCCCGAGCATCAGAGGGCCCCAGAAGCCAAGGTCGGGGGGGGGTCCCAAGAACAGAGAGTCCTAGGGATGGGGGTGTCGGGCGAGGTGGGGGGCATGAAGGGGGCATGGAGGGGGGCGTAGGTCGTTTTTGGGCGAGAAATGGTGGGGTGGGGGGTCCCAAGAACAGAGAGTCCTAGGGATGGGGGGGGGGGGGGCCGGGCACAGGGGTGGAACGCATCGACTCCCAGTCGCCAACCTCCTCGCCGACAGATGGGGGCCGAGAGCCCCAGCCCGCCCAGGGCCGTGCGGGCTCGCCACCTGGGGGGGCACGTCGCCGAGCTGTCGGCGGCGCCTCGCCGATTCCAAGGCGACGTCTCCCCCCCGAGCCAGTCCCATCCTGACGTCCCACCTCATCTGCGCCACCGGCACGGGTACCCTGTAACGGGCACCCTGGCAGCGCGCAGGACGGTGCAGGAAAATGGCAGGAGAGCACCGTTTTCGCGAGTCGTGGTGCAGGGAAGTGGCCAAAGCCCCCATGTGCCGAGTCCCATCTGGATGACCCTCCGAGCCTTGTGAGAAGGCTTCTTAGAAGCTTGCGAGCCCTTCTAAGAGGCCCCATGCCGTCTCAGAAGGCCGCCCCCCCCTAAGACCCCAAATCTGCTCACAACTGCCCGGGCACATCCCGTGTTCCGTCCTTGCGTGTTTTCTGAGCCGCGTTCCAGTCGCGGCGACGAGCACACGCAGAAGCGCCCACAACTCCCCGCGCGCCTCCCCCCTTCCTCGCGCCGCCGAATGACGCTCGACGGCTCCGAGACGGGGCTGAGGTACACCGTGGAGGCGTACGTCGGGAGCGGGACGTTCAGCAGGGTCTTCCGCGTCCGGGGGGCGGCCGCCAGCCGCGGCCACCCGGCGGGGCAGGGGGGCAGAGGGAGCGCCGGCTCAGAGACAGCGGAGGACCGCGTCTACGCCGCAAAGGTGATGCGGAAGAGCGACGCCTACATCCGGGGGCGCCCAAGGGGGGTGAGGACTCGGAGAGAGGAGGAGGAGGAGGTGGAAGAGGGGGAGGAGGAGGAGGAGGAGGAGGAGGGGAGGAGGGGGAGGAGGAGGAGGAGGAGGAGGAGGAGGAGGAGGAGGAGGAGGAGGAGGAGGTGGAGGAGGAGGAGGACGGAGGAGGAGGAGGAGGAAGAGGAGGTGGAGGAGGAGAGGAGGAGGCGGAGGGGAGGAGGATGAGGAGGAGGAGGAGAAGCAGGAGGAGGATGGGAGGAGGATGAGGAGGAGGGGAGTGCGGAGAGGAGGAGCAGGATGAGGAGGAGGAGGAGGAGGAGGAGGAGGAAGGAGGAGGAGGAGGAGGAGGAGGAGGGGAGGAGGAGGAAGGGAGGAGGCGGAGGAGGAGGAGGAGGAGGAGGAGGAGGAGGAGGAGGAGGGGGGGGCAGGGGCCAGTGTCCATGGCCGGGGCCATGAGATCTCCCAGATGCCGTGGCCCCAGCACGTCCCCGGGCCCCGCCCCCTTGTCAGCGCGCATGATGCGTCGGTCCACGATGCGGTGCCCCCCTGCATGGGCCCGCCCCTCTTCGGCGCACCTGATGCGTCCAGTACACCTCTGACGGGCCAAGGGAGGGGCAGATCTTGCAGAAGCTGGAGCGGGTCCAGCGGGATCGGGGCCAGGACGTGTTCACCATGAGGTGCTTCGATTCGTTCGCCACCAGAGACGACGCCGGCGAGGAGTACTGGTGCCTCATCCTCGAGTGGCTGGACGCCTCGCTCTACGACGTCGTGAGGGCCAACGGCAACCGGGGCCTGCACCTGGCCATGGTCCGTGTGATGCTGTCGCAGCTCCTGGAGCAGCTCTCCGTCCTGCAGGAGTTCGACTGCACCCACACGGACATCAAGCACAAGAATTGCTGCCTCGCAGACACCCGGCACTTCCTGCTGCCCGCCAGCGACAGGGGCAGGTCGGGCAGCGCCAAGGATCGCAGGCCTAGAGGTTGACACCAACACCAATATCGGCGGTGTGCCTCCACCGAGGGAAGAAGATCCCGATCTAGGTGATGGTGGTGATATTCTGGCCTCCAAGGTGGCTGAAAGATTGCCACCAACACCGAAATCTAAGATCATCTTTCCCATGTGGAGGCAACCCCCTGTGTTGGTGTTGGTGCCCATTTCCAGGCCTCCGAAAGGAGTGTCACTGCTAGGGGGGCCCCCAGCTCCTCTTGGAAAGCGGGGTTCCAGGATCGAAGTTCGAGGAGGTGTTTCGACGTCGGGGCTCGCCTCGGAGGGCTCTGAGGTGCTCGTGGGGGGCCCACCTCCTCGACGGCATAGCGCTTCCTCAGGGAAGTGTCAAGTCGGGCATGTCCCTCTACAGGAGGAGTATTCAAAAATAGTCCAAAAGAAAGGTCTGGGGACGATGTATTCGTATTTTTGCTTACTTCTTAAACATGTTGTGAGTATCTTGTATCTGTCGTCCAAAAGCCGCCTGTGGGGGGACATGCCCGACCTAAGGGAAGTGGCAACGCCCTCGTGGTGACCCCCCTTTAGCATTGCCCCAGCAGGGGCACCATGATCTTGGCGAGGCCGCACGCCAAGCTCATCGACTACGGCAACGCGGTCTTCGAGGGCGACAGGAAGGCGCACCCCATCCACACGAAGCAGTTCCGCGCGCCCGAGGTCCTGCTCAACGCGGCCCAGGGCTGGGGCCCCCCCAGCGACGTGTGGACCCTGGGCGTCACCGCGGCCTTCCTGCTGTCAGGGCGGCTCCTCTTCAACTCGCACGAGCCCGGCGAGCTCGTGCGCGCGATGGCCGATGCTCTCGGGCCGTTTCCCGCCGCCCTCTTGGCGGGCGCCCGCGACGGGCGCGCGCGCCGAGCCGCGGAGCAGGCCCGCGCTGCGCCGGCGACCGCGGCGGCGACAGCGGTGACAGCAGCGACGACGACGACGACGACGACGACGACGACGACGACGACGACGACGACGACGACGACGACGACGACGACTGCGGCTACGGTTACGGCGGCTGCAGCGGTGGCGACAGCGGCGGCGACGCCGCCGACGGCTGCGCCACCGACCGAGCAGGCCAGCGCGGCAGCGCGGGACCCTCCACGGCTGGCGGAGCAGCTGGGGCTGGGCGGCTTCGGCGAGGGCACCCCGGAGGCCGCGTGCGCCGACCTGGTGCGGCGGATGCTGTCGCTGGACCCCGCGGAGCGCATCGACGCGAAAGCCGCGCTGCGGCACCCGTTCCTCGCCGCCGGGCTCCCCGCGCTGCCGCAGCGGCCGCGCGGCGCGGAGCTCCGGGCGCTGAGGCCCTCTGCGCCGCCCGCCGCGTCCGCTTCCGCACCCGCCGCCCCGGAGCCCGCGGCCCCGCTCACGGCGGCGGCGGGCGAGGGCGCGGCGCGCGGGGAGGTCTCGCCGAGGCGGAGCAGGCTGACGCGGCCCGGCCAGTCGCCCGCCCCAGCGGAAAAAGATGCGCTCTCGGCCACGGGACCCCGCGTGCTGCACCACTCGTCTGGCGCGTTCCCTCGCGAGTGCCTGTGGGTGGGCGGGTCTGGACGTGAGGTGTAGCCCGCACCCTGCCCTTCGAGCAGGGGATCGACCACAGACTGGATTTGCCCCAGAACTGATTTTTCTTGTCGAATCCACGGGCAGTTCGTAGAACTTTCGCAGATCTACGAGTGGTTGACGTGTTGTTGTTGAAGAGTCGACGCGAAAACCAATTCTGGGGTAAATCAATTCTGTAGTCGATCGGGCGGGACGGCGCCCTCCAGGAGGCAATCTTGAACCTGGCGGTCACGTTCCTCAGCTCGGTCCAGCCACGCTACACTTAAGTCGGGCCTGTCCCTCTACAGGGGGAATGTTAAAAAATAGTCAAAAAATAATATGGTGACTATTGTTTGACCATTTTTTGATATTTTTAGTGCATTTTCGGGGTATGCTTTTTTTTCGTTCAAAATCGGCCTGTAGGGGGACAGGCCCGACTTAGCGCTGCATCGACGTGTCCACCAGGTGCCCCCATTGCCAGACGGTGCGCAAAGAGAGGCCAGGCGAGGCAGCGACGGCGGCAGCGGCCGACGAGCACGCCCGGTACGGCAGCGCGGTCCTCCCAATCGCCGTGGAGGCCCGTGGCTTCATTGGTTCAAGTCGGGCCTGTCCCTCTACAGTCGGAATATTCAAAAATAGTCCAAAAATAGTCTGGGGACTATTTTTTACCACTTTGGGGCATTTTCAGGGCACTGTTGGTGTATTTTTTATTGGGTGCATTTTCAGGCCCGACTTAAGCATGGGTGCCGAGAGCATCTGGTCCTTGGAGCACCTGGCGTCTCAGGCTGGCGCTTGCGTCTGGGACTCCTGGGCCGCGCAGCGCCTGCTGCCCAGCCGAAATGGCGCACGGCCCAGGAGGCACCGACTCGTGCACTCCTCTGAAGCAGGCGTCGACCTGCCGTGTCTGGTGTGCGCCCTGAGCGCCACGGAGGCGCAGTTGGCGTGGGGGCCTCCTCCTCCTCCTCCTCCTCCTCCTCCTCCTCCTCCTCCTCCTCCTCCTCCTCCTCCTCCTACTGGGCGCGGACCGTTCATAATACGGCTTCACTTCTTGACGAAGACAGCAGGATGTTGTGCAAGTGGCTGCAGTCGTGTCCCGCAGGAGCAAGAGCAGGAGCACTTGGCAGGAGGAGGATGAAGATCAGGAGGGGAAGAAGCACACAGACACAATGAATCGTCGACTCCCAGGAAGGTATGGGAAAATATGGGAAGTGTAGGGGGAAGACGAAAACCCTGAAAGTATGGGAAAAGATGGGGAATCCTGCGATTTGTGCCTATTTGTCTGTGTGTCCCTGGGCCCCTTCAGAAGAGGTGCGCTGCTCGAGGATCGAAGCTGTGGAACGTGGTTCGATTGGTGTTTTTCCTGCAGGAGGGGGAGGAGGAGGAGGAGGAGGAGGAGGAGGAGGAGGAGGAGGAGGAGGAGGAGGAGGAGGAGGAGGAGGAGGGGGAGGGGGAGGAGGAGGAGGAGGCGGAGGAGGAGGAGGAGGAGGAGGAGGAGGAGGCTGAGGAGGAGGAGGAGCAGGGGGGGCGTGTCTGTGTGGGGTCCCATACGAGGCTTCAAAGGCCCGCGGGCGGCCGGCGGGCGCGCTCCACAACCTTCAGCAGGGGAAAAAACAGACACAGACACAATTAATCGTCGACTCTCCCCCAGGGAAATATGGGAAAAATATTGGAAGGAAGGGGGGAAGGCGAAAACCCAGAAAATATGTAAAATTGTAGGGAATCCTGGTAGTTGTGTCTAGTTATTGTGTGTCCCAGGGCCCCCTCAAATCTGTGGCCCGTGCATTTTGAGAGCGGTGCTGATGAGCACTGGCGCTGGCACAGCAGAAAAGCTGCCCGGAGCTTTAGAATCTGCATTGTAAAATCCTTCATCTCTGCACTGTGGCTGGTTCTCGCCGCGCGCTCATTCCCCTCAACTGTCCTCCTTCTCCTCCCAAAATAGCGCCTGGGATGAAAAAAACAAATTGCATTGGAAAATGAGTTCGGTATCGACATGTTTCGGGAGCCGATGGTTTTGAAGGATTGCGCCTTGCGCGCGCGAGCGCGCGCATGTTGCCCCAACAACATGTGCATACATGTGCTACAACTTGTTCGTGGCATCGATTAAACCATGTCCACCGCATCGTATTGTTTACCAGGGGTCACGCCCAAGCCGGATACGGGTTGCGCACCAAATAGTGTTGTTGCTTTTCATCGGTGGGGTGGACGTGGGGTCCACAAAACATGCGAAAGCACGCAGGAACAAGCTGGAGCCGGATCGGGCCAGTCTGGCTCACGATGCACAGTAGATATTTTGAAGTCTAGTTTCTAGTGTTCCCTTCAGTGTTCCAGAGAGGTGGGCTTTCTGCTGCCAAGGGAGTAGCGACTCTCCAAAGGCATCCGTGGAAGGAGGATGAAGGAGAAGGGAGCAAGGAGGAAAGAGAAGGAGAAGGAGGAAGGGAGCAAGGATGAAGGAGCAGGAATGAAGGAGAACGAGGTATTCATGAGGAGTAACACGACGAGGAGGAGAAGGAGAAGAACAATGAGGAGCAGGACGACGACGACGAGGACGAAGGCGAGACGAGGGAGAAAGAGCAAGAGAGATGAGGGAGAGAGAAAGGACGGAGGAAACATGGGAGGAAACAGGGGAGGACGAGGGACCAGTGACGGGAAAGGGAAGGAGGGGGGAGGAGGAACGATGGAGGAGGAGGAGGAGGAGGAGAAGGACCAGTGCAAATCCAAGACCCGTCAGAGATGTTGGAATCAAATACTCCCTCCAAGCTCCCGTTTCATAGGCCCCTACAAGGGATCATTTCCACAGGGAGCTGCCTCGTTGGGAGACAGTCGTTCGAACCAAAACACCATTCTCGGAACTCCAACGCTTCGGATAAATTTGACTGGTGCGTACTCACGATCCAGATTTGCACCAGAGCACCATTCCTGGGACTTCAACACCGCAAATCCACGCAACTGTTGCACGGTCACAATCCTGAATCCTTCCCAGATACCATGTCTGGTACTTTGACCATGGGAAGCCGTGAAATTATTGCTCACCTGTTTGAAGCCAATGCGCGCGGCGCTAAGGCCAGAGCCACATTTTGAAAACCAACCGCCCTCAATCCGTGAAACGATTGCACATGTTTACGACGAGTGCGCGCGGTGCTTCGGCGAGAGCCACTTGTTGAAAACCAACCTCCCTCAGTCCGTGAAACTCTTGCGAATGTTTCAAACGAATGCGCGCGGCGCTAAGGCGAGAGCCACATTTTTGAAACCAACCACCCTCAATCCATGAAACTCTTGCACATGTTTCAAACGAATGCGCGCGGCGCTAAGGCGAGAGCCACAGTTGGAAGCGTCTCGCCCTCAACCCGCGAAACTCTTGCCAGTTTTCTCAAACGAATGAACGCGGCGCTAAGGCGAGAGCCACATTTTAGAAGCGACACGCCCTCCATCTGTGAAGCGGTTGCCACTGTTTTAGCTTCCATATGTGAAGCGGTTGCCATTGTTTTAGCTTCAAGGTCATAAACGGTGGGGAAGTCTCAGGCGAAACACCCGGCCCGCCTTTCTTCACCTGCCTCGGGGTGCGACAGGGAGGAGTTATTTGCAAGCAACAGGAATTGAGCAAGGTGAGTGAGGGGAAAGCATGGGGCGGAGGGAGAAGGGAGGCGAGGGGGGATTTCCAAAGGGGCTGGGCAGGGGCGGGAAGGGGGGGGCGGCGGGACGAAGGGAGGCCCTACCACACACGCGACCGCGCCCAAGTCCCCGACCGGAGGCAGCTCGCCTGGCTCATCATCGCCCGCCTCCCCCTCGACAGCTGTGCGCGCGCCGACGTCCCTGAGGGTTGTCCAGCGCCGCGGGCGGGATTTGGACCTGCAGAGCGGGAGCGACCCGGAGCCCGAGGGGCTCATCTCGCTGGAGGACAGAACCAAAAAGTCCAGCTTGAGCACAAACCTTCAGAGGTGTGCAATTCCTGGGTATGCCAACCCGTCGGCTGTCCGTCCTCCTCCTCCTCCTCCTCCTCCTCCTCCTCCTCCTCCTCCTCTGCCCCCGTAGCCATTTTGGCTCAAGTCCGTAGCGTGGCTCAGTGGCCACCAGCGGGCGAGAGTTGAGGCAGAGGGGACCAGCGGCCCCTACCGACATACCACCCAAGGTTTCGCTACTGCATTGGGGTGTTATCCCCCGCTGTACGAAGACACGACTACTTCGTTTTCGCTCTCTGTTACTTCAGGCACATGGGAAAAGGCGTTTTCTCTTGGTGCACGGCCTGCGGCAATTGGGCCTACAATTTCAGAATCAGGAGGAATGGCGGCAAGTGCGGGAAGTGCCAGGCCCACATCTCTCTTCCCGCGCCGTGGTGGGAGCAGCCAGGCCAGCAGCAGGGCCAGCAGCACCACCACCAGCCATCCTCTCCTTCGACGGCTACGCCAGACCCGTCGGCGATGCTGGCCTTGCTCGCCAGCTTGCCGATGTTCGCGGGTGAGGCCAAGACGCTCCTCGCCGCCAAGGAGCGTTGCGACGCGGCAGCCGTGCCGACGCCGCCCACGGCCCACACCTCCTACACCGCCACCGCCAAGGAGCTTGAGAAGAAGGACGCAGCGCTCAAGTCGGCGGCCGAGGCGGTTGTGGCAGCGGAGGCCACCCTGGCACGTGCCCAGCAGAGGGCCGAGGAAGCCACGGTGGCCCAGATCGTCGCGCAGCAGGCCCATGACAAAGCGGTCGCTGCTGTCGCGGCCAAGGCAAACATCAAGCAGGTCCCCGACGGGTACACTGCAGACGGCAAGCGCGTGGTCTTCGCCGTGGACGACGCGCTCTTCTCCGACCTCAGCGAGTTCGACGAGACGCAGCAGGCCGAGCTCCGCGCGTTCGAGGCGGAGATCAAGCAGAGGATCGACCAGGTGGCGGCGATGCAGGCGGAGGTGCACGCGCAGTACGACAAGGTGCGCGCCCTCCGCAACTCCCCGCCGAAGCGCCAGCGGGTCGACGAGGAGGGAGGCGCCGCCGCGCCCGCGGCAGGCGCTGCCGCAGCGGCTCCCGCAGAGCCGGCGGCAGCCGCAGCCGCCGCCGCCCCTCCTGCCGCCGACCCTGGCGCCGCGGTCTCCGCCCAGGCCAAGGAGGACGGCCTCAAGGCGGCCCTCGCCAAGGCCCGCTCCGACTCTGTGGCCAAGGCGAAGGGCAAGGGCTCGGCCAGTGCTTCGAGCGCTGGCCCTGGCGCTGCTGGTGCTGCTGGCAGCGCCCCTTCTGCCGCTGCTGGGGCCGCTGGCCCTGCCCCAGCCCGCGGGTAGCAGCGCCCCACCGCAGCCAGCGGGCGCTGGCTGCCCACCGCGGACGAGTTCTTCCCCTACATGTTCAACGGCGTCCCTGATGGCGGGGCCCCCCCAAACTCAGAGAGATGACGAGCAAGGTTCCGACTCCAAGCTCTTCTTCGCCAACATCTCCGAGTGGGGCCCCACCGCGAAGGGCTTCATGAGAGGCCAGGCGCCCTCCTACGACCTCGTCGCGTTCTGCGAGACGCACGTCCTGGGAGAGCAGCTGGCCACCGCCAAATCCGATCTTGGCAAGGACGGGTGGAAGGTGACGGCCACCCCTGCAGTATTGACTGGAAGGTCTGATGCTGGCAACACAGGTGGAGAATGGGTAGTCTCGCGCAAGTCAGTCTGCACCACCTCCTTCGAGTCCTGGCGCCAAGCAGAGCTTCAACGCACAGGTAAAGATTGTTTCCGAGGATTCGCTCCTCTCTTGTGGCACACGCGCGTCGGCAACATAGTGGTTGTCTCCTGTTACTTGCTTCCTGGCCACAAGTTCAAGGGCCCGAACGAGCAGATGCTGATCCGCCTTGCCTCGTTCTTGAAGCAGATCAAAGATCCCTGGATCCTGGTTGGCGACTGGAATGCGGTTCCGTCTGATTGGTCCAAGACTGCCTGGATCTCCAAGCTCGGGGGCAACATCTGCGTGCCCATCAACGGCCAGGTCACGTGTAACAAGGGCCGCGGCTCCCTCATCGACTACGCGATCGTGAAGGAGGGCCTCGCCGACAGCATCCGTGTGCATATTGTCCCTGAGGTCCCATGGCGTACGCACGCTGGGATATGCGTCACGCTCAAGGCGGGCAAGAAGGCGTGGTGGCATCGCAGCCTCAGAGCCGCCCAACCTCTGCCGGCACTCCCGAGGCCTGTCCGCGCGGCTGACCCGAACAGCAAGCGGCAGAAGGCCATCGCCCAGGCGAAGCAGCGCCGCCGCCAGGAGCTCGACGACTACCTGCAGGAGGCGTACGCCGACCTCTACGACCACGATGAAGCCCCTCCAGCACCAGCTGCAGGACCTGCGTTCAACATCCCCTTGGAGTGCTGGCAGGCCGCCAAGGACAAGCCGTACGAAGGCACCCCCGCACATCGGCCTCATTTCCTGCTCGATCGGGATCCCGAAGTACGTGACGATGTTGGCCTACGCTACGGGCGATGGGTCCAAGCAGTGGAGGAGGCAACGATAGCACACCACGAGCTTCCAGCAGGTGATGCCAAGAAGTGTCGTGGCAGGGCACAAGGATACGATATTGAATGGAAAATCACGCGAGCCACCCCGTCCAGGCCCCACTTGAGAGATCCGCTACTCGAATGGTGGAACCTGTGCACGTCACTACTCTCGAGATTGGGCATCTTCCGACGGACGGCTCGAGTTCACGACAACGCCTACACGATGACCAAGCTCCTCGAGTTGCTGGACGTTGGCCTGGACAGCGACTTCCAGAAGCCCTTCGGCGACGACGACCAGTTCTGGACCTGGGTTGCGGCGATCCAGCAGATTGGCACTGCCGACGATGAGGAGTTCGACACCATACTCCAGCAGGCGGAGTCCTACAAGAGCAGAGCCATCGGCCTCTCGTTGTCCAAGGCTCGCAAGGGATTCCAGGCCTGGGCCACCAAGATGTGGAAGGAGTCGCCAGGAATTCTACACCGCCACGTGAAAGGGGTACCTGACAAGCCCGACGAGATCATTGCTGACTCCAAGGTCTTCGCCACCCCTGATGAGATGATGGACAAGCGTGCAGATGATTGGAACGAGATATGGAGCGACGACACGATGGTCCCTGCCAAGATCATCGACGGCCTCCAGTACGTCATGGGCAGGGCCGACACCCAGGACCTCGAGCAGCTCACCGCCGAGCGCATGAACAGCGCGCTGGGCTCCATGAATGGCAAGAAGGCCAAGGGGGTCGACGCCATGGGCCCCATCGAGGTGCAGCGGCTGCCTGCTGAGGCCCGCCAGGAGCTGCTCGAGCTGGTGAAGCACATCGAGCGCGTCGCCATGTGGCCGCACCAGCTCTTCATGGTGATCGCCGCCGTCGCCCCCAAGCCGAAGGGGGGCGACAGGATCCTGGGCCTGCTCCCGTTCCTGCCCAAGTTGTGGAGCAAGATGAGAAGTGCTGACTCCCTGGACTGGACGGTGGCCATGGACGAGCATTGGGACACAGCGATCCGTGGCTCGTCTGCCCTGCAGGCTGCCTTGGTCCGATCTCTCCTCGATGAGACCTGCCAGGAGATGAAGATTTCATGTGCTACCTTGCTCCTGGACTTGGAAAAACTTTATGATAGTATTTCGATTGCCAAGATGTGTGCAGCAGGTATTCGCCAAGGTTTTCCTGCTCTCATCCTCGCGCTGGAGTTGCAGCTGTTCCTTGCCCCGCGGCACCTCAAGGACAGGCTCTGGCTGAGCAAGGCGATTCAACCTGAGAAGAGTCTAATGGCAGGCTCGCTGCAGAGTGGACGCTTCGCGAAGGCGTTCATGGGCCCCATGCCGGACAGGGCCCACATCAACTACGGGCTCAGGATCCTACTCCGCACCTTCGTTGACGACACGGTGGTTCGGGCAGAGGGGACAGCGCACGAGGTCGGCTCGCTGATGATCGACTCCTGCACGTCCTTGGCCAGCGACTTCGTGGACGCAGGGCTCAAGATAAGCCCGAAGACGGTGGTCGTTGCTTCGTCCTCGAGCTTGGCAGCCCGAATCACTGCCGGCCTGATCGATGTTGGCATCCCTGTGACACCTGTCCGCCACGCTGTGGACCTCGGTGCTGACACGACCCCGGGCCGATCACGGACCAGAACCAAGGCGAGGGAGCGCTTCATGAAGGCCAAGAAGCGCACCTCCGCCATCATGAGGATGAGGCGCCACGCCAGCCTCCGCGGCATCACCAAGGGCCTCTGGAGCATGGGGTCCAAGCCGCAGGGCACCTACACGCACCAGACGTTCGGGATCCCTGGCTACGAGCTGGTGCAGATCCGCCGCCAGGCCGCCCAGAGTGCCGTCGGCACGGGGCCTGGCCGATGTTTGACCACGTCGCTTGCCGCCGCCTTTGACCGACGAGACCCAGCGAAGGCACTTCGACGTGAGCAGGTCCTGGCATGGCTGCGATTGTGGCGAGAGTACCCAGAATATCACACACGTATTGCGAGATCGTGGGATAGCATCCGTAGCCGCCTACGATTAGCGGGTTCGCGAAGATGGAGAGTTTCGAAGGGCCCCATTGCAGCTACGATTTCAACCTTGCTCGACATTGGTTGGGACCCCGTCAGCCCGATGGTGTGGTCTTCGGATGAGCAGTTCGAGTGGCACATCCCGTCTGTGGCGTCCCCAGAGTTTGACAACTTCCACGGAGACTTCACGGACATCCTTGATGACATTGAGGCCACGATTGACAGACAGTTGTGGCGTGCGGCGGCCCTCCACGAAGCTGCCTCGGACCTCTCGGAGGGCGCGGACATGTACCACGTCTCCAGGGAGCTCAGCCGCCTCAAGCCAGACCTCGAGGGCGACAACTGGGCGTTGGACGTGGTGGTCGTCACGGGCGCCCAGTGGACTCGTGAGCGCTTGCGCGCGGCAGGCTACCGCATTGATGGCCTCTGCCCCCGCTGTTCCAAAGCCCCCGAGGATTTGTACCACCGAGCGTGGGCCTGTGAGGCCAATGTTGGCCATGAAGATTTCGAGAAGAGCCAGGTTTTGGCCGAGAAAGCCCGGGTGAACCATGAAAGCTGCCCGAGTTTTTGGCTCCGCGGGGTCCCTGGCCGGGCCGAAACGGTCCCGACCTTCGCGGATAAGCCTCCCATCCGAATTTCGTTTGGCACCCTTGCAGCCATTCCCAGAGACGCCGAAGGTTTTGTGACCTTGTTTGGGGACGGGTCGGGTGGGAGGTTCTCGGACGACCCTCGGCGTCGAAGGGTCGGCTCGGGTCTGATCGGTCTCGCCCCCGAAGGGGCTGTCTGGCGTGCCGTCTGTGGTCTGGGCTGCAGCATCGAGGGCCGAAGACAGACCGTGCCGCGCGCTGAGATAACCGCCTTCGCCGAAGCCCTTGAATCCAGCGATGGCGACGTCCGTTTCGTTACTGACCATCGCCCCCTCCTGGACTCCTGGACCAAAGGCTGTGGGTCTGAGCCGCCGAGCAGCGGGGTGAATATAGACCTTTGGGCCAGGATCCAGGCCGCCAAGCGTGATCGTGGGCCTGGCCGAATAGAAATTGTATGGGTCCCCTCCCACCAAGAGGAGATAGGAGGACTCTCGCGTACGCAGTTGTTTTACGCCTTCGGGAATGAATGCGCAGACGCCTTGGCCAGCGAAGCTGCCGAGCTTAGCTGGACTGAATTCGTGATTTCGCCCCCCCCCCAGACCGATGTTCGGGACTCCGAGGCCGCCCTGGTCCGTCGGAGGGCGCGGAGAGCCCTGGCAGCGAGCATCCAAGCCGATCCCTGGACCTGCGAGCGCCCTGGAATCGAGGGGGGGGCCCCGTTACCTAAGCTTGCCTGTGCCCTGCGTGACTCAGAGCATTCGTGGTCCCGTGCAGGGACGAAGTATATATGTAGGCGTTGCAATTTGTTCTCGAATCAGGATTCGATTTTCCAAATGTGTGCCTCCCGTTGCAGGCCCGAGCAGACGCCCGACTTCTCCCCCGTTCGTGCTGGCTTTCGGGTGTCGGGTAGAGAGCTCCATGGGTCGCACACTCTGCAGAAATGGGCTAAATATAATTTGGTTTTCTGCACGACTTGCGGCAAGTCGTGCACCACCGACCCGAGATGGTTGGTCTTGCGTTGTAATCCAACGGCCAAGGGCCGTCAGAATCTGGCGGCCATCAGGTCGGGGCGGTATCCGCACCCGTCGGGACCGCCAAGAGCGGTGAGAGAGGCGGAGTCACAAGGACTTGTTGGCCTCGGTGCAAGGGGGGGTGGAACGACCCTGACGACGTCGACGAGTGGTCGCGTTCCACCCCCCGAGGGAGTGGCTCAAGTTGCCACTTCCGAGGGTTAAAACTGAGGCCTCAGTTTTAACCCTCAAGCGGGCCAGGTCACCGAATGCCATGGCGCCGTTTGTGGACGTACGCTGTCCTTTCATCTGATCGCTCCTGATCGCTCCTCCTCCTCTGCCTCCTCCGCCTCCTCCTCCTCCTCTTCCTGCTCCTCCACCTCCTCCTCCTCCTCCTCCTCCTCCTCCTCGCTCTCTTTTTTGCGTTGAGCTGATTTCAAGATCTGGGCTTGCAGCGCTCCTGTGAGAGATGTGCGGCAATTTGCGCAACGCGTGCACCCATATGAGGCAGACTGGCAACAAATTAAGCCGCTGACAGGTGCGGATGACAAAGATGTAAAGAGGCTGCAGTGAAAGATGAGTTGCCCAGAAAGGCGTAGAGTAATCTTGCACGCGGATGTGAAGGCGAGGGAGACAGCCAAAACCAAATACATACAATGACCGTACATCTCAGGAGGACCTGGAAAAAGTAGGAGACGATCGATTATGCAGGCGGCAGCGTAAGTATAACACAGGCTGTGTTGTCTCAATCAGGTTTTCCAGGCTGTGCTGCCTGGCCAGGTCGACCTGTCGAAGCGGCGACGGTACTGGATTGCTTGCCCTCCAGCCCGAATAGCTCTCCCGCCCCTGCTCCCAGCACCAGCCGTGTCCCACAGGCCCGCACACGCTGTTCATTTCTAACTCTTCGAGAGTTCTTTGATTCTTTTGGGGGGCAAAATCCTTTCATTTCTAATTGTTCCATCATGGGCCTCTTCCTGGCCACTGGGGGGCCAGGAAGAAATAGAAACGAGCAGAATTAGCACGATTAGAAATGAACTATCTCTCCCACCCCTGCTCCCACCACCAGCCGTATCCCACAGGCCCGTACCCGGATCGTTGAGCAGTCTGTGCGCGAAGTAAACGTAATTGGGTTGGTGCGTGGTTGGGCTGGGTATGGGGTAGGATGGTCTGGTTGCATGGTAGCAGTTGAAAGCACGCGCTACTTGCAGTGATGCGGGGAGTAGTGAAGGAGGTGATACTGATCGATGAAGTGACGGGCTAAACAGAAGTGGAGCAGGGATAGGTCAGTAATGCTGCATGTAGCCCACAGTGGGAACCGAGGTCCCCGGCATGCGGGCCAAAATGGCCGCTGGTGCACAAATACATTCCCAGCCTCCCATCCAACTCACAAACATCTCCCGTCCACAACCATGTAGTTGGTAGTGCTGGTTTTTTCCTAGATACTACTCTCCATGCGTTCCCTGGTGAACTGCTCTGCGTGTCGTACTGCTGCTTATGTTTGTCTCTTCTGGTTGTAGTCCTGTGTTTGTCGATGTGCTTCGTGCTGTTGTCGTTTGTTCGGGTAGTTCCCGTAGTTTTTGGCGTGGGGTGCATGTGGTGTTTCTTGCCGTGCTGCACCTTCCGTGGAGGAGGCGTGCTGTTGTCTTGTTAGATGTAGTTGGCGAGTGGTTGTTTTTGTGCAGTTGTTTGGAGGTTGCGTAGTTGCTGCTGTCTGTGCCCGAATGGGATTGTGATGTCCTGCCTGTTGTGCATGGCTGAGTGTTACTTTCTGTGTGCGTTGCTCAGATGTGTCCGTTGTCGGTGTTCTTTCCGTAGTATGGTTTGGCTGTTATATTGGACGTCGTGGAAGTTGTTGCAGGGGTGGTCGCGAGCTTCTTGTAGTTGATGAACGGCATCCCCAGGTGATCACAAGTAGGCAGGTGTGTTGTCATGCGTAAAATCGTTTTTGGGATCTCTACGTTGGTCCGAAGGTCTGTTGTCGTCTTGTAGTTGTCGCTGATACGGTCGTGTGTTGTCGGTAGGTGGTCTCTGAGCCGCTGTAGAATATGGTAGTCCTTGGCAGTGTATCCTGCGCTCGTGTATCTGGGCTGATGGTGTGTTTTCTGCCATTGACCAAATATGTGTCTAGATTAGTGTATGCCTTGATGCGTTGTATGTGTTTTGTATCGTGGGCTTGTCTGGCCTTCTTGAGTGTAGCTTCTGTGATTGTTGTGCATGCTGTGTGGTCGTGCTTGAGGCGTCATGTGTATTCCATCATTTCTGCCATGGGCCTCTGGTCGACTGGTTGTCTTCTAAGGATGGCGATCTTATATCGTAGCTGCCCTGCGTCTTGTCCAGCATTCCCTATTACTGCGATCTGTGATGCCGGCTTCCTCCCCTACCTAGATGGGTGTCTGGCTTGGTACATCCTTGATCTGGACGTCGTTGTGGCATGTTTCCGGTATGTCGTTGATGAGGGCTTGGTTCGCATGCGTCGTGTATGCAATGCGTTCGCCTGAAACCCTGAAGATGGGCTGCGGCACGTAGTCCTGTCTGTGCTGAGTTGTCGGTGGTTTGGGTCTTGGTGAGGTTGGCCGGCGTTGTCGTGGTGGGTGTGGTTGTTGTTCCCACCGGTGGTGTGCGTTGTCTTGTGGTTGATGAGTTTCTTTGGAGTGTTGCTGGCTTGGTTGTCTTGGAGTCGGATGGTGTGTAGGTCTGTATAGCACTTGGTATGTCGTCCCAATGGGTTGGCGTTGCTAACAAATTGGCTGCCCTTGCTGATGGTGGTAGGTGGGTCATTTGCCCTTGCCGTAGTTGTACTGTTGTTGATGCTTGGCTTTGCTTTTGCACTTCATTTGACAAAGTGGTCTTGAGCGTAGTCTGCCATTGTATCGTAAGTCGATCGTGATGGTTGTTGTGCGCTGTGGTGTTTGTCGAGTAGGTTGCATGCTGATGCTACTCGTCGTAGTGTGCCCGATGCTGTTCGTCGTTCACGATCTCGTCGATACCACGCTGGATTGTTGGTGGTAGTCGTGGTTGCCGCCGTGTACTGCTTGCAAAACGTCGTGCAGTATGATGTAATCGGTAAGAGGCTGGGCTGTCATATACAGATACATCAGAAACATATTATATAAGAGGTGAAGGATGAAAGGATGATTAGAGTACCGATCTCGTGGCCTGTCAGCGAACTGCTACTTACACGCCTCCATCTCTTGGCGGTTGGCTGTTTCCTCCTCCTCCTCCTCCTCCTCCTCTTTGTCATCCTCCTCTTCGTCATCCTCCTCTTCGTCATCCTTCTCTCCGTCGGCGTAGCGTGACTCTGTGGGCGAGCGAGAAAAACTCTCGGAGGTGAGCGGGGATTTCTCGGGTTGGCGCTGGACCCCCCGGCGGCGCCTCCGGCGCGGCCCCGTGGCGCGCCCTGCGTGCCGAGGCGGGCGGTCTGGCGCCGATCCGAGAGGTCCGCGCGGGCCTCCGAGGGTGTGTGTCTCTGTGCCGTGCTGTCTGCGCGCCCGCTGGAGGAGCCGATGGGCCCAGGGGACGCGGAGAGCCTGGTCACGCGGCGCTCCGAGCGCGTGAGCGTGGTCGACGACCGCCTGCTGCGCGTGGAGGCCGGCGGCACGCGCGTCGCGGCGTTCAGCTTCCACTGCCAGTGCGCTGCGCTGCCCTGGGTGGTGCCGCTGCACGCGCTCGGCGTACAGGACGGCCTGCTGCGGCGCATCTCGGAGCACGGCGACCCCGGCGCGGAGGGGTTCCCGAGGCCCGGGGGCGCCTTCCCGCACCTGGCGGCCCTCCTCCGGCAGCAGCTGTTCTGCATGCCCGAGGCCGCGCTGAAGACCAAGCGCCTGAAGCACGGGTGCGTGGAGGTGCAGGGCGTCATCCCGTTCAACTTGGCCGTCGTGGAGGAGCGGTACCCCAGCGTCCACCGCATCCTCAAGATGATCCGCAGCGCCACGGTGCGCGCCACGAGGGCGCCCCCCACGGCGGAGGCATCCGCGGAGGCGCCGGAGCAGCAGGCGGTGCAGCTGGTCTACGACGAGGGCGAGGTCCGGTGCCGGTTCCTCGCCTGCGGCCGCTACGTTGCCTGGGCAGACCAGGATTAACGGGCGAAGAACGGTCTAAAATAAACTTTTTTGCTGTCGGGGGCGCCTGTCCCTGGGCGGCTGGAAAGTTTATACCCTTACGGGGGCACCGTAGGGGTATAAACTTTCCAGCCGCCCAGGGGCAGGTGTCCCCGACGGCGGAAAGTTTATTTTATACCGTTCTTCGCTCGCTGAGGAATGGCAGCCCATCCTGGAGGCTGGGAGGGTCGCGGTTGTGGAGTCCCCCGTGGAGTGCCCGGGCAGGGAGCTGGCCGTGTGCCTCCGCATCAGGGACGTCCGCCTGAAGCTCACCAACTTCGGCTGCATGGGCCTGAGCAGCGTGCCGCTGCCGGACATGACGTTTCGGCTGGGGGTCACCACGGAGCTCCCGCCAGGCGCGGCGCCGCCCGCCTCTGCGCTCGACGGGGCCGGCTCCTCCTCGGACCCGCTGCACAGGCAGTGCGTGCCTTGTGCTGCGTCGAGGGGCCATGACGAAATTCAAGTTTCATTGGAAGCCGCTTGGACGGGCCAAAAGGTAAGAAGCCTCGAGAAGCCAGGCACCCTTGCGCGGGCAGAAAGGGGCGGCGAATCGAAGACGCCTGCGGCGAACCACCGCCGCCACTTGCCGTCTTCAATGACTGAGTCTTCGCGGCAAGATCCAGCACGTGTTCTCAAAATCGTCTTGGATGATGCTTGAAGTATCGGGTGCGTGGGCAAGCGCCAGAGCGCTTGAGCACCAGCGCACCCAGAGCAGGCCAAGCAGTCAAGCAGTATCAAAGCATGGATGAGGGATAGGGACAGAGACCGGGACAGAGAGGGAGAGAGAGAGAGAGGAAGAACGAGAGAGGGAGAGGGAACAAGAGCGAGCGAGAGAGAGAGAGGTGCTACGCAGAATGGGATGCAAGGTTGAGCAGAGCCGAGAGAATTGGAAGTCGGACAGGGGGGGGCGGAAGGGAGGGGGGAGGGAGATGGGAGAAAGCGAGGCGGGAAGAGAGAGATAGAGAGACACTCAGGCACATAGAAAGACAGACCGAGAGAATTGAACCCGTGGAGACCGAGTCATATCAGAGAGCTGGGAGGCTGGAAGAGCTACCCCTGCGACTTCCTGTTTCATGTTGTGTGTGTGTGAGCTGACGCCGCGCGCCACGGTCAACCACGGGAAAAGAAATGAGGGGATTTCGAGAGAGCATGCCGCGTGAAGAAGGACAGCACGTGACGTGAACCGGAAGGCAATACGCCGAGTGTGCTAGCGTTTATTGGGCAAGGTGCCAGTTTCCCCTCCCCCCCTTGGGCTCTCCCCCCTGCCCCCTGTACGTTTCTCGTCCTCCTCCTCCTCCTCATCATCAGCAGCAGCAGTAGCATCATCATCATCATCATCATCATCATCATCATCATCATCATCATCATCATCATCAGCATCAGCATCATCGTCATCAGCATCATCATCAGCATCCTCACCATCATCAGCAGCATCATCATCATCAGCATCATCAGTATCATCCTCATCATCATCAGCATCAGCATCATGATCATCATCATCATCATGATCATCATCATCATCAGCATCATCATCATCAGCAGCAGCATCAGCATCATCATCATCATCATCATCATCATCATCATCATCATCATCATCAGCAGCATCATCATCATCGTCATCCTTCCCCTTATCGTCAGCTTCCTCCGAATCCCTCCTCCGCCTCCGCAACCCTTCCTCAAAATCTGCTTCTGCCTCCTCCTCCTCCGCCTCCTCCTCCTCCTCCTCCTCCTCCTCCTCCTCTCCTCCTCCCCCCCTCCTCCTCCTCCCCCTCCTCCTCCTCCTCCTCAGTCCTCCCCCTCCTCCTCCTCCCTCCTCCTCCTCCTCCTCCTCCTCCTCCTCCTCCTCCTCCTCCTCCTCCTCCTCCTCCTCTCCTCCTCCTCCTCCTCCTCCCCTCCTCCTCCTCCTCCTCCTCCTCCTCCTCCTCCTCCCGCCCCTCCTCCTCCTCAGTCCCCCCCCTCCTCCGCCCGCCTCAGGGTCTTGCCACCCCTTGGCCGCTGCAAGCGACGGCCCCATCCACCCGCACCTGCCGGCCAGCGCGCGGCCGCCGCCCTGCGGGGGCCTCCCCGCGAGCAGGGGCGCCTGTCCCGGGGCGGCCGCGAAGCTCGGCAGGGGGGTGTGTAAAGGATCCAGTCGCCCTGAGAAACAACCCTCCTCCTCCCCCTCCTCCTCCTCCCCTCCTCCCCTCCTCCTCCTCCTCCTCCTCCTCCCCTCCTCCTCCTCCTCCTCCTCCCTCCTCCTCTCCTCCTCCTCCTCCTCCTCCTCCTCCTCCTCCTCCTCCCCAGTCCGCCTCAGGGTCTTGCCACCCCCTGGCCGCTGCAAGCGACGGCCCCATCCATCAGCACCTGCTGGCCCGTGCGCGGCCGCCGACCTGCGGGGGCCTCCCCGCGAGCGGGGGCGCCTGTCCCGGGGCGGCCGCGAAGCTCGGCAGGTGGAGTGCATAAACGATCCAGTCGTCCTGGGAAAAAAGCCCCATCAGTGGATGGTTTCGCGATCGGCGGCGCCTGTCCCGGGGCGGCCGCGAAGCTCGGCAGGGGGGTGCATAAACGATCCAGTCGTCCTGGGAAAACAGCCCCATCAGTGGATGGTTTCGCGGTCGGGGGCGCCTGTCCCAGGGCGGCCGCGAAGCGTGGCAGGGGGTGCATAAACGATCCAGTCGTCCTGAGAAAAAAGCCCCATCAGTGGATGGCTTCGCGATCGGGGGCGCCTGTCCCAGGGCGGCCGCGAAGCTTGGCAGGGGGGTGCATAAACGACCCAGTCGTCCTGAGAAAAAAAACAATCCGCGGATGGTCTTCGCTGAGGAGGAGATCGACCGGGAGCCCCGGGAGCCCAGAACCCACCGAACTCGGCCCGGAGCCAATAACCGGGAACCCGGGAGCCCGGGAGAGCCCAGCCTGCTACCAAGATCGGCGGGGAGTTTTCGCCAAACCTGCGAGCTTCCGCCAGGACCCCGTCAGTGCAGGCACTGCTTGGGGCATGTTCGACCGCTCGCCCGCCAGATTCCCTCCCCGCTTCCCGTGGAGGCGCGCACGCGGACCCTCCTGCGGCGCCCTCCTGGTGCCGGGGGCGGAGAAGAGGGGGGTGACGACCAGGGGGGGGGGGGATATCCTGGCGGGGGCCATGATATTTCCCAGATCTCACGGCGCCTCTTCTTATCTCATCACGTCCCTGGCCCCCCCGCTGGGCCGCGCACGTGCCGCCGGTCATGCTTTGCCCCCCCCCTCTTGGACACGCCCCTCTCGGCCGCTCCCGAACAAAGTTTGGAAGAGGGCTCGAGAGCTCCAGGGACCCTGGTCTCTCGCAAGCAAGCGGGCCTGTCCCTCTACAGGGGGGAGCCGTCGAAAATAGTCCAACAGATATGACGGGGACTAGTTTTTCGATCATGCGCGGATGTGCTTTGGGCACCGCCCGACGGGCGCGGGCCCCGCGCCCTCGAGGCTGCGGCGCCCTCTGCCGAGAGGGCGGTGAGCGCCCCGGGCGCCCTCGACGAGCTGCCCTCGAGGGCGGTGAGCGCCCCGGGCGCCCTCGACGAGCTCGAGGGCGCCCTCGACGAGCTCGAGCTGCCCTCGAGGGCGGTGAGCTGCCCTCGAGGGCGCTGCGGCGCCCTCTGCCGAGAGGGCGGTGCGCGCCCCGGGCGCCCTCGACGGGCTGCCCCGCCAGCAGCCGTGCGGGCGCACACCGCGCGGGAGGCCGGCGCCCCGCCGCCGCGGCGCCGCAGGGCGGGCCCCTCCGCGGGTGGGCCCGCCACGGCGGCGGTGGCGGTGCTCCCTCGCGCGCCGGGCCTGCGCTCCCGGGGCAGATCGGGAGAAAAAACACACAGACACAATGAATTGCCGACTCCCCAGAAGGTATGGAAAAGTATGGGGAGTGGGGTGGAAGACAAGAACCAAGAAAAGATTGAACAATACGGGGAATCCTGCGATTTGTGTCTATTTATTTGCGTGTCCCAGGGCCCCTTCAGCAGAGCGGCCGCCGGCGGCGCGGGGGGGGGCCGCTCGGCCCGCGGTGTGTGCGGCAGCGGCGTCGCTCGCCTGCATTCGTGCGCGCTCGCACCCCGGCCATTGGTCCGCGGTCACCGCCGCGTCGACGAGCGCGCAGCTGCCGAGGAGCAGCGGTGACCTGCCTGGCCCCGAGTCCGCGGCCCGGCTCCAGAGCCCGAGCGCAGCGTGCTCCACTTTTTGACGCGAGAACGGGCGCAGCGCGCAGCCGCGGACGCCCGGAACCGCGGCGCCTAGTCCGGCACCTTGGGGAGCTTCGCGATTCGCTGCGCCGCCAAGCGCGCAAACGCCGCTGGGCAGCCCCCCGTAGCGGCAGAGAGGGTGCGGCAACGGTACTGCCGCCCCCCCCTGGCGAGGCTGCGGGCGGACGCTTCGGCCGTGTGCGGCGCGAGCCGCCGCCGCCGCCTTCAGTGTTGGCCTCGGCCTCCGCTGCTGGTGCCTCCTCCTCCTCCTCCTCCTCCTCCTCCTCCTCCTCCTCCTCCTCACCACCACCACCACCACCACCACCACCACCACCACCACCACCAGCATTATCATTCACATTATCACCATCATTAGCAGCATCATCATCATCATCACCATCATCAGCACCATCATCAGCATAATCAACATCAGCACCATAATCGTCGTCATCATCGTCAGCATCATCATCATCATCATCATCATCATCATCAGCAGCAGCAGCAGATTCATCATCAGCATCGGCATCATCACCATCATCAGCATCAGCATCAGCAGCCGCATCATTAGCATCATCAAATCATCAAATCATCATCATCATCATCAGCAGCAGCATCATCATCATCCTCATCCTCATCCTCGTCATCATCCGCATCATCACTATCATCGTCATCAAAACCATATCACCCGATCATCATATCACCATCATCAGCATCAGCATCGGCACCGTCATCGTCGTCGTAATCGTCGTACTCATCATCATCGTCACGATTAGCATTATCATCATCAACAGCAACAGCGTCGGCATCACCAGCACCATCATTATCATCGTCATCACTATCACAAGCATCGTCATCATCAGCAATAGAATCACCATCCTCGTAATCATCATGCCAAGATGGATCATCGTCATCTCCGTATTCACCATCAGCATCACCACCACCGACATGTTGCTGGATGCGACGCTTCCGGACGCTGCTCCCGTGGGTGCGCGCAGACTGTCTTCAGTAGCCTCCCACTTGTTTCATGATGCCGCCAAATTTCGGATGCTGTGCTCTGGCGACTGCCTTGCCATCCTCATCGTCATCATTATCATCAGCATCATCATCATCATCATCGTCTTCACCATCATCAGCATCATCATCACCAGTCGAATCCTCTGAGTCTTACGAGTATGGTTTGACATATGATTGATGCTGCCATGCGTTCCGCATCTTCCTCCTCCTCCTCTTCCTCCTCCTCAGTCTCTTCCTCCTTCTTCTCCTCATCCTCTTCCTCCCCCTCCTGATCCTCCTCCCCGTTCACCTCCCCACCCACCTCACCGCCGTCATTCAACTTCTCCCTCTCACCCTTCCACTCCTCCATCACCATTATGACTCCCGCTTCCGTCCCTCCCTCGCTCCCCCTTCCCCCTCCCTCCCGCTCTCAGGCGCGCCTGCACCGGCTGATGGTGAAGCGAGCGAGGAGGAGGGGCCGCTTGGGGTCTGTGCAGTTCGCTGTATGTTTCCTCAGCGTGCAGTTCAGCAGGTTCATATCAACCCGTCTCTCAATTTTGCTGCTGGTCATGATTCATTTCTGATAGCTGTATTATTATCCGTATTATTATTCGTTTCCTGTTTCTTATGGTTGGTATGATTCTTCATCTTGTTAGAACGATTCGTCTTCGTATGCTTACACTTCTTGTTATCATTCGTATTATCATTATTACTACTACTACTACTACTACTACTACTACTACTACTACTACTACTACTACTACTACTACTACTACTACTACTACTACTACTAGTATTATTATTAGTAGTATTATTGATATTATTATTATTAATATTATTATTATTATTATTATTAGTAGTAGTAGTATTATTATTAATAGTAGTAGTACCATTATTCTTCTTGCTCCTAGGAAGTCCCTGGACTGCCTGCGGGCCTGCAGAGGTCCCCACGAACCTCCGCGGGTTTCCCAGCACCAGATTGGATGAGGGTGGGGCGCTCTAGGCCCTCAACGGGTTTGAAATGGAAGCGCTCTCTTCCCGTCTCCCCTTCCTTCCTCTGTTCGTTCCTTCTTCTCCCTCCTCCACCTCCCTCCTTCCGTCATTGCCGCTGTTCTTAAGAAGGCCCGCATCCGTGGCATCTTAAGAGAGCACAGAAGCAGAGAAGCAGAACTCCTGCTCCAGAGCAGAGACGCAGAAAAGCAACGAAAAAATCTGGGAGAGTACAGACAGCGAGGCGAGTGCTTGCGTGGTATTGTTTGTTGTTTTTTTGTGCTGCTTTGTAAGATTTCTTGGAGTCGCGGGAAAAGGAACTTGCAAAGGTTCACTTTCCCGCTTGCGTCTGAACTGAAGAGGGAGCTTGGAAATATTCACTCTTCAGGCGTGGGAGGTGGAACTTGCAAAGGTTCACTTTCCCTCATGTATTCGGTCTGGAGAGGGAGTTTGAAAAGGTTCACTTTCCAGCCGCGGGAAAGGGAACTTGCAAAGGTTCACTTTCCCGCTTGCGTCTGAACAAAAGAGGGAGCTTGAAAATGTTCACCCCTCAGGCGTGGGAAATGGAACTTGAAAAGGTTCACGTCCCCCCCTGTATTCGGCCTGGAGAGGGAACTTGAAAAGGTTCATGTTCCAAACGTGGGAAAGAAAATTTGAAAAGGTTCACTTGCCCGCTTGCGTCTGAACTGAAGAGGGAACTTGAAAAGGTTCACTCCTCAGGCGCGGGAAATGGCGCTTGAATAGGTTCACTTTCCCCCTTGTATCCGGCCTGGAGAGGGAACTTGAAAAGGTTCACTCTCCAGGTGTGGGAAGGAGAACGTGAAAAAGTTAAGTTTCCCCTCGCGTCCCCTGCTGTCTTCCCTCGTGTTCCCTGCTGTCCCCTTGTGTCCCCCTCGTGTCCCCTGTGATCCCCTCGTGTGCCTTGCAGCCCCTCATGTTCAGGTGTGTTACTCTGACGGCGACGTTGATGCTGATGCTGATGGTGGTGCGTATGATGATGCCGACGTCGCCGACGACGGCGATTCTCTTGATCAGAATGCTGGTGAGCATGAACATGCTGATAGTGGGAGGCAGAGAAGGAGGAGGAGAAGGAGGAGGAGGAGAAGGATGATGAGGGATGAACATGAGGACGAGGAGGAGGAGGTGGAGGAGGAGGAGGGCTTCAAGGGGGGGCAGTGGTATCCGTACCACCAGGGCGCCTCGGAGTTGCCTACTGCGGTGGAGGGTTATCCAGCTGCCTGGGACAAGTTCCGACTCCAAGCATCTCAGTCGACAGCTGTCGATGTCCAATGCGTCCGAAAATGCTAGAAACGATCAATCGAATGACTTGATTCAGAGCGCTCTGGGGCTCCGTAGTGCCCGACCGGCCCAATTTGTTTAATGGCACGCGTCTTTCGCGCCGACCCTTCTCTCTCGCGGCTGCCATGGCGAGGGAGAACGTGATCCTCCCCAAGACCCTCCGCAAGACTCTCGGGGACGCCGTTGGGGACGAGAGCATCACTTTCGGCGAGGCCCTCGCGCGCACCGACGGCGTGAAGCCCCACTTCCACGCTGGCCTCCCACACGGCCACGTAGGGCAAGAGGGGCTGTCGAAGGTCGCGGATCTTTCTGATGCGCCCATGAACGCCCACGCAGGTACGAAGATATCGTACTTCGGGGACCTGCTGATAGACCAGGCTGGCGAGGAGATCCAGGGCTCTGACGGGAAAGCGGTCAGTGTCCTCACTGACTGGAAGGACCCCCAAGGGCAAACGTGCCGTTTGGACGCGGTCAAGGGCCTTGCCACGAAGTCCGATTTCAGTGGCCTCCCTCCACCGTTCAACCTCAAGAGCCAATCTGGTGGGCCGTACGTCATGCAGATTTTCGTCGCGGACGCTCGCAAGGGCAAAGCGCAAATTTTCAAGGACGTTGACCTGAAGGGTCAGTTCCTGAAGATGGCCAACTGCGAGCCAATGTGTCATGGCACGGGCGTCGTGCATCAGCAAGGGGACCAGTGGGCGGCAGGCCGCAATGCGATCTGTCATCTCCTGGGAACCTGTGATCTGTTATACAGCAAGATGTCAAAGACTGACCTCTTCAAACTCGCCAGAGGCGCGCGCGCGCTACGGCAGGTACACGGACGACCCGACTTCTCCGAACAACTACCCGTCCGACTTCAGAGAGAAGGCGGGGTGGAGCGGGCTCTCGTGAAGGCCGCGCGCGTGCAGGACAAGAACGGGAACGTCCGCATGGTCAAGCTCAAGCACGGCACGGAGGCGGCGGACGGCAGCTGGGTCGAGGTCAAGACGGCGCCCCCGTCCACGATCAAGAGCTCCGACCACGACCGCATCGCTGAGTACGTCCACGCGCGGGCGCGGCGCGCCAGGCGGCATGGAGCCGACCTCTTCGCTGCCATGCGCTCGAGGTAGGTGAGAGCTAGTGAGGGGCCCGACGTCGGGGGCCGCGGGGCGCTCGGGGTTTGGGGGGCATGCAGGGCGCGAGACCATGCTCAGTCGCTATACTGAGAACGCGCTGCCACGGGGCGGGCGCCCTTTCGCGAAAAGATCACGCTGATCTCCAGAGCGGGCCAGGAAGGAGGAGGAGGAGGAGGGGGAGGAGGAGGAGGAGGGATGGGATGGGGAGCTGAGAAGAGGGAGAGAATGGACGAACGAAGCGGAGTTGAAAAGAGAGCGTCTCCGTTTGAAGCCTTCTAGGGGCCTAGAGCGCCCCGCCCCCATCCAGTCTGGCGCCGGCTTCCCTGGGCAAAAAGGGCCCGCGTGCACAGACAGGCTGGTTCGGTGTCTGAGCGCACACCTCCGCGCAGGCAGCCCGCCGCGCGACCCCGCGGCGCGCGCCCTCGACGTCGCGGCCCCAGCCGAGGCCCCGAGAGACCGCGGGGATTTCCAGAACCATTCGCGTCGCGGAAGAAGTCGCAATGGACGGCGCTCTGCCACGCCCTGCTTCTGGAGGCCCCCCCGAGCCCCGGGGCGGTCAAACTAACCGACTCACGATGAGAAGCCGGCCCATTGCAAGGAGTCGAAACATTTTGAGGAAAACAAGGAATATACCTACATATGTATATATATATATGTATGCATAATTTATATCTATATATATAATGTTGGGGCTGGGTTTCGACATGAAGCTTCCAGAAGCCCAAGCTCAGTTTGAAACGCTGGAGACATTCCAGATTTCAAAAAACGCCCCCTCTCTCTCTGCCCGTCGCGGCCGCCGAGCCACCCCAAGGCGCCGGCGGTGGCCCGACCTGGCGAAGGGCAAAGAAGAGCAGGAGGAAGAGGATGAGGAGGACCCACCCAAGATGCATCAACGATGTCGCAATACATCGCCCTTCAAAGCTCCCTCTTCATAGGACCCTGCAACAAATCATCCAGCTGCCCGCGGCAAGTCCCGCCGCCGCGCCAGCGCAGCATTCTCGGATGCACTTGCGCGAGGGAGACTGAAGGCCCTGACATGTGATACCTCGAGCGGCGGGAGATGCCCGCGCTGCGGCGACGGTTGGAGCAAGCCCAGAAAGCCGCCACATGTGACACATTGTTGGGATTGGAACTGTCTGGGCCTGTCACAAGGGGTTATTCAGAATTTACTGAAGTTGAATATTTCAAAGAGAGGTACAAGGGTCTCTGCGGCGACCGCTCAGGCGATCGCTCAAGGCGATGCGATACGATCCGAGGGCCGACTTCCTCACCATGCGGGCGGGGGCCGGCCGTCGGGGGGAGGTGGTGGGTGATTTGCACGCCCCGTCGTGCATGGGGCGCTTGGTGCGAGTTGGACCCAGCCCCCTCGCTCTGGTCGCTCAGCTCAAGCATCGAGGAGGATAGTTCGATGACGGCGATAAGGACGCGCTCAAGGCGACGCTCAAGCACTGCACTGAGCACTCGGACGCTCGGACGGCGTTGGTCAGGCTCCACGGAAAATCCGACGTGAACTTGGATGCGAAGTTTGACGAGATCGACGCGACGGGCGCCAATGCCAGCGTTGACGCGTGGGTAGACGCGAAGCTCGATGAGATCGACGCGAAGGACGCCGCGAAGCTCGGCATGGAGTATTCGAACGGCGCCGAGGCCAGCGTCGACTGGAATACCGACGCGCCGTTGGAGGCGAAGCCCGACGAGATCGACGAGAAGCACGCCGCTAAGTTTGGCAAGGAGTACTCGAACGGCGTCGCTGTCAGCCCCGACGGGAAGTTCGACGAGCAGTTAGACACTTAGTTCGGCGAGATCGACGCGAAGGACGCTGTGAAGTTCGGCATTCAGTGCTCCGGCGGCGTCGAGGTCAGCCTCGGCGGGAAGTCCGACGCGCAGTCGGACGCGAAGCTCGACGGGATCGACGCGACATGGACAGCCCCGAAGCGAAGTTGGACGGGAGGTTCGACGTCAAATGGGGCACTATGTTCGACGAGATCGACGCGACGGGCGTCGAGGTCAGTTTCGGCGTGGAAGCGTCCGCTAAGTTCGACGGGATCGACGCTGAGCTCGACGTCGCACAGCTGGACAGCGGGCACTCGGACGGCGTCGCTGTCAACCTCGACAGGAGCCCGACGCGAGTTCGGCCGCGAATCCCGACGAGATCGACGCGACGGGCGCGAGTTCAGCTCCGACGCGACATTGGGCGCCAAGCCCGACGAGGTCGGAGCGAAGGACGTCGTTATTCTTGGCATGGAGTACCAGGACGGCGCCGAGGTCAGCCTCGACGGGAAGTTCGACGCGAGGTTGGGCGCGCAGCTCGACGGGGCCGACGCGACGGGCGCGGAGGTCAGCCCCGACGCGAAGTTGGCCGCGAAGTCCGACGTTGAGTTGGACGCGAAGCGCGACGGGATCAACGCGAAGAAGGCGGAGCAGCCCTCCGACAAGCTCGAGGTGATCGAGGCGCTCGTTCAGCAAATCGGTCGCTGCGGGAAGCTCAACATGCCCAGCGATCACCAGGCGCCTCGAGACGGAGCTCTCGGCGAGGGCGATGGAGGCGCAGTTGGAGGAGCGCCGCGACGGCTCGGGCGGCGGGCGCGCGTCGCAGGTCGTGGAAGTCATGCCCCGGCGGCAGCGGGAGGCGCAGTGCGAGGCCATCGAGCGCGGCTCGGACTCGCGCGGCCAGGGCTCGGACAATTGGGGAGGGGGGCGGCGAGGGCCCCCTCGAGCCTCGAGGACGCGGATGGCACCGAGCGGCAGGACTAGCAGCTGTCGCCCGCTACCCCGACAGAAAGCGGAGCCGCCCATCGACGAGCTCAGAGTGATCGAGGCGCTCGCTGAGCAAATCGCTCGCCGATGGGACCTCAACATGCCCAGCGCGATCACCAATCGCCTTGAGAAGGAGCTCTTGGGGGGGGCGATCGAGGAGCAGCCGTAAAAGGAGGCTGCGTCTTAGAAGGCGCCGGCCTTGCATCCACAAAGCAGGCCCGCACCTTCTAAGAAGCAGGGGCGCTTCTAAGAAGCCTCCCCCCTCCCCCTACCCCCCTCTGCGCGCCGCCAAGAGACGCCCCCGAGAGTCCACGTCCGCCCAGCACGAGGGCCAAGACCAGCCCCGAACTTGGAGGGGCACCCGCGTGTGCTCTTCGTGCTCGGGCCCTCGACCTGTGAATTTTGTTTTCGTCGTTGTCCCTCCGTCTCCTCCTCCTCCTCCTCCCTCCTCCTCCTCCTCCTCCTCTCCTCCTCCGCCTCCTCCTCTCTCTCCTCCCTTTCCTTCCTCCTCTCCTCCTCCTCTCCTTTCCTCTCCTCCTCCTCCTCCTCCTCCTCCTCCCTCCTCCTCCTCCTCCTCCACCCTCCTCACCCTTCTCCTCCTCCTCCTCCTCCTCTCCTCCTCCTCCTCCTCCTCCTCCCTCCTCCTCCTCCTCCTCCTCCTCCTCCTCCTCCTCCTCTCCTCCTCCTCCTCCCCTCCTCCTCCTCCTCCTCCTCCTCCTCCTCCCTCCTCCTCCTCCTCCTCCTCCTCCTCCTCCTCCTCCTCCTCCTCCTCCTCCTCCTCCTCCTCCTCCTCCTCCTCCTCCTCCTCCTCCTCCTCCTCCTCCTCCTCCTTCTCTTCGAGGAGGAGGAGGAGGAGGAGGGGTGCGTCCATGTTGTCTTGGGCCTCCGGCGACGGCGCCCATGATCTTGGCCCACGTTCTTGTGGCCATTTCCCGCAGGCACGAGGAGAGGTGTGTCTTTTGTCCTCGGTCCTCTCCGTCCCTGGCCGCCCGATGGCGCTGGCGGTGGTCCAGCTGCTCGGAGCCTACCAGTGGCGGCCGGGCCTTTCGAGAGCCCCCCCGTGGGAAGCCTCCAGAAGTTGCCAGAGGCCAATCTAAAATCCAGAAACTGTTTGAAAAAGTCACTGGGTGGGAGTCACCCTTCAGTTCTTGCTCGTCGAAGCCGCTGCGCCTGGCCTACTCTTCCAACACCGGCACCCTGGGTTTGTCTGATATGCGTTTTGGCCAAAATAGCGGGGGGAATCCAGCCGCAGCTGGGCTCAGGCCTCTTGTGCCGCCATGTCATTCGGAATATCAAACGTATGGCGAGGCTCTCGTGAAGGCGTGTCTTCCTTCGACGTGACAATCAAGAAGTGTGGTGAGACCAAGCAATGGGGCGCAGCATTGCAGTTGCTCCGCGAACGAATTCAATCAGGTGGGAAACTCTCCCCAGGCCTATACACTCAGATCGCCAGCGCGTGCAGAAAATGCGGGCAATGGAAACTCGCACTCTCGCTGCTGAGCGAGATGTGCGAGTCGAAGCTGGAGCCCACTGTCATCTCTCCTACATTGCAGCAGGTGTTCCATCAGAGCCTCCAGACAGTCGCAGGAGCCCGAGAACGCTCCGGGCGTCTCTCAGAGCAGTCCTCAGGTCCCCAGACCCAGTGGCGGCAAAGGGGGGGGGTGATGACGGGGGGGGGGTATCATGGCGTGGGCCACGATACCTCCCCAGATCGCGTGGCGCCTCTTCTTATCTCAATACGTCCCCCGCCCCGCACCCCTGGGTCGCGCACATGCCTCGGGGCCATGCTGTGCGCCCCCCCCCCCCCCCCCCTCTGGACGCCCCCGAGAGCCGCCCTCGGCACGCTCCCGACGCGCCCTCCGCCGGCCCAGGGGGGGCCGCTCGTCGGCTCCGCGGGGCCCCCCGGGGACGCCCGAGGCGACGCCGAGGTGGCCTCGGCCCGCTCCTCGAGGGCCTCGGTGGGAGTCCACACCCCAGGCAGGATCGCGTCGTAAAGAAATCAGGACAAGAGTTTTTATGGCTATTTTCGGCCCCGGGGGGGCCCTCGCCGGGCCTCGGGGCCGTCAAAAAACGACTCGGGACGAAAAGCCGGCCCCGGGGAAAGGGTCGGGGCTTCCAGGGACGCCGTCCTGAAAAAATCAGGACGTCGCATGTCTGGGAACAGGTTGCAGAGCTAGTGAACTCCAGTTCGGTGTTCGTGCACTTCCGCGGCTCGCGAGGTTCCGGCTCCGCATGGCTTCGCCGAGGGCCCGACCCACCTCCAGGAGAGCCCCTCGGCCCGCTCTTCGAAGGCCTCGGCAAGAGTCCACAACAGGTCGCAGGCGGACGGCTGGTGGGCAAAATCCTGCACCGCCGCGCCATGGGGGCGACGGCGCACATTTCCACGCGCCCCCCCTGCCGATTCGATGCTGATTGGCTGCGCCCGCGGGGTGCAGGATGTAGGCCAGTGTCGGCAGATCGACGAATCGCGCCACAGCCTGTCAATGTTTGATTGGGGGCGCGGGGGGCGAAAACAAAGATTGGAAAAAAGGCGCAGGGTTTTGTCCATCAACCGTAGTGAAACCGAGTGTGGGTTTCGTCATTTCCGCGACTCGCGATGTTACGGCTCCACATAGCTTCGCCGAAGGCCCGACACACTTCCAAGAGAGCCCCTCGGACCAACGGAAGCTCCCGGGAGAGCACCTGAAGATGACCCGAGACGGGCTTGGCCGGTGCCCAGAAATGGCCTCAAGCGGGCCCAAGACCGCTTCACCCCCTAAAACAATGCCCGTGCCCAGATTGCCCCAGGATGCCCACAGGGAACCCGAAGAACCACGAAGGAAGCCCCCAGAAGACCCGAGTTGATCTCAAACTTTATCAAGCAGTGGCGAAGCGTCCAGGCTCGCCTATAGCACTACTGAACAACGTTCTAAGAACCTTTTTGTGGTTTCCACGAAATGTTCTTAGAACACTTCTGGTTGACATTATCTTGTATTAACACATCGGGTTGATGTTCTAAGAACACTGTCTTTTGTCTAAGAGCAAGTATGGGTTCTAAGAACATGTCGTGGCAGGACTATAGGAATGCCGGGACGGTCGGCCCCTGCTCAAACTTACCACCAGAGGTTCCCAGCAGCGACCCAATGGGGAGCAATTTGGTCTGGCCAGCCCGCGCGTCGAGGCCGTGCGGAAATTCGCGCGTTGGCTTAAGTCGGGCCTGTCCCGCTACATGGGGAATATTCAAAAATAGTCAAAAAATAGTCTGGGGACTTTTTTTGTTTTTTTTGTACATCTTTTATTTTTCGTCTAGAACCCCCCTGTAGGGGGACACGCCCGACTTAAGCGTTGGCCCCTCCCCGGGCTTCCGTCCTCCCTCCCCGCTCCGCCGAGCGGGCCCGCGGGCCCGCTCCGCCGGGGACGCGCGGGCGCCCCACTCCGCGAACCGAACGAAAGGGGGGTGATCGGGGAAGGGGGGGTACGAAATCTGCTGCATGCAGCTGGCTTCGGCCCCGCCGCCGGGCCCATGCCTCGATGCATGGGCGCCTCAGCTACGTGAGCTGATTCTCAGGCCCCCCCTTTGCTATCCCCCCTTTTCGCCCGGCCCGATAGTCCGCGGACCCGGCCGCGTCCGCGTGTTCTCGCAAACGCCTTCCACGAGCACCTTTGAGTCGGGCCTGTCCCTCTACAGCAGGAATATGCAAAAACAGTAGAGGATTAGTCTGGGGACGATTTTTAAAAATATGTTTTGCTTATTTGGGCGTATGTTGGCCCATTGTTTGATTTGTCGTCCAAAATCCGCCTGCAGGAGGACATTCCCGACCTTAGAGTACCTCCAGTTGCACTCCCAGGCCCCAGCCGGCACCTGGGTAATGCGATTCAGGGCTGTTTGTAGGCCCAGGGCTTTCTGTTTTCAGCGAGGGCAGGCTGTGTTCGTGGGCAGCTTGAACCCCATGCCAGCTGCTCTTCGGGAAGCGCGCACGGCAGCAAGCATGTTGGGTAGGTCCCGACATGAGGCCACAAATTTGGCCTGCGCTCCGCTACCAAAGTTGGTACACGGGCCATGCCATGCAGGTCTTCTTCTACGTCCAGGCCTTCTTGCATTCAGAGCGGGTAGCAGGCCGATCTCAGCCCTCAGTGGCACCTCTTTGAGTTGTGTTCTGTATTTACACTGGGCCGAAGACCTGGCCAATGTCATACAGGTCTTCTTGCGCGCCCAGGTGCTGACTTCTTCAGCGCGGGCAGGGGGGCGATCTTAGATATCGTCTGCATCTTTTTAAGACGCATTCGCTGCAATGAGATAGCGACCATGACATCCCGGCCCTCATGTATGTCCACGCATTGCTATATCCGGCGACGGCAAGGGCCGATTCCAGCTCCCACGGGAATTATTGACAACATGCTCGCGGCATTTACACGTTGCCAGGCGCAACACACATCTCGAGCGACCCCCTCCTCCTCCGCCACGCCGCCCTCCCCCGCCTCCTCCTTCAGCCACTCCGTTTCCTTCGCTCGCCACGTGGGCCCAACGAGATACCAGATACGAAATTCGGGCCCAAAGTCGTCATTACGCAAAGCCATACGCACCTCTCCGCCTGGCTACCCGTCGCCCATTTCGGACAGACTTCGTAGCCAGTAGGCCACGGGACAGCCCTAGTCAGTTACAGCATTGGGATCAGCGCGTGCGAGAAAGGCAAGCAGTGGCAGCAAGCCCTAGCGCTTCTCAACGAGATGCGGGAAGCGAACCTGGAGGCTGACATTGTCGTCTACAACGCTGGGATGAGCGCGTGCAAGAAAGGCCAGCAGTGGCAGCCGGCGCTGGTGCTTCTCAGCGCGATGCGGGGGGCGAAGTTGGAGCCCGACGTCATAAGTTATAGCGCTGGGATCAGCGCGTGCGAGAAGGGCGAGCAGTGGCAGCGGGCGCTGGCGCTGTTCAGTGCGATGCTGGAGGCGAAGTTGGAGCCCGACGCCATCTGCACTGCGTCGCAACGCGTGCGAAGCGGGCGAGCAGCTCGAGATCCTGGCGCGCCTCGGGGCGCTCCACGACAATTCCAGCCGATGGCCCCAAGACGGCCTCAGACGGCCACAGGACAGCTTTGATGCAAGGCGGCCCAAGAGGGCCCGAAGCGAGCCCCATGGGAGCCCAAGAGGGCTCGAAGATTGGCCAGGAGGCTCCACAGACGGCCCACGAGGACAGCCATGACAGCCCCACAAGACCAACAACTAGCAAAAACGTACGTAAGTAAGTGGCTCAATGTTTCACCGTATCCCCTATGACGGGCTCAGAACCGCGCCACACAGCTCCAGATCCTTCAAGATCGCCCCAAGACGGCCCAAGAGGCCCCGAAGAGGGCACCAAGTTGGCCCAAGAAGGCCCGAAGACGGCCCAGAGGCCCCAGACGGCCTAACAGAGTTTCGAGTGGCCCCAGGAGCTGTCCAAGAGGGGCCGAAGCGGGCCCCAACACGGCCCCAGACCTCCAAACTTGGACACAAACGCCCAAGAAGCCCCCGAGATTGCCCAAGAGGGCCCCAAGAGCTGCCCAAGAAGGAACACTCCGAGATGCCCTAGAGCCTACCAACAGACGCCGACAGTCGCCAACGAACTCCCAGCCTCCAGCCCCTGTACCATTTGCCGTTTCTGCATCCCCCGAACCCCAAAGAAAATGTCACACCCCAAAGAAGGCCCCAGACCACTCCCAGATGCCCCAGAGCCCCCCAAGAGGCTCCGACGGTTGCCAAGGACCTCCCAAGAGAGCCTCCAGCCCCCGCATTTTCCGCTGTTTCTGGACCCCCCGTTGCCCCAGAGAAAACCCCGAAACCCAAACCAGGTCCCAGAAAGCCTTTTTCCCTGTTCTCCTATCTCCTTCTCCTCTTCCTTCTCGTCCTCCTCGTTATCGTCCTTCTCCCTCCTCATCCCAAGAGGTGTTACTGCTCAGGTCATTCGCTGCCCTCTGGGCATCTTGTCTAACGAAGCCATCATTGAACTGCCGCAGCAGGTAGGCCCAAAGCTGCCACCTTGAGCCGTGCAGGCGATTGCCGCGCTGATGAGGGCGGCCGCTGTGACCGTCCCTGCCCATAGCGACTATCACCAGCTGATGAAGATCAGGCCCGACGGTGGCCTCATCAAATACAGCGGTGGTAATCATAACGTAGCACCCCGCAATTGCGGATAAGAGTGAGGGGGCAGGCGCGGGCGACGCGGGCGTCGAGCCGGCGGACCTCGTGGCAGGTGTCGATGGCGCCCTCCTCCTCCTCCTCCTCCTCCTCCTGCTCCTCCTCCTCCTCCTCCTCTTCCTCGTCCGCGTCCTCGTCCTCATCGTCGTCGTGCTCTGACAAGTTCAGCGCGGGGGGGATCGCTGGTGGGCCAAGGCCACCCGAAACGAATGCAAAAACAGCCCGCCGCAGGCGCCGAATGTTTGGCTTGTTCAGTGAACATAGTTTGGATCGCGGGTGGGTCGCGGGCTCTCCACCTCCACCTGGAATCTATTCAAAAACAGCCCGCCGCAGGCGCCGAAAATTTTGAGTTGTACACTGAACGCGGTTTGGGTCGCAGGTTCTCCACCTGGAACGAATGCAATAAGAAACCCGCCGCAGGCGCCGAAGTTTTGACTTGTGTCAGTGAGCGTAGTTTTGGTCACGGGTGGGTCGCAGGCTCTCCACCTCCACCTGGAAGGATTCAAAAACAGCCCGCCGCAGGCGCCGAAAGTTTTGATTTGTACGCTGAACGCAGTTTGGGTCGCGGGTGGGTCGCAGGTTCTCCACCTGGAACGAATGCAAAAGAAGCCCGCCGCAGGCGCCGAAACTTTTGGGTGGGTCGCGGGGTGGGTCGCGGCTGGGTCGCAGTGGCTGGGTCGCAGGTTCTCCACCTGGAACGACTGCAAAAGAAACCCGCCGCAGGCGCCGAACATTTTGGGTGGGTCGCGGGGTGGGCCTCGGCTGGGTCGCGGGTGGGTCGCGGTGGGTCGCGGGTGGGTCGCGGCTGGGTCGCGGCTGGGTCACGGGGTGGGTCGCGGGTGGGTCGCGGGTGGGTCGCCGGTGGGTCGCGGGTGGGTAGCCAGGGGGGGTCTCGAGGTGGGTCGCGGGCGGGTCGCGGGTGGGTCGCGGGTGGGTCGCGGGGTGGGTCGCGGGTGGGTCGCGGGGTGGGTCGCCGGTGGGTCGCGGGTGGGTCGCGGGGTGGGTCGCGGGTGGGTCGCGGGCGGGTCGCGGGTGGGACGACAACAACAACAAACAACAAACAACAAAACAAACAACATACAACAAACAGCAAACAGCAAACAGCAAACAACAAACAACAAACAACAAAAAACAACAACAACAACAACAACGACAACGACAACGACAACGACAAAGACAACAACAACAACAACAACAACAACAACAACAACAACAACAACAACAACAACAACATCATGAACAACAACAATAATCCGCATCGCGGAATTCCACTTCAGCCACGCACCCAGGGACAGTGAATGACCGTTCGATTTAGCCCCCTCACTCTGATAACGCCCCATTGGCTGGAGTCGACTGTTCCAGGCTGTATCCGAAATTCTGGGTTGCGCCCGCATTCGTGGAGCACCTCTCCTGGGCCCAGAGGGGAAAAAACGATGAGCTGATCACAGGGGCCCAGGAAGCGCTGATTGCAGAGCTCGAGACCACTGACCGCAAGCCAACGCCTCCACATGTGAGGCCCCGCCTTCTTTTTTCCTTCCTCTGTTAATTAAAACTGTGCGCGGCCCGCTTAGCTTCGACCGGAAAAGGCTCGCTCTCGACCCGCGGATCAAAAAAAATTGTTTCGCCAACACGCTGATGGAGCAGAGACCCCTGCATCACATGCTGCTGCGATCGATTGCCAGGCAGTTTGTTCGCGACGAATCCTTTCGCCAGAAGGCGACATGGGAATCGCTGCAGCAGCTCCTGAGGCTCACCCCATAGGATTGGGCTATGGCTGCGATACCCCTCCCCCCCTCCCCTCCGTCGACCGGCGGCCTCGGAATAAGACGCGCACTGGCGCAAGGCCCCCAGGAGCAGGCCGCACGCACAGCCGGCGCCCACCTCCCACCTCCCCTCCCCCTTCCAGCGCTTCGCGCCTGCGCGGGCCACCCGCCCCGCCCCCGCGGAAGTGGGCAGCAGGCCCAGGTCGTCACGCGCCTGAGTCTCAGGAAGAGGACGGGGCACGCCACTGGCGTGCCAAAATCACGGCTTCGACGTCGTCCGCACAGCCCACTCCGAAGGTGCCGGGAAGGCGCTGTCCGAGAGCGCGTTCCCCAGCACCAACAATATGCCGTGGCTCACGCGCGACACGAACAGAGACAATCATCCTCGACCCCCTTCCTAACTGGCGCGCACAAGCCAAGGACGCCGGCGCCTGGATACCAATCTTCGGCCGGCATGGCCAACAGTGGAAACGACCATCGGCACGACAGATGATCGACACCCACGTGCCCCACTTGAGCCAGCATCGGACTTGCCAGAAGCCTGTGGCCCCAGAGGCCAAACACAGCAGCGCAGTCTTCACGGCGCTTACCTGGACGCACATCTGCCACCAGCTGTGCCGATGCAACATCGAATTGGAGGAGCACATCGACGATTGGACCATCATCCACCGACAGGCGCATTCGGTCCCGATGCGCCGCGAAGCGTTGCGACTTGCACCACGCTGCAACTACATCACCCAGCAGGGATGCATCGGGGAAGGGAAGGCACGCCCTCAACGAGGCACGACGGCAGCTTATTCACCAGACTCGAACACATCGTCTAGTCTTTTGGTTAACCGCGCTGTGCACCGCAAGCACGACACCCAGCAGCAAACCCAGGACCAAACGCACTCGAACACCTCTTCTAATCCTATGGCCAACCGCAGGGCACAGGGCAAGCACGACACCAAGCAGCACACCCAGGACCACAAGCACGAACATCTTCGGGAGGCGCCTGGCGACCACGTCACCAGCTCCCACCCAACAGCAGAACGCATACGCCAGAAAGCGAAGATGAAGGAGGACCACGTGCTTAAGACACGCAAGCAGGTCATCGAGGACCACTACGACGACTGCGGTTCCGACCTCAAGGGTCTGGCCCCTTATCTTCTTGGCATCGCAGCCTTTAGCGACTCTGACGACGACGACGACGACGACGACGACGACGACGACGACGACGACGACGACGACGACGGGCGCGACGAAGACGACCTCCACGGCAACCTTATTGCAGGTCTGCCCACATGGTGGTTCCGAGGCTCGTCGGCTCCCGGATCAGAGACGAATCGCCGAACGGTTAGCGCTCATAGTGCCCGCACTGGCTGACACACGGGCCCCCGAACACCACACTCCACCGAGTTCCAGATTAGCGGACTTACGGCCACTCAAACACCACAGCCCATGACCGCACGGAGGATTTCCTGGAACACATCGCACCAGGCTCCGGGGCAAGGACCTTCGGCCACTGGGAGCACGCGAGGGGCGCGCAGATCACCGCGCAGACACGGCAGCACCCCGATCTCCTCGATGCTCTGCGCCACCTGTCTTGCAGGTACTTCCAGCTGCCAGACGCACTTGCCGCGCGTCTAATACGCGGCCAGAAATCGACGAAATCGGCTGGGCTGCACGCGCGGCCTGGCCATCCGGCGACCCCTTCAGCACCCGGGCGACATCCAGCAGATGCACCTCGACGGCGTCAAGTTCGACACCCATTAGCTCGCCGGCGAGCCTTGGATGGAAGCCCGCATTATTCAGTTTCGTCCTGGACGACGAGCCGTCGCCGGCAGCAAACTCCGGACATGGCCCAGACGGATCGCTCGGCGACCGCGCTATCGACATCACTGAGGACGCTGCCAGCACTGCCGAGTGAGGTTCACCATCAGCCGCGTCGGCTATTCCCGCGGAGACCGACAGCGACTTCCCCGGCCGCGTCCAGCAGGCGACGCGGGCAGCCTGGCGCAAAGTCGAAGGAGCAGAAGACTTGGCCCAGGAGCTCGAGCAGTTTGAGAGCGCCGAGAGTTAGCAGAAGACCTACGCCGCCATCGAGCACCCCGCGGCTGGCCATTGCCGCGGGCCCCACGAGTGGCCCCAGCACCTCGGCACGCAGCACCCTCGCCAGCGCATCCACGCGCAGCGCCACCACAACCTGCGCGGGGCACCCCTGGAGGAACGACTGCGCCACGTTAGAGGAAGAGAACAAGGGAGGAACGCATGCAAAGGTATATCTTGACCCAGGGGCGCGCGAAGCATTCTCGAGCTCAAACCGGGCAGCGCCTGGCGGCTGCGTCGCTAGAGCCCCCAGACAACCCCGCTCAATGTTGATGCCGCCGCCAAGACTGCGGCCGTCAAGCGCGACGCCGACCCTCTGTCCAACGAGGAGGCGTCGAGGCTGCCAAACGGGGTCGCAGCGGCCATCCTCGAAGCTCACCATCTGGGTCGAGTGCACATGTTTCGAGAGGCGGCCACTCAAGGGCGCCCGAAACGCCATGGACCCCAGTCACGTTTTCAAGTGGAAGCACGGGAGGAACCAGACGGCAAGACTGCCAGGATCATCGTGCGCAGCACGGCGTTGAGGGGCTTCCGCGACATGGATGCCAGAGCCCTAGAAACGTTCGGTGGGACAGCCAAGCGGACGTCGCAGCGCACACTGTCTGCAGAGGCGGCGCGTCGCCCAGACTGGGCGCACGTCGCTGTGGACGTCGAGAAGGCATTCCTGCCGGGCATTACCTACGCCGAGATGCGCGATGAAGGTGAAGCACCCCGCGAGATGATCTTCACCTTGCCGCCCGGCTCAGCCATCCTTCGACGGGAACCCGACTACGAGAGCTTCGACGAGCGGACCGACTGCTTGCAACGCATCAAGCCGGTCACGGACTGCAAGGATGCGCCCCGAGCCTCCGCGACGAGGCTCGCCCGGGTCACGCGCCCACAGGATTGCAACACCAAACTTACAAGGCGGGGCCCAGTGCTTGAGGTCAAGCATGAGACCTGGCGCCCGCGGCACCAGTGGCTCAGATCCTGCGCCCACCTTGACCAATCTAGAGATAGCTGGACGCAGGGAGCACGTCGACCGGCTGATCAGCCACATCGAGAGCGCCTTCGGCCACATGAAGGGCGACTACGGTGACTTCACCAAGTGCGGAGTGCACCAGCACCGCAGTGCCGACGGCACCGTGACGCTCGACCAGGATGTGCACATCGACGCCCGATCAGGCGCGTCGACCTGATCAAGGCCAATGTTGACGAGCTTGCTGGACGTCAGCTTCCAGACCTCCACGACTCCCTCGTGGAAGCAGCGGCCTACGCTCCGCTCGCCCAGCACCACGTCGCCGCGTACATCGCCCCCCTGCAGAGAGCCATCCGTCAAGTTATACAGTTCAACTCAATCGCCCTGGCCACGCAGAAGATCACGGCACGCATCAAATGCCCTGCGATGGCGCGCGCCGCGCGACTCAGCGCGCACGGCGACGGGTCGTTCAAGAGGGAGGAGGAGACAGCATATAGTGCATGACAGGAGCCGCATACATGAGTCTCGTCTCGGCAAGCGCCGCCGCATCGGCTAGCGGGCGCGCCACCTCCTGGACGGACCGGGTGATTCACACAAGTTGGTGCGCAGATTCTCGTTTGGCCCAGAGCTGCTCGCAGCATGCGGCGCAGCCGACGGACTGCAGGCGCACCTCCTCGCGCTGCGCGAGATGGCGGGCGGCCCCACCTCTGCCGAGAAGATCAGGGTCTTGAGGGGGGAGGGAGGTTGCGCGATCCCTGCTGATCTCGTCGTCGACAGCACATCCGTCGTCAGCGCCCTGCTCATGGATCCAGCACGGCCGCTTTCCGAGAACAGCACCTGCGGTGGCCGTGACCAAAAACAGCATCAGCCAGGATTTCACCCCCAAGGTAACGGACGGCCAGGTCAGTTATGACCTCGACACTGTCAAGATCAGTGATGGGAAAAGAAGAAGAAGAGCGGCCCGAACTCCCCGCGCAGCTCCCTCACCCAACAGTGAAGGTGCGACCCTTGTGACTGCGATACAAGGTCGACCTCCGCATTATCAAGTTGCGGGAGCACACAAGTGAACGTTGCTCCCGCTGGCCAGGTCAGCGGTGCGGCAGCATCCATACAGCGCGTGCTCTTCCAATAGTCTCTCCCTCGCAGTGGCCAGCAAGTGGTTGTTGTTTATGAAAGGGGCGTTTACTAGACTTTCCTCAGCAGCGAATGCGGCAATTGGTCAGGAAAGTGCGGTTAACAGAGCCTTTTTGCGCAGCTGTCCCGTAGCGGGGTGCGGTCACCAGAGCACCCCACTTGAATCTCACACCGTGAGTTCCCGTGCGGCTTGCGCATGGGAACCAACAAGAGCACGACGAACCGGCATGAGCACCAGACTCGAACGGTACTTGCTCTGCCCATTTCGCCCATTATTTGCTGGTCCTTGCCGCTGCCATTGCAGGGATCGATCCTAGCGCGCCGTCTTTGAGACACGCTATAACTGCTTGCACCCGCTATACAAAATCATCCGCTTTACATCTCATCCCTTCTTACATCCCATGTTATACTTTCCTCCTCCCCCACTCGGTGTCCCCACACACCCCTCTCGGGTGCTGCTCTCCTCCGCCTCAGCCTCCTCCTCCTCTTCGTCCTCCTCCTTTTCCTCCTCATATTCATCATCAACAGCATCAGCACCATCATCATCAACATCATCATCAGATTCCTCCTCTTCTTCCTCCTCCATTCGGTGTCCCCACACACCTTTCTCGGGTGCTGCTCTCCTCCGCCTCCTGATCCTCCTCATCCTTCTCCTCCTCCTCGCCCTCTTCCTCCTCCTCGTCCTCCTCCTCTTCCTCCTCCTCATCTGCCTCCTCCTTATCCTGTTGTTGTTCCTCGTCCTGCTCGTATTTCTGTTTGTTCTCCTCATCCCCCTCCCCTTCATCATCATCATCCTCGTAATCCTCATTATCCTCCTTCTTCTCCTCTTTGTCCTCCTCCTCCTCGTCCTCCTCCTCCCCTTCCTCCACATCTTCCTCCTCCGCCTCCTCCTCGTCTTCCTCCTCGTCCTCCTCCTCCTCCTCCTCCTCATCTGCCTCCTCCTCATCTGCCTCTCCTCATCCTTCTCGTCCTCCTCCTTTTCCTCCTCGTGTTTCCTCGTGTTCTCATCTCCTCCTCCTCCTCCTCCCCCTCCTCCTTGTCCTACTACTACGACTACGACTACGACTACTACGACTACTACGACTACTACGACTACTACGATTACTACGGCTACGACTACGGATACGGACAGACTTACGACTACTATACTACTACTACTACTACTACTACTTACTACTTACTACTAATTACTACTTACTTACTACTTACACTACTATACTACGACATTACGAATACGACTACTACTACTACTACTACTACTACTACTACTACGACTACGACTACTACTACTACTACTACTACTACTACTACTACTACGACTACTTATACTACTACTACTACTACTACTACTACTACTACTACTACTACTACTACTACTACTACTACTACTACTACTACTACT
>CAUYUJ010020394.1:47636-127636 GCA_963575745.1 Prorocentrum cordatum
AGCGTTTCGTGGCCCCATAGGGAGCTCCACCGAAGGCCCCAGTGGGGGTGTTCGCATGCGGTTTCCCCACCCAGGGCAGCGTTTCGTAGCCCCATAGGGAGCTCCACCGAAGGCCCCAGTGGGGGTGTTCGCAAGCGGTTCCCCCACCCAGGGCAGCGTTTCGTGGCCCCATAGGGAGCTCCACCGAAGGCCCCAGTGGGGGTGTTCGCATGCGGTTCCCCCACCCAGGGCAGCGTTTCGTAGCCCCATAGGGAGCTCCACCGAAGGCCCCAGTGGGGGTGATCGCATGCGGTTCCCCCACCCAGGGCAGCGTTTCGAGGCCCCATAGGGAGCTCCACCGAAGGCCCCAGTGGGGGTGTTCGCATGCGGTTCCCCCACCCAGGGCAGCGATTCGTGGCCCCATAGGGAGCTCCACCGAAGGCCCCAGTGGTGGTGTTCGCATGCGGTTCCCCCACCCAGGGCAGCGTTTCGTAGCCCCATAGGGAGCTCCACCGAAGGCCCCAGTGGGGGTGTTCGCATGCGGTTCCTCCACCCAGGGCAGCGTTTCGTGGCCCCATAGGGAGCTCCACCGAAGGCCCCAGTGGGGGTGTTCGCATGCGGTCCCCCCACCCAGGGCAGCGTTTCGTGGCCCCATAGGGAGCTCCACCGAAGGCCCCAGTGGGGGTGTTCGCATGCGGTTCCCCCACCCAGGGCAGCGTTTCGTGGCCCCATAGGGAGCTCCACCGAAGGCCCCAGTGGGGGTGTCCACATGCGTTTCCCCCACCCAGGGCAGCGTTTCGTGGCCCCATAGGGAGCTCCACCGAAGGCCCCAGTGGGGGTGTCCACATGCGGTTCCCCCTCCCAGGGCAGCGTTTCGTGGCCCCATAGGGAGCTCCACCGAAGGCCCCAGTGGGGGTGTCCACATGCGGTTCCCCCACCCAGGGCAGCGTTTCGTGGCCCCATAGGGAGCTCCACCGAAGGCCCTAGTGGGGGTGTTCGCATGCGGTTCCCCCACCCAGGGCAGCGTTTCGTGGCCCCATAGGGAGCTCCACCGAAGGCCCCAGTGGGGGTGTTCGCATGCGGTTCCCCCACCCAGGGCAGCGTTTCGCGGCCCCATAGGGAGCTCCACCGGAGGCCCCAGTGGCTGCTCTCGCATGCGGTTCCCCCACCCAGGGCAGCGCTTCGTGGCCCCATGGGGAGCTCCACCGAAAGCCCCCGTGGCGCAGTTCGCATGCGCTTCCCCCACCCAGGGCAGCGTTTCGTGGCACCATAGGGAGCTCCACCGAAGGCCCCAGTGGCGCAGTTCGCATGCGGTTCCCCCACCCAGGGCAGCGTTTCGTAGCCCCATAGGGAGCTCCACCGAAGGCCCGCCCCGGTGGCGCAGTCCGCATGCGGTTCCCCCATCCAAGGCAGCGCTTCGTGGCCCCATATGGAGCCCCACCGAAAGCGGCACCCACAACGCGTTATCAACAATTGCTTATGGTTGGGTCTTTCGCCAGGATAATTTGAATGTTTTTGTCCGCTGATTGGGGACGGAACGTTTTCAAAGTGTGGTTCTCGCCTTAGCGCTGCGCAAATTCGTTTTACAAATTTGCAAGAGCTTCACGGAGTGAGGGTGGTTCCTTTTCAACATGTGGCTCTTGCCTCAGCGCCGCGCACATTCGTTTTGTTATTTGAAAGGTTTCCACGGATTCACATGATCAACAAACCAGAAATGGCGTTCGAGAACCATGCAGGATTATGAGGGTGCAACAGTTGCGTTGACTCGCGGTGTGAAGTCCCCAGAATGATGTTCTCACACGGTTCAAGATCGTCAAGACGCAACAGTCAGGTTGATGCGTGGCGTTAGAATCCCGAGGACAGTGCGTTGGCATGCTTCAGGGTCTTCAAACGGTTGTCTTCCAACGAGGCAGATCCCCCAGTGGAAATAAACCGACGTAGGGACCTATGAAGAGGGAGCTTGGAGGGAGGGTTTATTCCAACATCGTTGGCGACTCTTGGGTTTCCACTGGTCCTCTCCTCCTCATCCTTCTCCTGCTCCTGCCCCTGCTCGCCTTCCTTCCCATTACCCTTTCCTGCGCACGCCAGCAAGCCTCGTTCCCTCCTCCTACGGCAGAATTGGGAGATAGAGAGAAATTCTTTGAAAGTAGCCCCCCAAAAAAGACCCTGACCCAAAACAAGGCCACAGAAAGCTCCTTCCCCGTCCTCGTTATTATTGTCCTCCTCCTCCTTCTCCTCCTCTTTCTCCTCCTCCTCCTCCTCCTCCTCCTCCTCCTCCTCCTCCTCCTCCTCCTCCTCCTCCTCCTCCTCCTCCTCTCCTCCTCCTCCTCCTCCTCCTCCTCCTCCTCCTCCTCCTTCCTCTCCCCCTCCCCCCCCTCCCCTCCTCCTCCTTTTCCTTCTCCTCCTCCTGCTCCTCCTCCTCCTCCTCGTCCTCCTTCACCTCCTCATGTTTCTCCTTCTCTTCCTCCTCCTTCTCCTCCTCGTCCTCCTCCTCCTCCTACTCCTCCTCCTGCTTCTCCTCCTCCTCCTCCGCATCTGGATGCCTCCACCCCCTCTCTCCGGTGCCGCTCTCCCTCCCTTTCTTCTGCTCGCGCCGGCGACATATGTGCACTCAGGGCCGACACTCCGACCTGTCGGCTTATGACTCTCTACGGGTGCACGTTGGTCATTTACAGCGCTGGGATGAGCGCGTGCGAGAAGGGCGAGCAATGGCAGCGGGCTCTAGCGCTGCTCAGCGACATGCGGGAGGCGAAGCTGGAGCACGACGTCATCTCTCTCACGTTGCAGGGCCCCGTGCGTCCCAAAAGGATCCTGCACCGAGTAAGCCCCCAGGGCCAGCAGAAGGCTCTGGAGCGCCCGCAGTGCGTCATTGTGGAGCCCTCGGAGGCCTCAGGCGGCCCCACGGCCCCAGGAAGCCCGAAGGCGACGCCGAGGTGGGCCCCGAGAGACTCCACGACGGAGAAATCCCAAAGAGGGCCCAAGCGGGCCTCGTCCTCCTCCTCCTCCTCCTCCTCCTCATCCCTCCTCCTCCTCCTCCTCCTCCTCCTCCTCTTCTTCTTCTTCTTCTTCTTCCGATGCCGTGGAGCCCCACTCTGAGGGCACAACTGTCCACGCGGGAAGGCCCTACTCCAAAAGGACGATCACGGCTGGGACTTTCCCAGCCACTCCTGGCAGGTAGCCTTGGCTCATCCTTCGGACGGCCCTCCTGCCCCACTCGCCAGGCACGCCACAGGGGGTGAGGAATCCCTTGAGCTGCTTAGCACTGTGAGCACCACAGTGCACGCACGCAACCGCAAGGTGAACCACCGCCTGCAGGGATTCCTCGACCCGAAAAACAACTAAACGATGTGCATTCAGGCCCTGCTGCTGCAACCGCTCAGTGGCATCACGCGCACGCGACGCGATCGACCCTGGGCAGGTCTGCGTCGCGGGGGCCACGGCACGGCAGCACGCACACCAGGGTGTGTCGGCAGGCCCCTTCAAATCATGCATCAACTGAACGGGCACGACCACAAGGGGAGGAGGCATGTACACAAGCATACGGCGCGCAACGTGAGACGTGTCGCGCGCATCCACGTGCGCGCCAACCTCCCCGATCCTGTGCACAACCTGCTCAACAAACTGCTCAGCCTGCTGCATGCGCCTCCGATCTTCAGCGGGCGCACGTGCGAGCTGGCCTCCAAACTTGGCCCAAACGTCGGCCTGGAAATTGCCGAATCTATCTCTACGTGAAATCCGTCCTGCAGCAATGTCCGGCATCGTGCAGTGACTCTTGACCTTGCGCAACGACAACCCGTTGACGCCGAGTCCTCCGAAATCCTGCAGGGTCCTCCAGAAGACGCGCCACCGACAAGCCCAAGCCGAGGAGTGGGCCGTGGTGGCCTCTTCTCCTCTCTCGGTCACCCCACGGAACACAAAATCGGAATCGGTGACGGCCACAATCGGCGGCACGGCATTCTGAACCAGAAAGATCAGTGCCTCTAATTCGGCCCCGTCGACATCATACACGACATGCGAGCAGGTGCAATAAACGACATCCTCAACCCCGAGCGGCTCCTGCTCGCCCAAGGTGACAACTGCCCAGCCTGTACAACACAGAGAACTCCACTGACTTTCGAACGCCGACCCGTCAGAAAAGCTTCCTTAGCAATCAGGACCCCAGGGCCCGCGTGCCTATGCCAAACCACGGCGTCCTGGGTGGGGGCCCTCCACGAGGTCCGAGGGATGGGCGAAAGCGCCATCTCCAGCAGCCCACGGACCTGGGGCCGGTCCCGAGCCTGGACCAGCGGGCCAAACGCATTAGGTCACGGCAGATCACGGCACAATTCGCACTCAAAATGCGTGTGCACCAGCGTGCCAGGTCGCACACACACCCACACACACACACACACCAAGCAGTCGTTGTTCGTGGCCTTGCGTGCCTCATATTTCCCAGCCATGGGCCACTGGCCGTTCACTATACACGACTTCACATACGCACGAGCCTCGGGCCCCAGGGTCGGGAGGTCACGATGTTCCCCGCACCGAGGCCGTCCACCGCCTCCTCCTCCTCCTCCTCCTCCTCCTCCTCCTCCTCCTCCTCCTCCTCCTCCTCCTCCTCCTCCTCCTCCTCCTCCTCCCTCCTCCCTCCTCTCCCTCCTCCCTCCTCCCTCCTCCCTCCTCCCTCCTCCTCCTCCTTCCTCCTCCTCCTCCTCCTCCTCCTCCTCCTCCTCCTCCTTCCTCCTCCTTCCTCCTCCTTCCTCCTCCCTCCTCCTCCCCCAAGAGGAGAGCATGAGTTCGGCCACCCGCGCGCCGTGGCCGCTGGGAGCTGGCCGCTTCTCTGGCCTCCCTCCTGCTTCTCACTCCGCGCTCCTCGCTCCTATGTGGGGATGTTTCTACCTACAGATGTGTAAATACCTATGCATGTTTATACATACATGGTTAGTTTGCTGTCTGCCTCCCTCTCTCTCTCGCTCTCTCTTTCTCTCTGCGTCTCGCTGCCTCGGTTTCCCTTTCTGTTTCTCTATCTCTCTCTCTCTCTCTCTCTGGTTCTCTCTACATGCATACATACAAACATACAATTATACCTACATGCAAACAAGCAAACAAACAACTATACATGCATACCTGCTATATGTATACATACATGATTACTTACTTACATACATACATGCATGCATACATGCATACACTCATTGTCACATACATACATGCATACACACATGCATGCATACATACATACATACATAGTATGTATAAACAGAGGTTGAGCTATATAACCATCGTGCCTTGCTCCTCGTTTCTCAATCCTCGGTCCTCTCGGCTGCCCCCATCGCTCCTCCTCCTCGGCCACTCGCAGCTCGCTCCCCATCTCCTCCCTCTGCCGTGGCTCCTCCCCTCTCTCCGTGCTCATCGTTGATCCTTCCTTCCTTCTTCCACCCCCCACCTCATCGATCCGGGCCCCTCGCCCCTTGCTCCTCCATCGCTCCCCTCCGTGCGCTCGCGGGCAGCAGGTTACGTCAGACAGCACGAGCACCGAGAAGCAGCACCCTGCAGCCTCGAGCAGCAACGTCGAAGAGCAGCGGCAAGCGGCACCAGCGGTAGCACACAGCCAAGGCAAGGAGCAGCAGCAGCAGCAGCAGCAGCATGCATCAGGCAGCAGCACCCTGCAACCAGCGTCATCATAAAAGCCTTCCGGCAACATCTCCGCCCTGCCCCCACATACCTCACCGAGCGCGTTCCACTACTCGCAAAGCACCTACTCGCTAACGTCCGAATAGCACATGTCTGCTTCGATCAATGTATCGCAGGTCCCTCGCGGCGAGTCCAGGCCATTTGCGAGTAGTGACTTTGCGAGCAGGGGAACGCGCTCGTCGAATGCCATCGCAGATAGATCCCGAGCATGTTCTTTGGGCGGAGGGCAAAAGGCGAAATCTGAAATGCCGTTTCGATGGATTTTCGAGGCTTTAATCTGCAAAAAGGTGAATCACAAGACGAGTTGCTTCTCGAGGTGCAAAAGCACATATGGATTTCACCCCGAACCCTCTACCCTAAGAAAATGCTCAGAGATCTCGTGGCCAGTATGCCCCGGGGGTCAGCGTTGGTCTTTCTTCGCAGCGCAGGAACCGACAGGCGCCCACAGCGCCAAGAGAGCGCCCAGATGGCCTAAGAGAACCCGAAGCGAGCTTCAGAATACCCCCAGAGGGCTCCAGAAAGCTCAGTGGGCCTCCCAAGACGGCCCAAGAGGACCCCGATGACGGCCCCACGCGGCCGTAGATTTCCATAGTTTTCCCACGACTTTCAGGTTCTCCCCGCTTCGCCCCAAGAACGACTCCAGACAGCTCCCAGCGCGTGCGAGATTGCCCCATCAGTGACGAACAGGCTCCCGAGAGAGGTCCTGAACGCCCTAAAAGGGCCCCAGGATGGCCCCTGAGCGCCCGAAGACGGCCCCGAAGAGCCCCTCGTGTGCCCTCCAAGACGCCAGCAGCAGAGCCCTTGAGAGCCCCTTGGGCGCCCCAGGAAGGCTCCATCGCAGAATTTCTTGTGAGGTGGCCTGCTTGCGAGCGACTGCCAACATTCAGATCGACCAAAGCCCCCAACCAAAGCCCTCACGACGCTGGCCATGTAATGGCCACAGCAGCGCAAAACATTGTCATTGACGAGTTCGCTTCCCAGGCTGTCCTCCAAAAGGGCCTCGGGGGGCAGCCTGGGAACGGCCCCAGGGGCGCCCAAGATACGGCAAGTGGCCTTGCAGAGGCCCCAAAGAGGCTCGCAGAAGGACCCACGATGCCCCCGACACGGCTGAAGTCGGGCCTGTCCCCCTACAGGGGGATCTTCGACGAACAATTACAAATAGTCCAACAAGTATTCTAAAATGGTCAAAAAAATTTTCCAAAAGTAGTCTCCAGACTATTGCCTGACTGTCTTTTTCTTATTTTCCCCTGGTAGAGGGACAGGCCCGACTTACGACACGGCCCACGAGACGCCCGAGACATCCCAAGAGTGCCCCCCGAGGCCCCCGGCAGACCCCCCCCCTTCGGAGGCCCCGAAGGCCAGAGCGGCGACGCAGGGGCCACGTGTGGAGCCCTGCGCCCCAGCAAGAACGCCGTGGCGGCGCGCCGGGTGCCCTCCTCCTCCCTCCTCCTCCTCCTCCTCCTCCTCCTCCTCCTCCTCCTCCTCCTCCTCCTCCTCCTCCTCCTCCTCCTCCTCCTCCTCCTCCTCCTCCTCCTCCTCCTCTCCTCCTCCTCCTCCTCCTCCTCCTCCTCCTCCCTCCGCCTCCTCCCCCTCCTCCTCCTCCCTGTCGTCGTGGAGGACCGGGGCGCCCCGCTCACAGCCCGACGGGACGCGGCTCAGGAACGGCCCCCCCCCACCCCCAGCGGACCAGCACTCCGGGCGTTTTCGCCTCTTCTCGGGCCGCGGGACTCTCACAGATCGATCCGGCTCGAAAAATGACGCGGAAAAGTGGAGTCCGGGGCTCCAGGAGTGGATGATCACGATGTTGTATTTTTTCGCTACGTCGGATCCCAGGGTCTCTCCTCGCTTCACCTGCATCTGCAAGATGCGCGCACGCAGCCGGAGGCGGGCCTCCAGAGCGGCGAGGTCGCCGCGGGAGCGCCCGTCACACAGGGGTTTGCTGGGCCACGCCCAGGGCCGAGGGAGCGCATCTCCGCGCCCCCCGGAGCGCTCCCTCCCTTCCCCCTTCCTCCTCGTGCCGTTCCTCCTCTCCGTTGTTTGCCCCGTCTCGCGCCACGCGATAACGAGTTTCTTCGCCTTCTTCACCGAGCAGCGTGGAGGGGTGCGCAGATTCGCGTCGCGTCGAAGCGGCGGCGACCTCAGCGCCTGCATCAAGGACGCAACGCCGACACTGGTCCAGAATCGGCCGATTTTAACGATCTCGCGATCCAAAGTTGCCGATCGTGCAGGGTTGCGCGTTCCACGCGGTGTCAAAAGCAACAGCGCAGCTCGTCACGACAGGGACCCACCGCCTCCCCTCCACGGAGTCGCTGCCGCGGGTCGCTCAGGCGCTCCGAGGGCCTCCACCTGCACTTTTGTCCTCCCCCACGTCCTCTGCACGAGCTCCACGAGCTGTTCGGTTTCGACGCCCTCTTCTATGGATTAAACCTACGGCTTGCGAGTCCCAGGTTCAGCAAACCGTGGTTTTAATCAATGGGCTCACATTAAAGTCAGCTACAGCGCTGGGATCAGCGCGTGCGAGAAGAGCGAGCAGTGGCAGCAGGCGCTGGCGCTGCTCAGCGAAATGCGGGAGGCGAAACTGAAGCCCGACGTCATCTATACGACAATATTGGGATCAGCGCGTGCGAGTTTGTACCAGCGCAACTCGGCCAGGAGCGGCTCCCAGGGCGACCCTGTACGGCCACCAGAAGGCTCCAAGACGGCCCCAGAGCCGCTCAAGAGGGCGCCCGGACGACCCAAGAGGATCCCAAGCGAGCCCCGACACAGCCTGAGACGGCCCTAAGAAGAGCCAGGAGGTTCGCAAGACGTCCCAAGAGGACCCCGATGACAACCCGACGAGTTCAACCTCCTGCTTCTTGTTTTAGGTGTTGGGCGATTTTCAGGAGCTCCCCATATCTGGCCCCTCCCTCCTCCTCCTCCTCCTCTGCCTCCTCCTCCTCCTCCTCCTCCTCCTCCTCCCCTCCTCCTCCTCCTCCTCCTCCTCCTCCTCCTCCTCCTCCTCCTCCTCCCATGGCTTCGTCCGCCACACCCAGATGCCATGCCACTGTTCCACAGAGCCCCTGCCTGATGCCGGCCTCCATCGTGCGCCTCCGCGCACGACGGCGCCGCCCCGCGGGACGGACGCGTGGCCGCCGCCCGCCCGCCCCCAGCTCTGGCCCAGGGCAGCCCCGGACAGCTCCAGGGGAGGAGGAGGAGGAGGAGGAGGAGGAGGAGGAGGAGGAGGAGGAGGAGGAGGAGGAGGAGGAGCAGGAGGAGAAGGAGGAGGAGGAGGAGGAGGAGGAGGGGGGGAGGGGGAGGGGGAGGCCCTCTCGGCCCCCCCCCCGGCGCGGCCCAAGGAAGCCTCGAGGAGGGCCCCCAAGACGGGGCGAAAGGGGGAGAGCGCCCCGGGAGGGCCCCCTGGAGCCCCGGGCTCTGCCCGGCACGGCCACGCGAGGGCCCGAGGAGCCTGCCGATGAAGCCCGAGGCGGGCCTCCCGGCGGCCCCGGGCACCCAACGTTGGCCCCAAGACGGCCAACGAGACGCCCAAAATTGTCCGAGGAGGAGGAGGAAGAAGAGGAGGAGAAGGAAGAGGAGGGGGAGGAAACGGAAGAGGAGGAGGAGGAGGAGGCTGGAGGAAGAGGAGAAGGCTGGAAGAGGAAGGCCCGGAGAGGGCTCCAAGAGGGGAGGAGGTTCAATGTGTCAGACGTCTGTTGATTATGGGGCCTTCTGGTGCTCCGAGAGGGCCTGAAGATTACAGAAAGGTGACAGCTTCCGCTTCCTGGTTCGATGCGTTGTTCTGTTCAAGGTCGGTTATCTGTGGGGGCTCCTCTGTTGCGTGTCTTGGAACATAGGGGAGCGAAGAGTGCTCCAAGATAGCCCAGGGAACCCCGAGGGGGGTCTTAAAAGAGATCATCAATTTCGATTGAATTAACAGAAACCGCTTCTTGGTGGGACATGCTGCTTTGCTAAATCTCGGTTGAACCGGGGACCCTCTTAGACGCTTCCTGGAGCCCCAGAGTTTCGACGAGTTGTTCGGCTTCGTTGAGCTCTTCTGTCAATTAGATCCACGGTGTGCGAGCCCCAGGTTCAGTACACCGTGGACTGAACCGCAGGTACACACCAGTCCTTGAAAATACTGGGGGAACTGCGTGCTGGAAGGGCTTGGGGACCGATTGAGGCTAGGAGCCTCGGGGCGCAACCGGAGGGCTCCAGGGAGCGTACGGAAAGGTTTCGGCCGGACGGGGCTAGGACGAGGACGAGCTTTCCGGAACGCTCTCAGAGCGTTCCGGAATGCTCTGCGAAGGCCGCGGCACTCGAGACGTCATCCAGAGCCGCCAGATCTCAGAGATTCTCGATTGATCCTCACCCGACGTTATCTTCGTCCTAGCTTCGTCTTATCTGGACAGCCCCAGATGGCCCCAAGACTGCCGAAGACGCTTTCAAAACGGCGCCAGGTGATCCGAAAGGCGCCCCGGGATGGCCCGAGAGCGCCTGAAGACAGGCTAGGAGGCACCCTCGACAGCCCACGAGACCAAAACTATATTTTCGCTTAGTTTTTGAAAAGTGTTCAGGTCTTCACCATTTCGGGCCAAAGACGGCCCCATACGGCTCCAGGAGTCTCCCAGATCTTCTCAAGGCACTCCAGGGCCACGACAGCCCCAAGACAGCCCAAGAAAGACCCAGGTGGCCCCCAAGACGGTTCCAAGAGGGCTTCGAGAGTTGCCACAGAGGGCTCCAAAGCGGGGTCCTACACGAACCAAGATCCCGAACATGGCCCCGAGACGGCACAAGAAGCCCCCAAGACGCGGTCCAAAATGGCCCCAAGAGGGCCCCCAGGAGGCCCCAAAGAGGGTGCGAAGAGGGTGCAGATCGCGAACGAAGCTCTGAACGTCAAGGCTTCCCACAGCGACGAAGCTCCTCCCTCTTCGCTGATCGCTCCTCGCTTCTTCCCCTTCCCCCCCAATCTCCCTGATCCTGTCTCCTCGATCCTCTCTTGGCAGCAGGTTGCGACAGCAAGCTGAAGCAACTATCAAGAAATAGCACCCTGCAGCATCAAGCAGCAGCAGCGGGCAGCAGCAGCAGCAGCGAACGGCAGCAGCACGCAGCACGAAGCAGGCAGCAGCAGCGGCGGCACACGGCGACAGCAAGCGGCGCCAGGCACCAGTCCGCAGCACGCACCGAGCAGCGCTGGCCATCAGCAGCACCCTGCAGCCGCGCGCAGTTAAAACTGCTTTTTGGTCATCGGCGAGGGCGGGCGACAGCGCGTTCGGTCAGCTGGCGGGCCCCAGCCAGGCAGAGGCACGCGCACCAACAGCATGCAGCAGCGGCGAGTCCTCCTCCGCCACGACGAAGGAGGGAGGAGGGAGGGGGGAGGGCGAGGGACAAGCTAGGTGCGCTCGCGTCATATCTGACGTCCTACCCCTCCCTCCCATCCCTTACCATGGCGTAGACATCCTCTCTACTCGCACGGTCGGATGTCGCAGCAGGGCATAGCATTACATGGCATAGCATGGTGTTGAAGATCAACGCGTAGCCCGGCGCCCCAAAAGGGGGGGTGCTTCTGCGGCCCAAAAAATCAACGAATCGGCACCGAATGTGTGTTCACTTCCGATGGTTGCTTCGGGAGGCCATTTTCTAGTTTGGGGGTCCTCTTTGGAAGGACCGAAAGCCATGCCGTGGCACTGGAAATAATGACGCCAGCGCTGCAGCGGGAGCACGATTCGGAACGAGCAGAAGCACGGAAATAAGTCCAGCGCTGCAGCGTGAGCACGATTCGGAATGAGCGGAAGCGCGGAAATGAAGTCAGCGCTGCAGCGGGAGCATGATTCGGAACGAGCGGAAGCCCGAAAATGAGGCCAGCGCCTCAGCGAGAGCAGCATAAACAAAAAAAAACAGCAAAAATCGCCGACATCTTGTGTAGAAAAATCCATACGCGAGGGGGGGCCGAACACTCCGAGACAGGTTCCGCCACAGACTTAGGGGAGAGAAGAGAGTAGTATTCATATTGAGTAAGTGCGGAGGGGGAGAGGAGGGAGGAGGGAGGAGGTAGCAGCACGCAGTTAGCGTGCGCGGAAAGCGGGGATCGAGCCCAGCGCTATCATGTCGGTATCTCGGCAGCGTGTCCACAATCACGTGTCAGCTCGTGCAGATTTCGTGGACGTAGTCCATGGGTCAGCCCTGGCCTCCTTGCCTTCACTGCAGGCATACGCGCGTGCGAAACGTGCCTGGGAGCCAGAAGGCTCCAAAACGCTGCGGGGCAGCTCCCGAGCTCTCGGCGAGATGCGGGCGAAATCTAACACGAAGGTGCTGTGGTAGATTCTGTCCGCGCCCCCCGTGCTAGTCCTATACGCCGCCGAGACGGCTGGCGAGCGCTCCAAAACGCCCAAGATCGCCTCAAGACGATCCCGGCCACCAGAATCCCCGTAAGAAGCTACCGGAAATGCCCAGGAGCATCACCAAGACCGGCCGAGGAGGGCGAAAGCATTGATTTTGATTAGGTTGTTCCATGCTTTTCGGCTTTTCCATATTTTGCTCAAACTCAGCCCAAGCCAGCTTCAGGACCCACCCGCGACGCACCAAGACTGCCCATACCGGCCTGATGAGAACCTCGACACTGTCCAAGAGCGCTCCACGACGGCTCCAGGAGCGAGGGATCGGCTTCTTCTGGAAAGCCTTTCTATGGTCTCGGGGTGGCGTGCTGAATCGTATCCGCGGCCCCGGGCCCGGGCGCTGCAAACTCCGCACTCCAGTCGCGGACCGCGTGAAAATCATGCCCGCGACCCAGGGGCGGGCGCTGAGGCCTCGGCGCCGGTCGCGGACATGATTTGACATGCTTGCCCGCCGTTCGACCTCGTCCTCCAGGCAGCGGCGAGCGTCGACCTGGAACTGCTTGGACACGACGCGCGTGACCACTGGCAACACCGGCGACAGCGCTTGGCCGGTCCCTCACAGACGCCCGAGGTTGGCGGCTCACGGCGCGGCGGCGGCGAGGGGGGCGGCGGCAGACGCGGCAACGGCAGCGCCGGCTGCGGCGACGGCGGCGGCAGACGGCGGCAACGGAACGAGCAGTACCACCTGGTGCTCCCGCTGCTCAGCGAGGTGTGGATAACGAGCATGGGGCCCAACTTTATCGAGTGCGCCTGGCAGCACCACCTATTTCCCCCGCCAGTGGACGTAGTCCACAGGTCAGCCTTAGTCTACACCCTACAACGCCAGGGGAACTGCGTGCCATAAAGAAGACGTTTCAAAAGTCTCAAATCCGGCCGCGGCCAGCCCGAGGGGGCTCCAAGACGGCCCAAGAGGGCCCCAAGACGGTCCAGGATGGCCCGAGACGCCTCCAGACAGTCCAAGAAGTCGCCAATATAGCTCTCAGACGGCCCCGCAGGGCAGCAAGACGGCCCAAGATGGCTCAAGAAGCCCCCAAGAAGGACCCAGAGAGGCCAAAATCATAGATTTCTCATGGGTTTGGGAAGGGTTTCAGCGTTCTCGCCTTTTCGGATTCTCGACACTGCAGGACGGCCCCAGAGGCCCTCAAGATGGCCCCAAGACGGCCCGAGAGGCCCCCAAGAGGGCCCCCAGACGATCCAAGAGGACCCCAAGATAGCCCAAGAGGGCCCGAGACGGCCCAAGACGGCCCCAAGAGGGGGAACTCGGACTGACATTTCGCGCTCTCCGTTCCAGGATGATTTCTGAACGGGCTCGATGGGGGTATACTCGAAATCACTCTGCTCAAGTTGTGTCGTGCTGCTCTGTCTGCATGCTTGACCTTCGCCGGGAGACGGGCATCGTGCACGATCAGCGCGTGGGGCTTAGAGTATATTGCCATCGACTTTGGCTGGGTCCATCTGCCTCGACGCTGAACTTCTTGAATACTCCTTCGGCGGTGTAGGATGTCGTAACTGGGGCCACTGTGCCTCAAGGTATGCATCGGTCCAATCCATTCAATCTCGCCCTTCAACAATGTACTGCGCCAAACTGCTCCAGCGTTTGTCGCGCACGTGTCGACGACTTTCTGGGAGGGCTGCAGATCTTGAGCTCTGGCTGCTATCAGCTGCGAGATCACGCCGTCGTCGATTGCCACGCCCTGCTCCTGGCCCCTCTTCACGCTCTCTCCTCCTGTGCCGGCGTCCCAGAAGAAGCGCTACGTTGATGGTTCCAGGGTTTTGAGCTGCACTGTCTTGCTGGAAATCATCAGGGCCTGACCTGGAACTCACATGTGCGTCCTCTGCTCGCAACTGCAGCCAATCCTGTTCCCTCAGATAGCAATCGTAGGCCAGCAAGAAAGCCATGCCCTCATCCACGTTGCCGGCCAGTATCGCTGGTCATCCCTCATACGTCTCCTGGAACTTGTCCCAATTGCGCCAGGCCCGCAAAGAGATTGGCAACTCTGACCTCCACTGGAAGCAAGCGAACCAATCCATGATGCAGCAGCGTTCCCCGCGATAACGGGGCCCTCTCCACAGAGCACCTGTTGTCCAACTCTGCGGCCAGAGTGATGTCGCGCTCCGCTGGAGGAGGAGGAGGAGGAGGAGGTGGAGAAGGGAAGCCTCTTGAGACGAGTACTGACAAGGAGTACAGTCGAGCATCTGATTGAGAAACCTCCTCCAGGAAAGCTGGGCCAGCGTGTCTCACCCGACTTGCCAGCGAGCTGACCTGATTTCTTGAACACGTTCGCCCCTCCAGCGTGAACAAAATACTGTTGCCCAGCTCTGTCTTAAGAAACTTCCGGGGAGCTGGCCCAGATGTCTTGAATGATGAGTTTCTTGATCGTACGTTTGGCTGTAATTCCACTTCTTTGATGTAGCTCAGGTTGATATTGTCTTGAACGGCGTCAACCAGCAATCGAAGTGGAGCTTCCAAAGTACCCGAGCCCATCGACGTCCTCGACACCGGAGGCTCGCGGGCTGCGTTCTCGAAGGCCAGGGCTCGTTTCTTTTTCTTTTGCACATGCTCACACTGCTTTCCTGTTTTTTCGGCGGTCTCTTCTTTGATGTCGCGGCCTCCAGAGCACCTGCCATCAAACCTCCAACGCCTTCCAGGTCGGTTTCGTCCTCGCTGTCGAACACGTTGTCGGTCTCCACGGGGAAGCCGTAGTCCTCGTGAGGTGGCTCGGTGGTTGCCGTCGCGAGTCGGCTCCCAGGGGATATACTTAGGACAAGCACCGTCGCTAGAGGTGCCAATCCTGGGCGTGGTCGTCGTGCATGCCCTTCGTCGCCCCGACCTCCCCGAACAGCCTCTCGAACTGGAGGTCGCTGCTCAGAACCGCATTCTTCAGCTCGGCCTTGCCCTTGGTGACCTCGGCGTTGCCGATGTCTTCGCCCCGCGATGGGCCATCGGCTGGGTGCATGTCTGTGGTGATCCATCTCAAAGTCATTATGATACCAGTCGCCAACGTGATAGCTCCTATCTTCCAGCTGTGTCATCAAAGGTCGAGAAGAGCTCCTCTTTTTTTCGAACTGCGCCGACTGTCACCATTGAATCGCACAAAACCAAGAATCGATTGAACCCATTTCTTGACGAGCTGCATAGGTGTCGGGCCACTGCCGAAACCGTCCGTAGCGCTTGCACATTGATATGATCCTGATACGTCCAAACGCGTTTCCACGACAGATACCATGTTGATGTATCCGCCCAGTGACTCATCACCGCAATCGGCCTCTGCGGCAGAGAGCGAATCTCCCGCACGCGCCAGTCGTGCAGCACGAGCTCTCTGTTCGCCACAGCTTTGACGATGCAAGACGCGCACGCGCTGCACAGACGAGTTGGGCACGCAGCCGCCAGTCGGGTCCTCCGTTGCCCGCGTTGGTCCCGTCCTCGGAGCTCTTCGTGGACATGGTCTCGAGGACAGCGGCACTCCAGCTCCTCGAGCGCGGCAACGTCGGTCATGATGCGAGTGGGCTCCATCCGTGTGGCTCCGAATGCACGATACACCGCCTCCACCAAAATGACACCCTCGACCTCCAAGAGCTTGATCCTCTCGGGAGGGCCCCAGCTCATCGACGACCTCGGGCTCTCGAGCGAGCGGCCAACGCCGGCCGCCGGGCACGCGCAGCAGGTCGAGACGGCCGCTGGCGCGGGCGCGCTGCCCTCCCTCGCGCGCTGCACCCGGCGGGGCAGGAGCCCCCGGGGAGGGCCCCGCATCCGCCGCCCGGAGCTGCTCGGAGGGGCGGCCGTCGAGCCCGAGCACACGAGAGAGCGCGGAGGCGCCAGGGGGGGCCATGGGCGAAGAAGCCGCGCAGCAGCGCTCGGCAAGCGGGCTCGGCGAAGGCGGAGGACGGGCCCACGAGGGCGCGGCGCGGCTGCCTGGCGTCGTCCACGGACAGCGTCTGGCGCGGCAGCGCCTCGCGCACCGACTGACCGAAGCCGCCGCAGCCCGAGAGGATCGTCCGCCATCCACCGCAGAGGGGGGGCGTCGCTCTCGAAAGCTACTGGGGGAATGCCGAGGCGAGCTCGCTCCAGATTCTCCCCGCTGAGAAGCTCCTCCTCCTCCTCCTCCTCCTCCTCCTCCTCCTCCTCCTCCTCCTCCTCCACGTCTCTGGCCATCTCCCGAAGCTGCTCGGTCTTCCACTGCCTGTCGACCTCGGTCTTGACCTCCTCCTTGCTCGCGGTCGTCTCGACAACTCCCAGGCCCTCCTCGCTCGCGTCGGCCGCGAAGACTGTCCTGCTCCGTTGGGATTCCAGGTGGGTGTACATCAGTGGGGCCTGATGGCACAGCATACAGAGCTCGTTGCCGACGCTTGTCCCCAGATCGTGTTTTCTTTCGTCCCCGTAGTACTAGGTTTAAGTCGGGCATGTCCCTCTAGAGGGGGAATATTCAAAAATAGTAATGAAAAAAGTTTGGGGACTATTTTCTGGTATGTTTTGACACTTTGGGAATATGGTTTGAGTATGTTTTGATTCTCGTCGAAAATCCTCCTGTAGGGGGACACGCCCGACCTAATACTAGGTCACGAACTTGTAGCAAGCGTCCAAGAGACAGAGAGCGGCCCGGCAGCACAGAGCCAACCAGACCCAGGAGCCGATGCTCCCCGAGAGCTCGGTAGACGTTGCTCGACATCGGTCCAAGAGCGCCTCGGTGGCCCCAATCTTAAGTCGGGCCCGTCCCTCTACAGAGGGGGAAAATTCAAAAATAGTCAAAGAATAGTCGGGGTATTATTTTTTGCTCATGTTTGAGCATGTTAAAGGCGTTCTTGTGGTATTTTTAATTTTTCGTCCAAAATCGGCCTGTAGGGGGACAGGCCCGACTTAACCCCAATGTCGTTGTTGATCTTCTCCTGCGCCGCCATCAATCGGTACGCACGCTCCGTGATCGTGACGCCCAACGACGAGGACACCGCATCGCCTGAGCCGTCCTTGTGCATGTCGAGCCCCACCTCTTTCAGTTTTGATCTCGCAGCCTCTCGGTGGTCCCCTGGTTCCTTTCCAACTGGAGCGTCGTAGAAGCGAAGTCGTCCATGAAGACCCAGTAAATGAATGCGATCTCTGAGAAGCTTGGGGGGTGTATGTCCGTGGACAAGCTGCTCTCCACGCGGAAAGCCAGGCGGGTCGCAGAGGATGTATTACAGAGTTCCATGGCATATCGCTGGAGACCAACTGAAACCCATCAACATTACAATCAAGCAACGATATCGAGCTTCCGTGGTGACAGACAGGACCTTCTCGATACCGTAGGTCGTGAATAAGTTGAGGTATCGCAACTCCGCCGAACACCGCGTACGGCCACAAGTCGGTGCAACTCTGACAAATGTGAAAAGAATCTGGCACGTCCCCCCACGTTGATTGAAGCAGCTTCCCCTCGGTCAACTCGTCAGACAGATCGAGCTCGGCCATCGCCATCGGGGATCCGAGGGCCAGGTGTGGATGCTTGTCCCAGACTGCCCGAAAGATAAAGCTGCACGTCTCGCTCATCTTCTTCATCACGAAGAACCTCAATACCTCCACTCTGCAAATGTGCGTGAAGCCCAACATGCCCGACTCCCAAAGCCTCACCGCAAACTTGAGGCGAGTTGCCCTGTGGCTCAAGCTCGGGTCCGTGTACGCCCTCGTGTTCGCGATATCCTCCTCGTCGATCTGGCTCTGTGGTAAGGCCATCCTGTTGTGGAATCTGTCGAAATAATGTTTCGTTTTCTATGAAACTAATATGATGTCGCATGGCTTCGTCCCCGCTGGTGGCAGAGACGCTCCGCCGCTGACGAAGGGCCTTACCTTCCCCCGCTGCGGCACGTCGCCGTTGTCCTCCTCCAAAACAGCTGAGCCCGCGTAGGAACCAGGCTTGGCATTCAAGGCCAGCCGCTCGAAAGCGGACTCGGCGTCGGAGCCGTACATCTTCTGATCGTGAGCTCCTTGGTGGCATTGCAGCACCCGCTCGGAGATCCTGCCCGGCAACTCGTGGCTCGTCGTCCACTCCTGGGCATTCTCCCATGTCGTGTCTTGGAGGTGGTCGTGCGAGATCGTGGTCATCGCGGTGAGGGACCTCAAAGCCTCGTTCGTCCTGTTCCTGATCGCTCGCTCCTGGGCGGCCCGTGGTCTGAATCTCCCCGAAGTGGACGACAGGGGCGTTGGTGACGAAAGAAGCGGCAGCACCTCCAAAGGATCCCGCACCCGACCGTCGGATGGGAAAACGACCTCAGCTCTGGCTTCCATGAGAAATCCGAAAGATAACGCTGCAACGATTGTGGCAGGTGTGAGCGCCTCCCTTGGAGCGAGGCCGCAAGGATGACGCACTTCCCGCAGTGCCTGAATGATCTGCTTCTGATATTCCTTACTCGCCCTTGCTCGGCATGTTTTTCTTGTCCTGCAGCTTGTCCAGAGACTTGGCGAGAAGAGCCCGATGTGCGAGACGCTCCCTGAGCTCGTTCTCCATGCCGTCGATGAGGAGCCCGTCCTGGTCGGTCTTTGACGAATCCAGCTCCTCCAGAAGAGTGCAGTTGACGCGTGACTTCACGTTCTCGAGCGCCCTCTCGATCCCGTGGACGCGCCTCATGGCCAGCTCCGTCGTCTTGTAGTTGATCCAGTCGGGAGTAGCCTCGATCATGGAGCGGTCGAGAATCATGCTGATGATAATCGCATCCTCTGCCATGTGGTTGCCTTCCAACTGCTTCAAGCGGATCATCTCCCTCATGCTCGAGATTGCCGAAGCTCCACTTCGATAGAGCCGCGCCACCATCGATAGAGCGACTCTTGTCTTGATGCCGCCAGGTATCGTCCAGCTCACCTAGGTCGAGTACGCGTTGAGCTTCTCTTTGGCCATCGACGAGCGGGTCGATCTCGGGACTGGAGCTGCCGGTCGGCTCCCTGGGTCCCTGGCGGGTGAGTTGCTTGCCTTGGCACCGAAGCTGTCTTGTCCGACCAGCTCCTTGTGACGATCCGGCCTCCTCAGCAGAGCGCCCATCATCGTGGCGTAGTCCTTGGCTCCGCCGCTTCCCCCCGTGACAGCTCCGCCCTTCGTTGCTCCCGTCGGCGGCGGCGCTGGAGGCGGTGGGAGACCTCCGCCTCCTCCTCCTCCTCCTCCTCCTCCTCCTCCTCCTCCTCCTCAGCACCCCAGCTGCTTCAGAACCTGCTTCTCCACCGCGCCGCCGTTCCCGTGGTCCGAGGTGGCCGCGCCTTCGCCTCGCGGCGTCGTTGATCCTGACTCGCTTGGTGAAGGCGAGGCCGACCACGAGGGCCAGCTCCATCCAGGAGTAGCCGAAGAACCCGGCGAGGACGTCGTGGCCACAGGAGAGGACGGCAGTGACCGTCTGCAGCACGAGCCTAAGAAGCCGACTGCGAGCATGACCCCCACGGACGGGTACAAGGGCTCGAGGGCCCCCGACTCGTGCATCTCGACGATCTGCTCGATCTCCTCCTCGAAGCTCTCCACCGTGTCCACCGCATCCCTGAGCGAGCCGCAGCCCCAGCGCACCCACTCCACGCGGTTGAAGCAGGCCATGGCACTCCACAGGACAGACGTGGACCCGGCCATGTTCCCCAGGCTGCGCCTGGCCCACACGTGGCCCAGCACGTTCGAGACCAGCTTCGCGAGCCAGGACACCATGTGGCGGCGATGCCCTCGACGTCCCCCGCCTCCACCAGCACCTCGAGCGCAGTCCCGCGTGATGCTGGCTGTCGTGGCGGCGCTGCCCGTCGAGATGATGCTGTCCGCCTCGATGACGCGTAAGAGTGACCTTTCGCCAGAGTGACCTTTGGTGCGGGCTCATCCGGGTCCCCCCGATCGCTCAGCGCGACGAAATAGCGGCTGTCGGCGCGCCTGGATTTGGCCACGTTGCGCCCCCTTATAAGTCCGCGCACCGAAGGTCACTCTTACCCAGGGTCACTCTTGCGGGTAGTCGAAGTAGATCCTGCTCCATCGCTGCGCTGGCCTGGGCGAGTCAGATTCCTCCTCGTCTTCACACGGGGCCGCGTCCACGCTCGGCTCGCCGAACGGGGTCTCGGCCTCGAGCTCTCCGCCGCCCGGACGGAGAGTGTCGAATCCTCCAGCTGCGCAGTCCAGCCAGCCCTCGACCGCGTCCTCGTTGACGAGAGCGGCCCCCACGACACAAGCGGCCAACCAGCAGGGCCGCGTCGTGACTGCCATCGCCGCGCACCGCGGCGGCCGAAGCGGAGAAGCTAGACTTTGCCGCTGTTGAAGCTAGAACGAAACGTAATGGACATCTCTTCTGCACCCTGTTGCGCACGCTGCCCCTGCCTCCCTCCAGTCCCATCTAGGCCCGAGGGGCGGGAGGGCTTCAGCCCCAGAGAGTATCACAGAGCTTCAGGTTGCCCCTCGAGATGCCCCAGGAGCTGTCCAGGAGGGCCCAAACAAGACTCCCAGACGGCCGTAGACCCCTACCATTCATGGCCCGAAGATGGGCCAAGGGGCCCCCCGGTACGGCCCAAGAGGGCCCACGAAGGCTCCGAATACGGACCCACGAGACAAGAAGTCAAACAAAAACCTTGGGTGTTCCAATGTTTCCCACACTGTCGCCAGGACGGGCCCAGAACGGCCCCACGCAGTTTCAGGCATGTCCGCGATCGCCCCACGATGGCCCAGAAGGCCCCGATGAGCGCAACAAGACGGCCCAAGCCCCAAGCCGGCCCAAGACAGGCCCCAGACGGCTTACTGGAGTTGCAGGTGCCCCCCCAAGACGCACCAGGAGCTGCCCAAGAGAGCCTGAGGAGGCTTCAGAAAGGTCCCGTGAGAGGACGGAGAAGACCCCCGACGGATGTGACAACGGACCCCTTTGTTGTGGCATCCGTCGGGTGCTGTCTGGAGGGCCGCACGGAGCCCCCTTTTAGCCCCGACGGATGCCACAACGCACCCCTTTGTAGTAGCATCCGTCGGGGGGGCCCCTCCGTCTTCGCACTGGAGCTTTCTGATAGTCACCTCACAACACGCGCACGATAAGTTTCCCAGGCTGTCCCCAGAAGAGGCTCTGGGGGACAGCTTGGGAACGGCCCCAGAGGCGCCCAAGAACCGCAAGAGGTTGCCAAACCGCCCCAGACAGGTTCGCAGGAGGGCCCAACACGGCCCCGACACGGCGCCAGGGACGCCCGAGCTGTTCAGCTTCGACGAGCTGTTCACCAACGGTATGCGACTCCAAGGTTCAGCACACCGTGGATTGAATCCACGGGTCCACACTTTGTCTGCTACAACGCTGGGATCAGCGCGTGCGAGAAGGGCGAGCAGTGGCAATGGGCGCTGGCGCTGATCAACGAGATGCGGGAGGCGAAGCCAGAGCCCGACGTCATCTGCACTGCATACTGGGCATTCCACGTGCCAGAGGGGCCAAACACGGAACCCTGGCCCTGCCCCGGGGGGGCGGCGCCTCGGCGGCTCCGCCCACCCGCGTGGACGGCCCACGGCGCCCTCAGAGCGAGCCCAAGAGATCCCCCAGAGAGCCCCCAGAGAGCCCCCAGAGAGCCCAAGAGAGCACCAACGACGGCCGCAGGGGGACCCAGCCCAGCTCCACAGGCTTCCCCGAGAACCTCCAGGAGGGCCGCGAGGACGCCTAGGTATGGACATTCTCTAGATGTGTTTGGGGGGTTCTCGGATGTCCGCTTCTGCGGCCCGATGACGCTCCATACTGCACCGCAGGCCTCTGCCATGACCCCAGCGCGGCACTGGCGACTCCCATCAGAGCCCCTAGGACGGCCCAAGAGGCCCCAGAGGCTCCCAAGACGGCCCGAGAATCCCCCCGGACGGCCCCAGGGTCAACTCTGGAACGCCCCCACCCCCCCACACCGAGGCCCATGCGGCACCAGAGGCCTCCCAACATCGGCCCGACGCGGCCCTTTGGCGGCCTCCCGGGAAGCCCCCAAAGACAGCCCAAGATGCCCCCCCCAGACGGGCCACGAAGCCTTCACGCCCCCGAGAGGCTCCCAGAGGCGCCAGAGACTCCCTAGACGGCCACCGGGCCCCCAAGAAGACGCTCCCGAGGGCCTCCCAGAAGCTGCCCAGGAGGCCTCGGCAGAAACCTCCAAGAACCCCATTCCCCTCGGGTGCACTGCAAATTCGTACTTCGGTGAAGCGCCACCCGATTGGAAAACACACACGCACGCACCACACCTCATGGGACACCTCTCGCGAGAGAGGGGCTGCAAAAAGTGTTTCCGGAACGAGCAGCAACCCGCCACGAAAGCTTTTTCAGGGACCCCTTTCGCACGGCGCGTGTCCCAGGAGGTGTGTGGTGTGTTTTTTGTCCATACTGATTGCTTTCTCCTCCTCGACCTCCTCCTCCTCCTTCTCCTCCTCCTCCTCCTCATCCTCCTCCTCCTCCTCGCTGCCCACGGCTCCCTCTGCCCAGTGGCTGCCGTGTTTTGCTGGTCACGTCGCTCCGAATCGCTCTCGGACTACTGCCGACGCTGCCAGATCCGCCGATGCTGCTGCAAGCGCTGCCCTGGACGCCGACACACCCATAAAGCACACAGCTCGCACTGGAGCACTAAGCAGCAGCAGGCGCACCCTCAATACTCTGGCACTCGTGGACGTTGGTCGGTGTCCCAGCCTGTCCAGATGGGGGCGTGGCCTGCCAGCGTCCAAGCGGAATTCACCGCGGCCCTCGACGCGGATATCGAACTCGCTTGGCAGATTTGGGCCGACGCCTCTTGGGCGCCGGAGTCTCAGGTCCGTCGACAACCTACGAGCGGAGGCTGGTGCGCGGGCGCGCGCGGCAGGGAGCTGGTCGGCTTGTGGACGACATTCCAACGGCAGCTTTTCGACGGCCTGCCCGATGCCGCTGACGTCACCCTCGGGGTCATCACGTCCCTGATCGACGATGCCACCTCTTTTGTCCTGAAGAAGTGGCACGAAACCGTCGCTATGCGCGGAGGCGCTGCCCGCTGGGTCAAGCAGCGGCTTGCTTCCATGCACGAGACGGTCCTCCCCGCTTTGGGGCTCCGAGGTTTGGTCTCCGCGTGGACTGGCCCGCAGGCAGGGTTGGAGCCTTGCCACGCGGTGCAATGCGGGTGTCTATCAAATCAAGCACCTTCCTGGACTTCGATTGGATTGTCCCCGTGTACGAATTGGCCCTGATCTTCTTCACCAACAGCGGGCGCCTCCGCTTCGGCTGCAGCGTCCACCTTTCGGCTTTTCGCTGCTGCCAGCGGTGCCGGAGCTTCGCCCTCCCGGCCCATGGGGTGCTGCACATATTCTTGAATGTTTGCCTGACGGGGCTTGTGGGCTCGAAGGCCAGACCGCGGACTGGATCAATCACCTGCACCGCGACTCGTTGGACAGGCTCGCCATTTTTTTTACCGAAGCGGACCGGGGGCGCATGCCTCGTTTCTGGAGCCATGCAAGGGTCACGCTGATCCCGAAAGGGCCCGACAGCCCGCCTGGGGAAAGGCGACCTTTGACCGTCCTGTCGATTACGTACCCGCTGTGGGCGAAGCGGCACGCGGCTGCTCTTGTTCAGTGGCTGCTGGCCTGGAAACTTCAGAGGCTCGTCGGAGCCGTGCCAGGCTACAGTTGCCCAGACATCCTTTGGAAAATGCAGTCAGAGATGGCCAGGGCACGGCTCGGGCACACCAGCCCGTATTTCGTCTTGTCTCTTGATTTGGAGCAGTGCTTTGATCGTCTCGATTTACGTAGTCTGCATAATATTGTTTCACATCTGGGGCTGGCGACTTGCACCCACGCGATCAACAACTACCAGAGGTTTACGCGTGTATTGTTCGTTGACAACCAGCCTTCGGGTGTTTGGCGGCAAGGTGATAACCTTGTCGGAGTTCCTCAAGGATGTCCCCTCGCATGTTTCTTTGCAACATTACATCCGTGATGTGGCACTTGTCTGTGGCTCGCGTTGCCCCGGGCGCAGTGCATCATTATTCGTATTTGGACGACCGCTTCATCATGACCAGGTCTTGGCGCGAGCTCTCAGCTGCCCTGGAGGCCACTCGTCAGATCGACCTCTCAATTGGCCCAGCCTCGAAGGTATCAGAGGGTGCGCGTGGCGCAGTGGTGGCCTTCGGCTCCACGGTTCCCGCGTGCACCGATGCAGCGCCATCCCAGATCGCCTACCGCGGGGTTTTCCGGCACCTCGGGATCGACCTCGTCACGGGCCATGCCGTAGCCGCACCAGTGGTTCAACGACGGCTGCATGTTTTTCGGGACCGCCTGCAGGTGGTCAGGCGGTTGCCCTACGCTCAGAGAGGCGCCTGCGTCGCCGACGCCACAGCCGCGCTCTGGTGTGATGGTGGGTACGCGTACACGCGTTCCAAAGCAATTCGGCATCGTAGTGGGCGGTTTCGGTTCTCATGGGCAAGGCCAGGGCTGGAACCGCCATGCGGCGATCTCGGCCTATGCCTCACCTCTCGGGGCCTGCCTTACACCGCACCCACATGGTTTGCGTAACCATCTACACGACGGCCCGTATGTATTACTACGCGGTGCTGGCCAACATCGTGCCGGCGGACGTTTGGGCAGGCTTGTGGATTCAGCGCAAGCGACTTCAGTTGGGACATGTTGCTCTAGTCGGTCGTGTCTGCGCGACGTTGGACATTGAATGGCCTACAGCGTTCACGCTTACTTCCGGTATGTACACGTTCGATTTCTCTATTCGTACTCACCTTCTTCGCTAAGCTGATCGGAGTGCAGTGCGAGGTCTCTGGAAGGCGGCCAACGTCGATTTTCGTTTTCAAGCGCTACGTGCTTTTCTGCGCCGATGCGTCGCTGCACAAGAGGCCGCCCGTCGCCCGAAAGATTTCGGCGGGCTCGAACTCGGACTCTTGGAAGACCAGGGGGCTCGAGAATACACTTATGGAGCACAGCTTCACTACGGCGGCCCTGCCTTAACGACGGCCGTCCTATGGACATCGCTCAAAATTTCCGCGTTGTTTATCACGAGACCGACGACATGTGTGTTCGGTGAGGTGTGGCTGCTGAAACGGTGACACATCGTCTATGGGAATGCCCACGTAATGCAGCTGAACGGCATATTCTCGATCTTCAAGTACCTGGCATAAGTTTCCTCGTGGTTTACCACCATGTCGTACTCGATGCGATCTTCTTCCTGCCCGTCTCGGAGTCGATCTGGTTCCCAGTTCGACGGAAGCGAAAGCAATCTTAGATGATCTTCTACGCGTGAACGCTATTGCCACTCAGGCGGTAGTCGCCCAGCGTCTCGGCAAGCCAGTTCTTCGGACCTTGGATCAGCCACGGGCGCGCCCCATCGATGATATTTACCGCGCGGCCCTTTCGATTCTACGTCGTCTCAAGCGGCATGTTGGAGGGCAGGGCCATGAGGGAGGAGCTCCTCGAGGGTTACGCCTTCCTGCTCAACCTGCTCCTGGCTCCTTCATGGCACCGGAGCTGATTACAGTCTCCTGCGACGGTTCTTCGAAGCAGTCCGCTGACGATGCGGTCTCCGGCTGGGGGTTCACCGTGGCCGTGCCCGCGTCCTCTGGCCTGCTGAATTTATGCAGCCCCACCATCTTGGATCCTGAGCAGCCAGGATACATAGGGGCTCAACATCAGAGGGACAATGTCAGTGAAATATTTGCGTTATGGTTTGCTGTGTCGTGTGTGCGTGAATCGTTTTTTGTTAACGCCTTCAATTTGAGGTTACATCATCGGATACGACTCGGAGTACGCAGCTGTCGTGGCGCAGCACCGCATCCGAGGGAGGGCGAACTTTCAGCTTGTTTTGCGGCTTCGCCACATCTTTGATCAGGTTGCTTGTTATGGTTTCTTCAGGAAGGTCGAGACCCGTATTGGGCAATTTCTTAACGATCGTGCTGATAATCTGGCCGACTGTGGTGCTTCTGGACCGTAAGTGGCCCAGTTGATATACATCGCTGGGCGAGCTCTTCGAGCGAGTCGTTGTTTACTTCGATGTCAGGCAGCCCCTGATCACGCTCAACATTGGCACTCGTGGACGGCAGTCCACAGGTCAGCCGTAGTCGTTACTACATTGCAGAGCCCCTTGCATGCAGGAAAGGTCTTGGCCCGAGTGGTTTCTTGGAGCCTCTGGGGGGCCGACGGAGCCCAATACGCAGGCACGTCCAACGCAGTCCTGAGGGCCCCGGCCTCCAGGGCGTTTCCCTGACGCCGTCGGAGGGCTTGCCGCGGCCCGAGGAAGTTCCCAGACGCCCCAAGATTACATCCAAAGTGGCCCCGAGAGGCCTCAGTAAGGCTTCGCGGAGGGCCCCCGAAAGCCCCCCGACGGGCAAAAATGATGGGATTGTTGTTGGGGTTTGCGTATATGTTCAACACACTCCACTTCTCGGCTCCAGGTGGCTCCATAAAAGCCTCCGAGAGGGACCAAGAAGTCTAAAAGAGTTCCCACGAAAGCCCAGCCCAGGAGGCCCCCAGGAAAGCCCAAGATAGACCCAACTGTCATTCAAGACGTCCCCAAGACGGCCCCCAGACTCGAGGCCATCGGAATGGGGACGGAAAGAATAGCGATGATGACAAATAGCAGTTCGTGTCCATTTTGAACAGGACTCGTTGTCGGTGTCGCCACGGACGTTGTCCGTTTTAGACAGACAGTTATGTGCCCAACAGCAGCCGTTCTCGGTTTGGGACAACATGTGTTGTTGGTCATCGCACCAGCTTTCCCCCATGCCCGTGTCGGGCGTGCCAAAACACAGCCTAAGACACCGCCCCAACATGACCCCAAGGCCCCCAGGCTCCCCCCCAAGAAAGCACCCCCATAGGCCACAAGGCCCACCCAGATGGCCCCAGGAGGCCCAGGAGGGACCCAAGGGAGCCTCGGAAGCTCCAGAGAAGGCCCCAAGAGTTGACCGAGTGTTGAGCCGCGCGCGACAGGGGGCATTGCGAGAGGTTCATGCCCTGGTCGCTTCTCAAGCGTTTCCTCCTCGCTTCGATGCCTGCTGCCTCTGCCTGCCTCACCTCGCCTCTCTCTCCTCAGCCGGCGCTGCTCCCTTCTCCCCCCCATCGATCCCGACCGCTTGCTCCGCGACCCCCTCCTCGCGAGCAGCAGGGAGCGTTGGGGCTCGTGGGAGGCATCGGGACGTGTCGCAGCCACCCCGCGGCAGCCCTCGAGCGGCAGCAGCGAGCACCAGAGGCACGAAGCAGGCAGCGGCGGCACACAGTCAACAGCTAGCAGCAGCAGGCAGCAGGCAGCGGCACTCCTCAGCAGCTCGCAGCCACGAGCGGCAACGGCAAGCGGCATCCGCCAGCATTACCCACGGCACGCAACAGCGGCAGCAAGCATCAGCACAGTAGCAGGCATGCATCATCAACCAACAAGCGGCAGCAGCAGCAGCAGCAGCAACAGCAGCAGCAGTAGCAGCATGCAGCAGCGTCAAGCTGCATCACGCAGCAGCACGCAACGGTCAACAGCATTCCGAAGCGGCGAGAAAGTACCATCGGAGGTTGGGGGGTGAGTCCGACGTGAAACGGAGACCCCCCCACCAGGAAATCGGTTGCGCGAAGCGGGCAGCAGCAGCAGCAGCAGCAGCAGCAGCAGCAGCAGCAGCAGCAGCAGGCAGCGGGCAGCACGCACAAAGCAGATTTTGACGTCAGTAGCACCCTGCAGCTACAAGCAGCAACATCACGTCACGAAGCAATGGTAAGCATTACCAACAGCATGCAGCAGAGGCAGCAAGCAGCAGCATGCAATAGCATGCGCGGAATGCGAAGTTCGCGCCCCACGTCGTCATATCTACCTGGTCAGCCTTTTGGCAGCATGTTCACCAGCACATGCGATTTCGTGCAGATGTCGTGGACGTAGTCCACAAGTCAGCCCTAGTCTATCCTACAATACCGGGAACAGCACGTGGAACTTGCACATCGTGGCAAAACCAGGGGGGGGCCGCCAGGAGGGCCTGCGCTTCCCAGATAGCCCAAGCGAGTCCAAGAGGCCTCCAAGTTCGCCGAGGATGCCTCCAATACGGCCGAGAACGACTTCAAGAAGGCCCAAGATGGCGCCCAGACGGCCTCTGAGGGCCCCAAGAGAGCTCAAGACGGCCTCCACACGGCCGAAAAGCCTTCCAAAAGGCCCCCGCGCACTCCAAGAGCATTCCCAGCAGGGCCTCCACGTGCAAAATGCAAGTCTTCTGCAGGGTTTTCGAACATTTTCAGCATATACGATTTTCGGGCCCTTGCAGCGTCCTCGACGGCCCAACAGCCCCCCAGATCGCCCCAAACCGGCCCAAGAGGCCTCCAAAGAGAACCCCAGGGCAGCTCGAAAGAGCCCCAAGAGAGCCCAAAGATGGCCCAAGAGGCGCCCAAGACGAACCAAGATGGCCCAGAGATGGCCCACTAGAGCCCCAGGTGCATCCCAAGACGGCCCGAAGAGCGCTCCCAGAGAGCCCGAAGGGGCCCCCCAACGAACGCTGCAAAGCACCCCAGTATTGTAGCATCCGTCGGGTGCTTCCTCGGGGCACTCTTGGGGCCGTATTCGGGCCCTTTCGAGTCCCTCGAGGGGCAATTTTCTAGGTCTTCCGGATGCTCCCAGAACCTCCTGCAGGGTTGTAAAATGGCCCAAGAGAGTTGCAAGACAGCTCAGGGAAAGCCCCACGACGGCCCAAGGGGCGCCCAAGACGGCACAAGACGGCCCAGAGATGGCCCCGCCGCGTCCACTTGCCAGGGCACCTGCGAATTTGCTCCACGGGGTATACACTAGTATCTCTTACAACGCTGGGATCAGCGCGTGCGAGAAGGGCGAGCAGTGGCAGCGGGCATTGATGCTGCTCAGCGAGATGAGGAAGTTGAAGCTGAAGCCCGACGTCATCTGTACTACAATTCTGGTCGCGGCGCGCGCGAAAATGGCGGGAAGCAGAGTCGGGCAAGAACGCACTGAGCCACGGGGCGCCCCAAGACTGTCCAGGCGGCGCCCCGGAAAGCCACAAGAGTGTCCGGGGTAAGGGGTTCACATGTCCGAGAGCGCCCCGGAGAGGCCCAACACGGCCCAGGAGAGCTCCAAGACGGCCGAAAAGCCTCTGTGGACGGCCCAACATTCCCTCCCAACGGTCCCAGAGGCTCCCAGCTCGCAACAGGACAGCTCCAGAAGGACCCCCCAGGGCGCCCCCACCAGCAAACAAAAGAACGATCGGTGCCCCCCCCCAGAAGGATACTAAGGACTTAGCAGGACGAACGGGGTGCAGCAGTACGAGCGACCAAGAAAGGTGTAAGACACTCAGGTGTGCGCATGGAGGGGCAGACGAGGGCGAAGAGGGGAAGCAGCAGGCAACCCAGTCGTCCAACGTCGTGGGGGGAAACGTGCGCGTGTCGCACATCAGCAGTCTGCCGTCACAGCGCTCCAGCAGACCCTCTGGGCCCCAATCACTCCCCCAGGACGGCCTCGGGCGCCCCCGTGAAAAGCCTCAGGACGGCCCGAGAAGCGCCAGAGGCGGCCCAAGAGGACCCCCCGAAGGGCTACACGAGCGGCGCAGGACGGCCCCACGTTCTGGGGCGTCCCAGACGGTCACGAGATGGCCCCAGTCCCCATGACCCCGAGAAGGCCAAGCCGTGCCAAAAGAGTTGGTTCCCCGTGGATTTGTCAGTGGTTTGGGCGGTCTCGCCGTTTCGGGCTTCCGACGCTCCGAGACGGCCTAAGAGGCCCCCAAGGTCGCTCGAAGACGTGCCAGCATGCCCCCGAGAGGCCCCCCCCCCCTCCAGACGGCCCAAGAGGCCCCAAGACTGCCCGAGGGGCGCCCAAGACGGCCCAAGGGGGCCACACAAGGGCCCCAAGAGGGCGACTTTGAACTGACAGTTCGCGCCCTCTGCTCCAAGCGGATCCCCGAGACCGCCAGCCGGCCCCGAAGAGGCCCCCCCCCCAGACGCATGGGTCGTGCCCCCAGAGGGCCCCGAGAGGCGCCAGGGCACCCCAAAAGAAACGCCTCGAAGAGCTCCCCGAGGAAAGGTCCCTCAGAGACCTCGGTGGCCACGCGGGCCGCCCCAGCGGGCCCCCCCGAGAGCGACCCGCGAGGACGGCGCGCCGAGGCCCACGAGACCCTGCGCGTGCCGGCACCTCCTCGTGCCTCCTGGCTCGGCCCGTGCGTTCCTCGTCTCCCCCCGCGCTCTCGCGGCCCCATCGCCTCCCTCCCCACGCTCACGGCCCCCCTCTCCCCTCGCACTCCCTGCCTCGCTCCCTTTCCGCCTCTCTCCCGACCCCCGGGCGCGCCGCCGAGAGGGAACAGACGGACCTGATAGGGGGGGCCCGCGACGGTCCTGCTGCACCGTACACCTTCTCTTCTCCCAGCACACGGGCCCCCTCGTCGAGTGAAAAGGGGGGGGTGGGGCCCTTCCCCGCTCCTCTTTGGCTCTCCCTCGCCCCTCCCCGCCTCTCTCTCTCTTTTTTTTTCTCTCTCTCTCTCTCTCTCTCTCTCTCTCTCTCTCTCTCTCTTCTTGGCAGTTCGCTCCTCCCTTCTCTCGCTCCGTGATCCTCGTTTCCCCCGCCTCCCCCCGTCGGCCCTGACTCCTCGCTCCTGGCTGCTCGCTCCTCGCTCCGCCCACGAGCTGCGAGCTGCGTCATCCAGCAAGAGTGTCAAGAGGCAGCGCTCTCTCGGCAAGCAGCAGCAGCGAACCACGACTGTCCGCAACAGGCAACGACAGCACAGCAAAAGCAAGCAGCAGCAGTAGCAGCAGCAGCATTCCGAAGCAGCATGCCGCAGGCAGCAGCACCCTGCAGCTGCAGGCAGCAGCCGCAAAGGCGAAATTTGGGCCCAACGTCATGACGAGAGCATTTGGCAACGTCTCTGCCCTGGCCCAACGTGCCATCTCGGAAAAAAATCGTGGCTGGTAGGTCACGGGTGAGCCCTAGTCTCTACTACATTGCAGGAGCACGTGCGTGCCAGAAGGGCGCAGGCTCAAATAACTCAAAACCGCCCCGGGCTGGCCCCGGGCCGCCCCGGGCCGCCCAGGCAGGCCCCAGGACATGTCGAGAGGGCCCCCAGAAGCCCCCAAGACGGCCCCGGAGAGCCCCGGCACGCTTAATGATGGGCCCAAGACGCCCGAGATTCGCCCCAGGCGGCCCAAGAGGCGTCCAAGACGCCCGAAGAGGCCTCCCAAGAGGCTTCCCAAGAGGGCCCCGAGCGACAGAAATCGTTGATTTCTATTGTGTTTTTCTATATTTTCGGCCTCCTCGTCTCGTCGGCTTCCCGACGCTCCAAGACGGCCCAAGAAGCCCCCCCGACCGCTCCAAGACGGCCGAAGAGGACCCCAAGAGAGTCCCAAGACGGGCCAGGAGGGCCCCCAGACGGTCCCAAGACGCCCCAGGACGGCCCCAGGACGGCCCAGGAGGCGCCCCAGACGGCCCAAGAGGCACCCAAGACGACCCCAGGAGCGGCCCAAGACGGCCCACGACAGCCCAAGAGGCGCCGAGGCGGGTCTCAGACGGCCCCAAGACGGCCCAAGAGGCACCCAAGACGGCCCGAGAGGGCCCTAAGAGCCCCCCCGGGAGGCCCAAACGAAGGCCGAAGAGGCTCCGAAACGGCCCCCACGAAGCCTTCAGTGCCTTCAGAATTCCCTCCAGGAGCGGGGGAGCGGACGAGAGGCGACAGGCATATTGCAGGCAAAAACGCCCCAAGAGATCCCCAAACGGCCCCCACGAAGCCCTAAGTGGCCTCAGAATTGCTTCCAGGAAGGGGGGAGCGGACGAGAGGCGACCGGCAGATCGAAGGCACAAAAGAACAATGTTGGACGCTCCGAAGGCCTTCGATGTTTCTCCGTTGGGGAGAGTCGTCGTAGGATCGACGATTGCCGACCGAGGCCAGCGAATCCAGTGGAGGCCCAAGAGGCCCCCAGGAGCCCAAAAGAGATCCCCAAGAGGTGCCACGGGGCTTAAAAACTGCTTCGAAGCGAGGGGGGCGGACGAGGGGACCGCCTCAGGAGGTTTTGGACGGTTTTGGGCCTCAAAATCGTCCGCTTTACGACGGTTTTGGAAGGATTTTGGCCTTCTCGCCTTTTCCGCTTTCCGACGCTCGAAGACGGCCCAAGAGGCCTCCAAGAGCGCCCCAGAACGGCCCAAGAGGTTTCCAAGAGCGCCCCAAGACAGCCCAAGAGGGCCCCAAGACGACCCAAGAGACGCTCAAGACGGCCCACGAGGGCCCGAAGACAGGCCCAAGAGGGGGCCAAGAGGGGGACCACGGACCGAAAATCCGAGCCTTCCGCCCCAAGAGGGCGCCAGGAGGCCCAAACAGGCCCCCAAGAGGCCCCAAGGGGCCGCCAAGAATCCCCCGAAGAGGCCCCAGGAGGCTCCCAAGGAGCCCAAACGAGGCCCCTACAGAGGCCCCAACAGCTTCCAAAATGGCCCCGAAGAGGCCTCGAGCCCGCCTCCGAGCTTCCTCGCCGCGAGGGTGCCAACACGGCCCCAGACCGGCCCAGGACGGCCCAAGGCGCGCTCAAGACGGCCCAAGACGATTCCAAGACGGTCCCAGGAGGGTGCGCCCAGGACGGCCCAAGGACGCGCCCGTTCGGGGCCTCAAGACGGGCCAAGATGGCAAGAGAGTCCCAGCTGGCAAAAATCGTTAATTTTGTTTACTGTTTCGTTTCCCGCCGTTTCGGCGGTCCGATGCACCAAGAGGCCCCAGAAAGTCCCAGGAGGGTCCGAGGAACCGCCCAGGAAGGCCCCAAGACGGGCCAAGACGGACCCAGCACAACCCAAGGCGCGCTGCGACGGCTCAAGACGGCTCCAAGACAGCCCCAAGAGGGTGCCAACACGGCCCCTGCTGGGCCCAGGACGGCCCAAGGAGGCGCACAGGAGGGGCCCAAGACGACTCCAAGGCGGCCTCCTCACGGTCCCAGACGGCTCCAAGACAGCCCCACGAGGACCCCGATGGGCCCAGGACGGCCTACGGACGCGCCCATGAGGGGCCCACGACGAACCAAGACGGCCCCATCAGGGCAAACGGCGCCCTCAAGACGGGCCTAGACGGCTCCAAGACGGCCCTTTGAGGGAGCCAACGCGGCCCCACACCCTTCGGGCGCACACTTGGGGGGGCTGGGAGCTTGCGACAAGTCTCCCACATTCATTGTCCTGCCCCATTCTGTTCGCCTGGAGGCCTCCTCCAACCCTGTGGGCGAACAAGAGGAATCCCAGCGGGACGCCAACCCTGGGGCCCGTGGGCCCCGCGCCGCTTGGGCAGAAGACGAACGCCGGGTCTGACAGGCCAGCTACCGCCCCCCTTTGCCCGATATGCTGTGCCATTCTGTTCCCCCAGGGGCCTTGGCAAACTCTTCGGGCCAAGCAGACCGGACCCCTGTGACAGCAGCCAATTGATATGACCCTGGGACCTCTCCGCATTCTTCGGACGAGCATCTGGGGGGCCCAGGAGATTCGGACATGTCTTCCCCATTCCTTGCCCTGTCCCGTTCTGTTCGCCCGAAGGCCTCCACAGACCCTCTGGGCGAACAGAATGGGACATGGCGAACAAACCCTCCCGTTGGCGGTGATGCGACTGGATCGCACCATCAAGGCGCGCCCGGAGGTGATGGCCGACCCAACAGCGGTTTCTCTTAAGAGTTCACTGGATTTCAAATTTTCTTGAAGCTCTCTTGGGCCCTCCCTGTAGATCCTTGCGAGCCTCCCCGGCGCTTTCGGTGGCTTTCCCCGATGGCCTCCCGAGCCCTTCCCCGAGCGCTCCTGAGACGCCTCAGATGGGCTTCGACTTCGACGCACATCCCCGAGAGACTTCGAAACTGTCCTCAATAGGAGGGGGGTGAACGAGCAGTGCGCTGGGCCAAGCTGCTGCAGCGCTGCAAGAGCTCGGACACGAAGGCGCGGTCTCGCTGCCGCCGCCCGAGCCGCCGCCGTGTTTGTAGATTTTCGGTACAATCTGCGCCGTTCCTCCGAGAACCATTCCAGAAAGATGTCGTGGACGGAGTCCACGGGTCAGCCCTAGTCTCTACTACATTGCAGGGCCCAGTGCGTGCCAGAAGGGCGCAGGCCCCAATGCACCAAAACCGCCCCGGGCTGGCCCCGGGCCGCCCCGGGCCGCCCAGGCAGGCTCCAGGACATGTCGAGAGGGCCCCCAGAAGCCCCCAAGACGGCCCCGGAGAGCCCCGGCACGCTTAAAGATGGGCCCAAGACGCCCGAGATTCGCCCCAGACGGCCCAAGAGGCGTCCAAGACGCCCGAAGAGGCCTCCCAAGAGGCCTCCCAAGAGGGCCCCGAGCGACAGAAATCGTCGATTTCTATTGTGTTTTTCGATGTTTTCGGCCTCCTCGCCTCTTCGGCTTCCCGACGCTCCAAGACGGCCCAAGAAGTCCCCCCGACCGCTCCAAGACGGCCGAAGAGGACCCCAAGAGAGCCCCAAGACGGGCCAGGAGGGCCCCAAGACGGTCCCAAGACGCCCCAGGACGGCCCCAGGACGGCCCAGGAGGCGCCCAGACGGCCCAAGAGGCACCCAAGACGGCCCCAGGAGCGGCCCAAGACGGCCCAAGACAGCCCAAGAGGCGCCGAGGCGGGCCTCAGACGGCCCCAAGACGGCCCAAGAGGCACCCAAGACGGCCCGAGAGGGCCCTAAGAGCCCCCCCGGGAGGCCCAAAAGAAGGCCGAAGAGGCTCCGAAACGGCCCCCACGAAGCCTTCAGTGGCTTCAGAATTCCCTCCAGGAGCGGGGGAGCGGACGAGAGGCGACAGGCATATCGCAGGCAAAAACGCCCCAAGAGATCCCCAAACGGCCCCCACGAAGCCCTAAGTGGCCTCAGAATTGCTTCCAGGAGGGGGGGAGCGGACGAGAGGCGACCGGCATATCGAAGGCACAAAAGAACAATGTTGGACGCTCCGAGGGCCTTCGATGTTTCTCTGTTGGGGAGAGTCGTCGTAGGATCGCCAAGCTGGAGCCCGACGCCATCATGATTGCCTTTCGGCCCTGCAGCCGCACCCCCCCGCGCTTGCCCAGAGACCCCTCGCCACGTCGAGCTGATGTCGTGGACGGAGTCCACAGGTCTGCCCTAGTCAGCTACAACGCTGGGATCAGCGCGTGCGAGAAGGGTGAGCAGCACGGTGAGCAGTGGCAGCGGGCTTTAGCTCTTCTGGGCGAGATGTGGGAGGCGAAGCTGGAGCCCGACGTCGTCAGCTACAGCGCTGGGATCAGCGCGTGCGAGAAGGGAGAGCAGTGGCAGCAGTCTTTGGCGCTGCTCAGCGAGATGCAGGAGGCGAAGTTAGAGCCAAACGTCATCTCTACTACACTGAAGGCCCCCAACCGTGCGGGAAGGGTCCCGTCTTGAACCCTCGGAGCTTCCAGACGGGGGCGCAGAAAAACGCCCCCAGCGCCCCTCGGAGAAGTCCCGAGAGCCCCAGACGGCTCCAGAACGCTCCCGACATGTCCCTAGACGGCTGGACGACGCCAGAACCCAGGCACGCTTCACGATGATTCCGTCGAAGGGCCACAACAGGCAACCCTTATCTATACGACCACCCTTCGGGTGATAAGGAGGTTGGGGGGTGGGGGGGAAAGAACCAACTGCTGGCAAATGCGATGGGTGTGATGATGACGATGCTGGTGACGGGACCTCGAGTTAGCGACGACGCATGATGACGGTTTTGCGCTGCGATGTAATGTCATGATCGTCCCCGTTTTCGATGTCACTCGATCGATCCCATCATCGACCTCACATAATCGATCACACTCGATCGATGTCACTATAGACATCCGTATCGATCTCGATATATAGAGATCTCTATAGATCTCGATTTCGAGCTAACTATCGGTCTCACGATCGATCTCACTATCGAATCCTCGATCGATGTCATCATCGATCTCACAACCAGTGTCACAATCAACCTCACTATCGATCTCACCTTTCATCTCACTATCCATCTAATTCTAGCGATCTCAATATCCCTATCGACTTTACTACCGATACGAAGGCGGGACTCCCCTGGCACCTCCCGCCCACCGCCGACGGAACACCGACGGGACACCAACAGGACACCAACGGGACACTGCAGGACACCACGGCGGGACACCCCGGGCCACCGCGCGCCCACCGGAGGCGGAGGGGCGGTCCATTGCATCCGAATCGCCCTAGCGACGACGGTGTCATTCCTCTCGCGCGCCCACGCAGCTTCACCCACCCGCACGCACGACACGAACACGAAATCGAAGCCGATGTCCCGGTGGAGGGCTCTGCGTTCCGCTGCGATCTTGCCCTCCAACCTCCGATGTTTTCGCACATTTCCACCAATATCCACTTCTCGGCTCCAGATCGCTCCGCACAGAGCTCCAGACACCTCGTAGAGGGCCCCTGCGGTCTTCCATGGCCCCGAGCAAGGCCCAAGATGCCCCCAAGATGGGCCCTGCTGGCCTCCGAGGTGGCTCCAAGACAGCCCCAAGACGGCCCACCAGACCCTCCCATAACAGCACCAGGAGGCCCCGAGGGACGCGCAGATGGCCTAACATGGCTGTCCCGAGCAAGGGCCACGTGTTTGAACGTGTCCAGGCCACCCATGGGGTGCATCTAACATGGTTGGTTATCCCGAGCTGGGATCACGTGTCTTTACATGTCCAGGCCACCCAGGGGGTATCTAACATGATTGTCCCGAATTGGAACCACGTGGTTTTACGTGTCCAGGCCCCAAAAAGACAAGAGACTCCAGAGAAGGCCACGAAAAAAGGCCCCAAGAGGGCCGCGTAAGCGACTGAGAGGAGACCGGGTGTTCAGCCCACACGCGCGCCGAGGCCCCATTGGAAGATTCGTGCTGGCCTCTTCTCGAGCCTCCCGCCAAGCTTCTCGCGCATCGCTCCTCGCCCACTGCTCCTCTCCCCTCTCCCCCTTGCTCTTCTCATCCCTCTCCCCGTCTCGCCACTCGCAGAGCTATCCTGAGGCCCCCCTGCTCCGTCCTGTTGTCTACTGAGCACATCCCTCACCCCTGCTCGGCCGTCCCTCTTCCCTTTTGTCGCTGGAACGCTCTTCGCTTCTCCCTCCGCGATCCCTGGCTCCTCGATCCTCTCACGAGAAGCAGGTCGCGCCGGCCAGCAGGGGTACGTGGCGAGAAGCAGCGCCCTGAAGCATCCAGCATCGGCACGCAGGAAGCAGTGCTGGCAATTCGTTGCACCTTGCAGCCACAAGCAGTAACGGCAAGCAGCAGCGTGAAGCCTTACCAACAGCACGCATCTGCGCCAGGAAGCAGCATCACAAAAGTAGCAGACACGCAGCATCAACAAGCACCAGGCAGCAGCACACATCGGCCAACACCAGTCCGTACGGGCGAAAAAGAACATGATGTATACCAATAGTTGCGGCAAGCAGTGCCAAGTATGGGCAAGCGGCAGGAAGTGGCAGCGCAGCGAGCTGCCTGGGAAAATATTCAGGGGCGTACCCACCCTTTCAACACACATGGCGCCTATAAGCAGGACCGCTCAATTCCAAAAGAATTATACATGGACGCGTCCCTCTAAACACTTCGCCAAAGAACGCCTGGCACGCCCAATGCCTTCAGTTCACGCAATTACTCGCGCGATCCAGAAGCGGCGACAGTTGCGCAGCTCGCACCCCGGCACGGAGGGCGAGGTCTAGTTCTGATCTGCGTAGGACGCCCCTCCGCTGGACCTCCCAGGAGCCCACGACAGCGGCGCCCCCACGGGACGGCGAGGTCGACAGGAGGAGGAGGAGGAGGAGGAGGAGGAGGAGGAGGAGGAGGAGGACGAGAGGGAGGAGGAGGAGGAGGAGGAGGAGGAGGAGGAGAGGAGAGGACGAGGAGGAGGAGGAGGAGGAGGAGGAGGAGGAGGAGGAGGAGGAGGAGAAGGAGGGAGGAGAGGTGGAGACCACAGTGTTCCATTCAAAACGAGAGCCCAACCAAGGGAGGGCTGGAATAAAGAAGCGAGCGAAACAGAAAGCAGGCGATGAGGCCAAAAGCTATCAAGTCACCACGCTGGCAGCCACGCAAACAGGGCAACTACACGCGATTCTGCTCTCGTGGACGGCAGTCCACGAAGCTCCTTTGGCGGCTCTCCCAGGCTCGCTTACGGTCTTCGGAGCCTTTCCCTCTTCGGCCATCTCTCCACGCTTCTTGCTCCTCTCACTCCTCGCTTTGGCTCCTCTCCCCTGTTCCCTCGCTCCTCACTCCTGGCTGCAAGCCTAGTTCTCCGCCCTCCTCGCATCGCCCTCCTGTCTGCCTGCCCCCTCCTTCGCCTCTCCCTCATCCCTCCTCGCTCTTCAAGAAGCAGCACCTCGCAGCCTCAAGCAGCAACAGCGAACAGCAGCAGTCCGCAGCGAGCGACGCAGCACAGCAGAGGTAAGCTGCAGCAATAGCAGCATGCCGCAGGCAGCACCCTGCAGCTCCAGGCAGCGACAGCAGAGGCGAAGTCCGGGCCCACCGTCATCGCGAAAGTCTTTCGGCCATTTCCCTGCCCTGGCCCCACGTGCCATCCCGGACAGATCTCGTGGCCGGTAGGCCACGGGGGACAGCCTTGGTCTATCATACAATGGCAGGGGACACTGCGTGCCATTGGGGAAAAGATAGAAAAGACTCAACTGGCCCCGGTCAGCGCTGGCGCGCCCCAGGCTCCTCCCAGGGGGGCTCCAAAGCGGCCCAGGAAGGCTCCAAGACGGTCCAAGACGGCCCGAGGCGCTTCCAGACGGTCCAAGATGTCATCAATGTGGTTGTCTGACAACCAACAGGGCCGCAAGATAGCCCAAGATGGGTCCAAGAGGCCCCCGGAAGGGCCCCGAGAGGCCCAAATCAGTGATTCCCTTTTGGTGTTTGAATGTCGTGTGCGTCCTCGCCTTTTCGGATTTCCGACGATGCAAGACGGCCCAACTGGTCCCCAAGATCGCCCCAACGCGGCCCAGAAATCGCCCAAGAGGGCCCCCAGACAGCCCAAGAGGGCCCCAAGACGGCCCAAGAGGCCCACAAGACGGCCCAAGACGGCCCCAAGAGGGGGAACTCGAACTGACATTTCGCGCCCTCCGCTCCAGGATGATCCCGGAAACCGCCGGCAGTACCCCAAGAATCCCCCCAGAAGCCCCAGGAGGCCCCCGAGAGGCCCCAAGACAACCCCCAGAATCGCCTCCAAGACGCTTCCGAGGGAAGGTTCCTCAGAGAGCTCTGTGACCGCGCAGGCCACCCAGGACAACAGGGCGCCCATGCGCCTCTCGTTTCCTCCCCCTCTTTGGACAGTCTCCAGTCTGAATGGGCGAGTCGTCGGGGAGTGCTGCCCCAGAGTGCTCCGGACAGGCCGGCCATTGGGGGGGCTCCGCAGGGCCTTCGAACTTGTCCTGAGCCCACGCAGCCCGCGCGCATCGTCCGACCTCCTCGTGAGGCCACAGGCACCATGGATCGGAGGTTGATAGACCTCCTACCCTGACACGTCGATTAGCGAATTGGCCGTTTTCGGTTCGCGAGAGGGCGTCGCGGCCGTCGTTTTTGCGGGTCCGGGTCCGTCGGTTTCGGTCCTAGGCCGTGTTCACTAAGAGGAGGTTTACTAAAGGGAGGTTTGTCCACCGCCGAATGGAACATCGTTGGAAAGTAAAGCAACGGCGCCCTCAGCTTAGCGCTCCCAGGCACCGCCTGAGACCCGCCTGAAGCCCCAGGGCAGGCCCAGACAGGCCCCGAGAGGCCCCAGAAGGGCTTGCAGAGCGGCTTCGAGTGGGCCCCGAGGGGGCCCACAAGCAAGTGGAGTGACGCGACTTGCTTGTGGATTCTCTCCCGCTCCACTTGAGGCACTCGGGGCGCTCTCCGAGCTCTCACGGCGGCCGCCTCAGTCCCGCCCGAAGCCCCAGGGTAGGCAGGAGCGGGCCCCACGAGACCACAAGGGGGCTTCGAAGACGGTTTCGGCTGCCCTGCGAGAGAGCCCACAAGCTGGTGGAGTGACGCCACTTCCTTTTTGGGCCCTCTCGGGGTGCAGTTGGGGCCCTGCTGGAGCCTCCCCGGAGCTCGCCTGACTTCTGCCCAGAACCCCAGGGTAGCTCCGAGAGGGTACTTTTGTCCGCCGTCGCTGCCGCCGCCCCCTGGGCCTCTGGCGCATGCGGAGATCAGTTGGTCAATACGGACGTCTTTCAGCGTTTCGAGCCTCTGGAGGCCTTCATCGCGCGCCGGACTCTCGAAAGTCTATTCAGGACGACAAGGGGGTCCACGGGAATTCTCGACACCTTCAGAGACCTCTGGGGATCCCAAATCGGCCAGAGGGCGCCGAGGGAGCTCCCAAGAGAGCCCCTACGAGGGCCCCATCGACCCTCAAGATGGCTCCAGGGACGGCCGAACAGCCCCTCAAGACGGCCATAAGAGCGGCCCAACAGGACCAACTCTGGCACGCTCCCCCCCTCATCCCGCCCCCCCCATAGCCAGCAAGCCCCCAGGAAGCCCCCCATAGGCTCCCAGACGGCCTCCGGGACACTCCTCCTCAGAGGCTTCCCGAAAGCCTCCAGCAGCTCCTTTCAAACGGCAAGAAAGCACCCGATGATGGGAAAACTTAGGACTTTTCTCGCGCGGGAGAGGTTGCAGAAAATAGCTGTCCGATGCAGCCGCGGACACCCAGGAGCGCTGTTTCTGTGACCCTTTGCGCAGAGCGTGTCCCAAGAGGTGTGGGTTGTGGTTTTTGTCCAACCGTCTTGGAGCTACTGCTGTTGCTGCTGCCGCGGTTACTGGAGCCGCACTGCTGGTATTGCTGCTGGAGCTGCTGCTGTTGCTACTGCCAATGCCAGTGGATCTGCTGCCGCTGATACTGCCGCCGTCAGAATCATCAAGCAAACAGCGCACCCTGAAGCAATGAGCAGCAACAAGCGCACTCTGACCACTGGCATTCGTGGGCGGTTGTCCACGGGTCAGCCCTAGTCAGCTACAATGCAGGGGTCAGCGCGTGCGAGAAGGGCGAGCAATGGCAGCGGGCTTTGACGCTGCTCAGCGAGATGTGGCAAGTGAAGCTGGAGCCCGACGTCATCAGCTTCAGCGCTGGGATCGGCGCGTGCGCGAAGGGAAAGCAATGGCAGCAGGCCTTGGCGCTGCTGCACGAGATGCGGGAGGTGAAGCTGGAGCCCGGCGTCATGCATACAGAGACAGACAGACAGACAGACAGACAGACAGACAGACAGACGGACAGACAGACAGACAGACGGACATATAGACATACAGACAGACAGACAGATAGACAGGCAGGCAGACAGACAGACCGACATGCATGCATGCATGCATACATGCATGCACACATACATACATTCATACACGTAGTGGTGAATATATATATATATATATATATATATATATATATATATATATATATAATATATATATAGGTGTGTGTATATATATATATAGCAGGGCAGTCCTTTGTCGAGAAGGGAAGATTGCTTCCCTCGGCCGGCCCTGGGTAGCACTGCTTCTGCGGCTCCGCTTTTGGGACGACGCTGTCCTGGGAGCCCAGACGCCTCCCGCTCGCCTCCACTCGGCCGTGGACGGCCCTTCGGAGGCTTCGCGCCCGCGCCCGAGAGCCTCCCAGAAGCGCCAAGACGCGCACGAGATCCTCTCAGACAGGTCCGCGGGCACTCCCGCAGGGGCTGCAGACCCCCCAGACCTCCCGAAACTCATGGGTTTCTCCATGCTCCTCGCTTCCCCAGCTGTTCGACTCCACCCTGCTCGGGCAGTGCCTCACTTGGCCGAGGCGTAGCCCGACCCCCCAGACGGTCCCAGGCGGGCCCCAGGAGGGCTCCAGGGCGCCCCACGAAGCTCCAAGGATGTGCAGGACAAGACGGCCCCAGGAGAGCCCGAGGACGGCCAAAGAGGGCTCGCGATAGGCGCAAGACTGCATCGGAGAGCCCCCAGACGGCACGAGAGGGCTTCCAGAGGGTGCCACGACAGCCCCAGAGGCTGTAGGAGAGCCCCGAGGCGGCCTTGGAAGCCCCAAGACGCCTTCAACATAGCCCCGGAAAAGAAAGCCTGTGCACGGCCCCCAGATCCAGCAGCAGCAAAGCCAGCAACGGCAGCTAGAGGCAGCAATGAGCAGCAGAAATTAGCAGCACGCAGCAGCGGGAACCAACAGCAGCAGGCAACAAACATCAGCTAGCAGCAATAGCAGGTAGCAGCAGCGAGCCGCAGACAACAGCAGGCGGCATCAGAAGCAACCAAGGGCAAACAGCAGCAAGTAGCAGCAGGCAGCACTAACAGCAACAAACAGCAGTAAGCGGCAGCGAGCGGATGAACAAGAAATGGAGCAAGCAAGTACGCAACACATCAGGCCAGCATACAAGGAGGCAAGCAGGAAAGCAAATTTTCGGACCAGCAGGCTAGCAGCCACGCAAGCAGGACAGCACGCAAGCAGGTGAGCAGAACGTGCAGCAACCAGCATCAGCTCCCAGCAGAAAGCAGCAGCGGTGTGGCAGAAATGCGCAACGAGCGGACGAGCAAGCGATGAAGAACGCAAGCAGGCAAGCAGGCAAACGTGGGAAGGGACTGATCTCGGAACTGGCTGCTCAAATCCGGCTGATCTCGGACCCAGCCAGCTGTTTTCGGACACGCTGACATTGGACCCGGCTGACCTCGGGCCCGGCTGATCTCGGATCCGGCTGAACTCTCGGACCCGGCTGAATTCGGACCCAGCTGAACGCGGACCCGGCTGAACGCGGACACAGGCGTTCTCGCTGCGGCGCGAACCTCTGGTCCGAGTTCTGTTGGGAGGTCAGCTTGGACCAAGATCAGTTGGGTATCTGCTTTCAGAAGAGGAAAAAACACCTGGACCAGACCATTGGCGTTTACAAACCAGCCTTGGGCGTTTACTAAACAGCCCTGCCCTGTTCGGTTCCTTCAGTGGGGGCGTTTAGTAAACGGCCTCGCTTGTCGGGGTGGCTATTATGGGGGTCGATGTTTTGCCCTCTATGTTCAGGTGGGTCTGAGTTCAGCTGTGCTTGCTTTCGTCGGGGTCTGAATTTACGTGGGTCCGAGTTCATTTCCTGGTCGACCTCGCACCTGGCTAATCTTGGAATCCCGCGAATTGGACCCGGCTGACCTCGGACTCGGGCCTTCCCGTTGCGGCTCGAGCCTGCGTCCGAGTTCAGCTGGGCGTTCAGTTGGGTCCGAGATCAGTTGGGCCCGAGTTCAGTTGGCTCCGAGTTCAGTTCCGTCCGGGTTCAGTTGGGTCCGAGCTGAACTCGAACCCGGCTGAACCCGGACCCAGCTGACCTCGAACTCCGCTGCTCTCGGACCCGCTTGCCTCTCGTGTGTGTGTGTGTGTCATTGTTTCAGCGTTGCTGTGAGCTTCTCCAGAGGTGGGGGTGGCTAGAACCTCAGCGTGCATTTCGCCCTTCGGCACACCTTGTGGCCTTCTTGGGAGACGTCGGCGTCCTCATGCGCCATATGAGGTGAACTGGGCGTATCTGTAGGTACTCTGTCGGCTGCATGCGGACGCTCTGGGGCCACATGTGCGCTGGTCCATCATTCGACTAGGGACTGCTCATCTGCTTCTTCTTGATCATTGACGTACATATTGCCCGCAGTACGCATTTTGTTGGCGATGATCATGTCGAAGGTGATGATGACAGCGACGGCTGAGGACGATGGCGACTGGGTATTGGGGCCCATCTTCGCCCCTTCTGTGAGATCTAACTGGGCGTTAGGGTTGACAAGACTTCGGGTGTTACAGTCTCATGGGGGTTAGGGTATGAGAGCCTTCGTGTATCAGGTCTTAGTGTGTTAAGGGGTCAGGGCATTCGGGTGTTAGGGCATTCGGGTATTAAGGCGGTCGGATCTTAAGGTCTTCATGGATTCGAGCCTTAGGGAATGAGGGCGCTGGGGTATGAACGCTTTCGAGCACTATGGTAAAAAAGGCATTAGGGCTTAAATGTCTTAGAACATTAGGGTATTAGGGTATTAGGGGTTTCTGGCATCAGGGTGTTAGGCCATTAGGGCTGGTGGGTCTTCATACATGAGCGTATGACGTCATTCGGGTATGAGGGCATTCGGCTCCGAGGGTCTTATGGCTTTCAGGCATTGCAATGTTAGGGTCTTTGGGGTCTCAGGTCTCTGGGCCTTAGGGTATTACGGCATTCGGGCCGTAGGGCATTAGGGTATTAGGGTCTTAGTGTGTGTGTGTGTGTTCGGCATTACGGCAATAGGGTATTATGCATTACGGTATTATATGGATAGTATGCGTTACGGTATTAGTGGAATGGGGTCTTGGGTTGTGAAGCTTTTAGGGCATCAGGGCATTAGAGCATGAGGGCATCAGGGTGCTAGGGCCGTACAGTCTTAGGGCGTTGGGGTATTAGGGCATTAGGGTGTCAAGTGTTTAACGCATTGGGGCTTTAGGGTTTTAGAGTGTTTGGGCCTTACAGTATGAGGGCATTAGGGCTTTACGGTGCTAGGGTATTCGCGGCTCGGGGTAGTAAGGTCTTAGCGCAGTAAGGCCTTGGGGTATTAAGGTGTGAGGGTATCAGGGCTTTGTGGTAGTAGGGCCTTCCGGTATTATGTCATCAGAGTCTTAGGGCATCAAGGCTTGAGGGCATCAGGATGTCAGGGCGTGAAGGTTTTAGGGTCTTCGGGCAGCAGCTTGAGGTATTAGGGCGTTCGGGTCTCAGGATTCTCGGGTTTAAAGAGGCATTAAGGTCTCAGGACGTCACTGTGTTGGGGGGTTATGGCATTAGGGTGTTAGGGCCTTACGGCATTATTTTATTAGGGTCTTCCAGTAGTTGGGTCTTAGGGTAGGAAGGGGGCTTAGAATTCGGGTGTTAGAGCTTGAAGGCGTTAGGGCATGCTGAGTGTTAGGGATTTAAAATACGAGGGCATTAGGGCCCCAGGATGTTCTGGCATTCAGATCTTAGGGTATGGCGTTCGGTTACCAGGGTGTCAGGGCTTTAGGCGTTTCGGGTCTTAGGGCGCTAGGGTATGAACTCCTTTGTGTCTCAGAGTATTGGGGCGTCAGGGCACTAGGGCATTAAGAATTTAGCGCATCGTGACATTAGGGTATCAGAGCTCTAGGGCATTACGGAATCATGGTTATAGGTGTTTCGGGCCGTTGTGTATTCAGGAGCATAGGGTATGAATGTCTTGGAGCACTTGGGCGATAGCGTTTTTGCGAATGAGGAATTTAGAACCTTATGGCCTTAGGGCCTCAGGGTTTTCGGTGTTTTAGGGCCTCAGGGTATCAGAGCCCCAGGGGGTTGAGGTGCTCGGGTACCAGGGCATTTGGATTCTAGGGTCTTCGGGCATGAGGATTGTAGGGCATTCGTCGATTAGGGTTTTAGAGTATGAGGGCATTACAGCCCGGGGAGTTTATGATGTTGAGGTCTTAGGGTAAGGCGTTCGGTTACTAAGGCACTGGGGTGTAGGCGTTTATGGCCTCAGGTGTTTTAGAGCATTCGGGTCTCAAGGTATTTGAGGCTCACGGTATTAGGGTGTCAGGGTATTCGGAAATCAAGGTTCTAGCGTACAGGTGGACTAGGACATTTGGGCTTCAGGTTACTAGGGCAGCATTGAAGCGTTAGGGTCTTGGGGTGCGAAGGTACTAGGGCATTGGAACGTTATGGCATCAGGGTAGTGCGGTTATAAGGTCCCAGGGCATCAGGGTATTAGGTATTTCCACGGTTAGGGTCTTCCGACGTTCGGTCTTTAGGGCAGTAGGGCGACAGAGTGTTAGGACATTTGGCTTGTAGGGTTCTACGATATTAGGGTATTCGGGAATTCGCGTTGAGGTTCTAGGGTAGGTAGTCGTGTCCTAGGCCGTGAAGGTCTAGGGCATCAGGGTGTTAGGGTAGTTGGGTGTTTGTGGCTTCGAGTTTTAGGGTAATAGAACATTACGGCGTTAGGATGTTAGGGCATTTCGCTGTTAGGGCATTAGGGTTCTAGGATTATCGGGCAGTGGGGCTTTATGGTATCAGGACATCGGGGTCTTAGGGTGCTAAGGTCATTGAGTATATCTGCATTGACGCAGAGGGCGTTATGATATTCGTGTGTTCGGATTTCTCGGTCGCTGTTCTTTGGACTGTAGGGTCTTAGGGTATCAGGGTGTTAAGGTATTAGGGCATGTGGCACTCTGGTTTTCGGGTTTTTGGGTATCAGGGCATCATGGTCTTAGGGCATTCGGGCCATAGGGTATTCAGGCTTGACGCATCACGGCGTTATGCTACTTGGGTATTCAGATTTTAGGGTCGTGCGGTCTTGATGTGTAAAAATCCAGGGCCTTCGGGTATTAGGGTCTTAGGGCACCAGGGCGTTATGGCATTAGGGTTGCAGGACGTTCGGTTTTGCAGGGCCTTCGCACATTCAGGTCGTAGGGTTTCACAAGGATGATGGCATTGAGTTCTCAGGGCCTTGTGTTGGAAGGCCTTCCAGTAGTTGGACATTCAGGCATTACGGCATTTCGGTTTGAGGGTCTTGGGACCTTGATTTGATGGGATGTTCGAACAATGGAGTCTCAGGGCACTAACCGAAAACCCACGATAACCATACCCAGTCAATAACGAAGTTCCGGGCTTGCGGGCGGATGATGTATTTCTCGTCCCAGAAATTCGTATGTACGGAGGTAGGGATGGGATGCGTTCTTCGGGAGGCCTCGGAATTCGCATGTATGGATGCGAGTCTCTACTTAAGAAGTTACGGCCTCGAGAGTCTCGGTCCCCAGCACTTCGGAGTTTCTCGTCACAGTGTTGCGCCTCAACACAAGAAAATAGCAGCTTCGATTCGTACATCCCCCAGCGAGAATGAAGTTGCGCCTCGCCGCCCCTTTCCCCCGACCAACTCTGTCTTGACCCGACAGAATCAACCTTCAGGTCTCCAGGGGGATGTTTTATTATCCAGGGCGCTCGATCCGGGCGTCAGAGCACTAGGGTAGGTTATTCGGGTCCCATAGTTGGATGTTAGTGGTTTCGAGCTTTCGGATAATAGGACATTACGGCGTTGGGATGTTAGGGCATTGGGGCTTTATGGTATCAGGGCATCGGGGTCTTAGGGTGTTAAGATCATTGGGTATAACTGCATTGACGCATTAGGGCGTTATGGTATTCGTGTGTTCGGATTTCTCGGTCGCTCGTCTTTGGACTGTAGGGTCTTAGGGTATCAGGGTGTTACGGTATTAGGGCATGTGGCATTCTGGTCTTGGGGCTTTTGGGTATCAGGGCATCATGGTCTTAGGGCATTCGGGCCATAGGGTATTAAGGTTTGACGCATCACGGCGTTATGCTATTTGGGTATTCAGATTTTAGGGTCGTGCGGTCTTGATGTGTAAAAATCCAGGGCCTTCGGGTATTAGGGTCTTAGGGCACCAGGGCGTTATGGCATTAGGGCATCAGGGTTTTAGGACGTTTGGTTTTGTAGGGCCTTCGCACATTCAGGTCCTAGGGCTTCACAAGGATGATGGCATTGAGTTCTCAGGGCCTCATGTTGGAAGGCCTTCCCGTAGTTGGTCGTTCGGGTCGGGCATTCGAGCATTTCGGTTTGAGGGTCTTGGGGTCTTGCTTTAATGGGATGTTCGAGCAATGGAGTCTTAGGGTATGAACCGAAAACCCACGATAACCATACCCGTGGAATAACGAAGTTCCGGGCTTGCGGGCGGATGATGAATTTCTCGTCCCGGCAATTCGTATGTACGGAGGTAGGGATGGGATGCGTTCTTCGGGAGGCCTCGGAATTCGCATGTACGGATGCGAGTCTCTACTGAACACGTTACGGCCTCGAGAGTCTCGGTCCCCAGCATTTCGGAGTTTCTCGTTATAGTGTCGCGCCTCAACATAAGAAAATAGCAGTTTCGATTCGTACATTCCCCAGCGAGAATGAAGTTGCGCCTCGCCGCCCCTTTCCCCCGACCAACTCTGTCTTGACCCGACAGAATCAACCTTCAGGTCTTCAGGGGGGATGTTTTATTATCCAGGGCGCTCAATTCGTGCGTCAGAGCACTAGGGTAGGCTATTCGGGTCCCAGGGCGTTAGGTCGTGAAGGCGTCAGGGCTTGGGGATTTTGGTATGAGAATTTCGGGGGTAATAGGGCATTCCGGTATTAGGACTTTGGGGCATGAAGTTCTTTGGTTCTTAGGGTATGAGGGTATCAGGGCTTTCGGGCATTAGAGTTTCAGGGTATCAGTGTGCCAGGGTATTGGGGCATTCGGCGTCAGGATGTAATGGCATCCGTGTCATTGGGATTGGAGGTATTAGGGTTTCAAGGCTTAAAGGCCTTAGGGTATGTTGGTCCCAGGGCATTCAAGTGTGAGGGCATCAGGGTAGTAGGGCTTGCTTGGTCTTGGGGTATTCGTGTATGAGGGTCTTCCAGTATCAGGGTTTCCTGGTATTGAAAGTTTCGGGTCAAATGGTCTTAGGATTTTAGAGCATTAAGCCGTTAGGGCATTCGGTGCTTAGGGTATCAAGATGTTGGGGCTTTACCGCATTAGAGTGTTAGGGCATTGGGGTTTTAGGGCCTTTGGGTATAAAAGCACTTAGGGCTTGGGGGTTTTAGAATATTGTGGTATTGAAGGCTTAGGGGATTAGGGTCTTGTGCTCTTAGGGTCTTGTCGCCTTGGGGCGTTAGGGTATTAGGGTATCAGGATATGAGGTTTGTGCTGTCTTCAGGTACTAGGGTTTTAGGGCTTTAGGGTAGTGGCGAACTTGGGTCGTATGGTACTCGAGGTTGAGTTCAATAAGGGATTAGGGCACTAGGTGGTGAGGGTCTCAGGGTCTTAGCATCTTAGGTTTTTAGGGCTTCAGGGTCCTAGGGCATCAGGGTGTTAGTGGATTCTGGTCTGAGGGGCATTCGGGCGTTAGGGTATTAGGGTTTCACGGATTAGCGTATTATGGCCTTAGGGTTTCGGGCGTTTGGGTTTTAGGGTAGTCGGGCGTTCGTGCATTAAGGTATTCACGCATCAAGGTGTTAGGGTTTTAGGGTTTAGGGTACTAGGGTCTTCGGGCGTTGGGGTCTTAGTGAAGCAGGGCGTTAGGCGGGCATTAGGGTTCTAGGATCTCCGGGTATTAGGGTCTCAGGGTTTTGTATTGGGGCTTCCTGGTGTTAGGGTCTCAGAGACTTCGTACATGCGCACCCGGCTGACCTGCCAGCCTTCAGAATTCGAGCTTGGCCGAATTCGCGCCCGGCCGAACTCGTACCCTGCCAAATTCGCACCCCGCCGAATTCGCATTTGGCGATTCATGCACTCACCTGGCATGGCCTCCTTCAGAGGCAGGACAACTCGCACCTGGCCGAGCTTGCATCCGGCCGAACTCGCACCCTGCCGAATTCTACCCGACGGCTCTGGTACTCTCCCTCGGCTTGGCCTCTTACGGAGGCAGGAAAATTCGCGCTTGGCCGAACTCGCGCTGGGCCGAACTCGCACACGGCCGAATTCGCTCCCGGCCGAATCCGCACCCGGCCGAGCTCGCACTGGCCGCGCTCTTTAGGCGGCCGTTTTATGATCGGGCGGCGAACGCACAAACCAGGACGCAACCAAGAGTCGGAAGCTGGGCGAGGGCTGCTAAAACCGTGGCTGCTAAAACGGCCCTCCCGGAAGGAAAAAAACAACTTCCCGGAATGAGGCGCGGCACGCGAAACAGACAATGGGTTTCTTCCCGGAAGGACGAAGACAATTTCCCGGAGGTCGATTTCAGCAGCCACGGATTTAGCAGCCCTGGCCCGGCTTCCGAAGGAGGACGCCGACATGTGCTCCAAGATGCGTAGGGGGCTACGCCCAGCACACACTCGCCGTGCGGCTCGGCGGTGGGGCCTGCGCCCGCGAGCTGGTCTTGGAACTAACCGATGGTTGAATGACACTTGGCTCTCCCATTAGATCTCTTTTGACCGACGGTCTCACGGCCTCCTCCACTTCCTCCTCCTCCTCCTACTCCTCCTGCTCCTCCTGCTCCTTTTCCAAATCCCACCACCCCGTTTGATCTACAGTCCAAACTGTTATCCCTTCGTTGCAGTCCCCCCGCTTCGTCAATCCCAGTCCTCTGCGTCTTCATCCTTCGCAGTTCCTTCTCACGCTAACTCCGTTTCCCCCCCTCCCCTTGTACTCTTCCTGCTGCTGCTGCTGCTGCTGCTGCTGCTGCTGCTGCTGCTGCTGTTGCTGCTGCTGTTGCTGCTGGTGCTGCTCTTCATGTTCCCTTTCCTTTTCCTTCCTCAGGCTCCTCAAAACTCTGCGCTCCAAGATGCAATTCTCCAGGTGATCAGCTTCGTTTCGCTTCAGATGTCCTCGGACCTCCAGGCTTCCAGCTGCCCTAACTTGAGGTGTGTTTGCCCGTTCGGCGGTCGCCAGCGACAAGGAGGTCGCGCGGGCGCGTGGCCGCGTGACCTCGGGCGCGGGCAGGTCCGAGTTCAGCGGACAGCTGAACTCGGACCCGGCTGAACTCGGGCCCAGCTGAATTTGGACCCGGTTGATCCCGATGAATTTGGATTTGGTTGGTCTCAGACTTGGCTGAACTCTTACTTGGCTGAGCTCGGCCCCGGCTGCACTCGGATCTGGCTTTTCTCGGACCTGGCTGAACTCGGACCCGACTGAATTCGGACCCGGGCGTTTTCTTTGCAGCGCGGGATTCGGTCTGAGTTCATTTGCGTCTGAGTTCAGCTGGGGCCGAGGTCAGTTGGATCCGAGTTCAGTTGGGCCTGAGTTCAGTTGGGTCCAAGTCCAGCCTGGGTCCAATCTTCTGGGTCCGAGAGCTGGGTCCAAGTTCAGCCTGGGTCCGAATTCAGTTGGGTCCGAGTTCAGCCCAGGTCCGAGTTCAGCTGGGTCCGAGTTCAGTTGGGTCCAAGTTCAACTGGTGACCATGACATCAGGTCCGTAGCCATTTTGGCTCAAGTGGCCATATATCGAGGCAGCTGGCCAGGTCAGCTCGGGCCTGTCTTCAGGCTCGGCCCTCGACACAAGGGCTTGGGGGCAGGCCCTTTTGGCACAACCTCATCCAGTCTCACTTTCGCAAGTTGTGAGTTCAGAGTCACCCGCGCAGCCATGGGAGATGCCGCGCCTGAGTGGTTCTCGGCCTTCGTCACAGGACAGTTCGCTGCATTGACGAAGACGGTCACAGACACGAACAGCCAGCTGAAGGGCCAGATCAAACAACTGGACGGACGGATGGCGGCAGTCGGCAGCAAACTACAGCAAATGGAGAGACGCATCCAGGCTTCAGAAGAAGCTATGAAGACAGCATCAGTGACAGCCTCCAGCACGCTTGGCACAGACAGGACGAAGCGGGCTAGGGTGGGTATGGCAACTGGGACAGACACCAGCGATTCATGTAGAATGTGGGCGAGTGGATATCCACGCGCTGTTCTTGCTGCCACGAGACAGACGACCTGGCAGCAGCTCCAGCAAGGAGCACCGAGCCACCTCATGGACGGCACCAGAGCGCATTTTGCAAAAACGAGTCAAAGCTTCTCCATCCACTTCAAGAATGAGGACACGGCAAAGAAATTCAAAGAATGGTTCATCCAGCAGCAGCTTCAATGGAAGGATGCTCGAGACGGATCATGTCATGCTCTACGCATTCGCACCGACCTCCCAGATGACGTCCGCCATCGACAGAGACGCATGTCACATTTATGGGCGCCGATCGTTCAGTTCTTGAAGAATAACAACAAGTACCAAGCCGACTACAAGATCGGCGCAAACGGGCTCCGCAACGAGTTCTTCATTCGCACATCCGATGACTTGTTCATATTGGCAAAAGGTGAACAGGACGGGCTCGGCAGGCTGGTGCTCAAGCCCAACAAGAGCGACCTCGCCTTCTGGGGCATTCCCGTAGACCAGATGCAGCAGTGGATTGACGGATGTGGCAGTGCACGCTGATGGTCTCCGACGCCAGCTTCTTCGGTGGCACCCTGCGCGGGGACGACAGCGGACATTGCCACAAACACAAACTCGCGGATCACATGCTCATCGTCTTCATGCTCCTCGTCCACGTCGATCGCCTCTTCTTCCTGCTCTTCTGGCTCTGTTCACGATCTGGCTAGCCAGCCAGACGATCGCCTTTTTTGCAGCCGCTGCCGCCTCTGACTGTTCCCGACTGGCCCTGTGGCCAGCATGCAGTGCACCAGCAGCCTTTTCTCCCCTACTCCTCGCTTGTCGTTTCCTGGAATGCGCCTGGTCTCTTCGGCTCGGCGCGGACCCGTCGCCAGATGAATGCCTCGACTAGATACAAGAAATTCCTCGGACTCTGTAAGCGCCAAAAAAACTGGTGACCATGACATCAGGCACAGAGGCCAGCGTGCAAGCATGAACGTTGGGGAGAAAGTTGTTGGACAAGCAGGCTGGCGGCTATGCGCTCAGGGCAGCACGCAAGCAGGCAAGCGAGTTGCATATGTTGCATGTGAACTGATCGTCCTGCATGCAACTCCACTGGTCAGCCCTAGTCTATACTCCATTGCAGGGCCACGCGCGTAAACGTCCTGTCTTGAGTGAGAGTCCGCCCCCGCTCCCCCCTGCGACCTCGGAGGCCCCGTCAAGAGTCTGATGCGCTCGAAGAGGGCGCCAGGATGCCACCAGATGCCGCCACGGCGACCCTAGCAGGTCCAGGATAGCAATCCGTAGGGCTCGAAATGGCAGAGATTGGCTTCAAGAGCGGCCTGAAGTGCACCAAGGGGCCCCATGAGAGGAGCCCCAGACAGGCCCAGGAGGCCCCAAGGTGGCCCAAAGCCCCAAGCTGGCTCCAGGATGGCCTTACGGAGCTCCAGACGGCCCCAGACGGTTTCAAAAGAAGCTTCCTATACCCCTAAGAGACCCCGAGAGGCCCCCAGGAGGCTTCCCCCCAGAGACTCCCGAGGGCTCCGACGAGACTCCGCAGAGACACATGGGAGCGCTTTCAAACGGTCCAACTGCTCCGCGAGAGGCCTCTGCGATGGCCCAAAGCTCGCTTCTTGGACGCCCCAGTGAACGCTGCGGCAACCGGCACCAAGCATCAGCAAGTGGCAGGAGGCGACAAGGTGCGGACGCACAAATAATGAAGCAAGCGACCAGGAGGCATGCGATTCGGCCAAAAGCAATCAGCTCACGAGTGTAGCCGCCACGACAGCAGTGCAGCAGACGGGCACACCGACCGGCAGCGAGCGATCCCGACCAGACCACGGAGCCCCCCCGCGGCCCCCCCAGGCTCCCTGACGCTCTCCCAGGCCCGTCACTCATCACCCCTCTATCATCGCTCCTTGCTCTTCTCGTAGCTCGTTCCTCTCCTTTTTTGTTTGTTTATGTGTATATCTATATATATATATATATTATGGCCCCTCGCTCCTCGCTTCTGGCTACTCATTCCTTCTTCCTCCCTCCGTGCATCTCCCTCTTACCAGCCCCACGCGGCCCCACGAGAGCTTCAAGAGCGCCCCAGGGAGCCCGGTGACGGCTACTTATTCACTCCTGATTCATCCTTGCGCACTCTTTGTTCGTCTCTCCCTTCTCGCTGCTTGGGCCTCGAGAGCGACATCAATATGAATGACGTTCGGCAGCTTGTCCGCAATCACATCACATGCCACTTTCGGTCAAGTTGCGTAGACGGTGTTCTACGGCTCAGCCCTGGTCAGCTACAACTCTGCGACCAGCGCATGCGAGAAAGGCGGGCAGTGGCAGCGGGCTCTGGCATTGCTGAGCGAGATGTGGGAAGCGAAAATCGAGCCCGACCTCACTCTGTGCTACACTTCTGGGCGTTGCGCGTGCGAGATGCGCCAGCAGTGCGCCAGCTGCCCCCGACCGCCGGGAGCGCCCAGCCGCTCTCCGACGGCTCCAGAGAGCCCCCCGGTGGCCCCAAGACGGCTCCTGACAGCCCCAAGACAGCTCTGAGACGCTCCGCGCGCGTAAGAGCGGCCCAAGAGGACCCGAACAGAGCCCCATGACAGCCCAACACGGCCCGACGACGGGCCAGGTGCCTCGGAAAACGGCGGAACCGGACCCCGATGGCAGTCCCCCGAGGCCAAAATCATAGGTTTGCCGTCGGTGTTTGAGGTTTCCCGTGTCCTCGCCAGTTCGGCCCAAGAATGGCCCCAGACGGCTCCAGGATCGCCCCAGGGCGGTCCAGGAGGCCCCGCCGAGTGCCCCAGGACGGCCCCAGAGGGCCCGAAGGTTGCCCAGGAGAAGCCCAAGAGGCCCCCCGAGACGGCCCAAGAAAGCCCCGAAAGTGCCAAGAGGACCCCCAGTTGTTCGAGGGAGAGACCCCCACGAGGGGCCGAAGGGAGCGCAGACGACGCCGTTCCCGCAGCCCCCAATGGGCCAATCGATGATCCTCAGGACGTGTGTTAGCCCAATGTGTGTTTACCCCGTTCAACCCAATCAGTCGATCATCACATCGCCTTAGTCGTAGTGAAGGGCCTCACTGGGCAAACACACGTAGCCAAGAACCCTCCAAGGACCACTCCCACGTACCCCAGAGTCTGCGAAGAGACTCCGATGATTCCCAAAGAGCTCCTAAAGAGAGTGCCTCGAGCCACGACACCCTTTCGCCGGCTCTCGAACCCCAAACGCCCCCCAAAAAAGCCCCAGACCCCCAAGGCAGGCCCCAGACCACTCCGAGATGCCCCAGAACCTTTCAAGAGATTCCATAGTCCCCACAGAGCTCCCAGGAGCGGTCCCAGGGCCACTCCGAGATGCCCCAGAGTCGCTAAGAAGATTGCGATGCTTGCCAAGAGGCTCCGACAGTTCCCAAGGAGCTCCCAAGAGCGGTCCCAGGAAGAGACCCCCATAGTTTCCACGGAGCTCCCAAGAGCGGTCCCAGAAAGAGACTCCCATAGTTCACACGGATCTCTCAAGAGCGCTCCCAGGACCACTCCGAGATGGCCCAGAGTCGCCCTCAAGACCTCCATCCCTACGGCCGATTACTGGTGACAGGGGGGACATTCACCTCCTTCCCTCATCGAGGCTCCAGCCGCTCTGGAGCCTCCTCTCCGCCTGTTAGGGGTGACAGGGGTGACCTGCAGCCACTTCGGTCGGTCCCCTTCTACGTCCGATCAGGAGTGACAGGGGGGGACCTGCAGACACTGCGGGGACCAGCATCTCGCTCCCCCCCTACGGCCGAGTAGAGCACTTGGGGGCCCCCAAGACAGCCCCAAGACCACGAGATCCCTCCTGGACCACTCCGAGGATATTCGAAGACAGCCTCCGGCCCCGGCTCCCAGAGCCTGCTCCAAACCTTGCAGCTAACCTCATGGGTGACAGGGGGGACATTTCGACAGCAACCACACAGCAGGCACGCACAAGAAGTTTCCTGGGCTGTCCCCCAGAAGAGGCTTTGGGGGACAGCCACTGAACGGCCCTAGAGGCGCCCAAAACCGCAAGGGGCCTTCAAGACGCCCCAGACAGGCTCGCAGGAGGGCCCGACATGCCCCCGACACGGCCACAGGGACGACCGAGCTGTTCAACTTCGACGAGCTGTTCACCCACGGTGTGCGAGTCCCAGCTTGAGCAATCCACGTGTTCACACAAGTCAGCTACAACTCTGGGGTCAGCGCGTGCGAGAAAGGCGAGCAGTGGCAGCGGGCGCTGGCGCTGCTCAGCGACTTGTGCGAGGCGAAATTGGAGCCCAACGTCATCAATCCTACATGGTCGGTACCGGCGCGTGCCAGAAGTGTGGGGGCTCAAGGGGCTCAAGTGACCAAAATTGCCCCGGTGGGCCCCAGCAGGCTCCGAGACAGTCCAAGATGGCCCGAGATGCCTCCAGACGGCCCAACAGGGCGCCAAGACGGTCCAAGGTGCCTCCAATAGGCACCCCCAAGAGGGCCCCGAGAAGCCCAAATCATTGGTTTTCCCTCGGTGTGTCCCTAATTTGAACGCTCTCGCCTTTTCGTGCTTACGACGCTCCAAGACGGCCCAAGAGGCCCCCAAGATCGCCCCAACACGGCCCAGCAGGCTCCAACTAGCAAGCCAGCAAGCAAGCAAGCAGCAAGCATGCCAGCCAGCCAGCAAAAGCAAGCAGAAAGCAAGCAATTACTCCGACGGAAGGGCCCTATATGAGAATATATGTAGCTTGCCCCTTGTCCTCTTCGCCCTGGCGTAGGCCCTCCTCCCGCCATCTGCTGCGCCTCCTCCTCCTCCTCCTCCTCCTCCTCCTCCGCCTCCGCCTCCTTCTCCTCCTCCTCCTCCTCCTCGTCCGTTTCTTCCTCCTCATCCTCCTCGTCCTCCTCCTCCTCAACCTCCTCCTCTTCCTCCTCCTCCTCCTCCTCCTCCTCCTCCTCCTTCTCATCATCATCATCATCATCATCATCATCATCATCATCATCATCATCATCATCATCATCATCATCATCATCATCATCATCCTCATCCTCATCCTCATCCTTTTCCTCCTCCTCCTCGTCCTCCACCTCTTCCTTCTCCTCCTCCTCCCTCCTCCCTCTCCTCATCTCCATCCCGCCTGTTCTCCTCATGCACCTTGCCTCCCTTCTGGCCGGGCCACGCATGCCGTTGCTCCTCGGCACCCTCGCCGCCACGGCCAGAAGGGGCGCGTTCTCCGATGGCCAGTAGATGTTTTCGATGTCCCGTTCGGATTGCCTTCGTGTAGCGCGGGCCCCATAGGGAGGGGGCTCCAGCCTGAGACTTCCTCGCAATTGTTGATGCTTCGCGTATCCCCACCAGTCGCCCGCGTGGACTGGGAGCGGTCCGCGGCGCTCCAGGTGCTGGGCTACGGCATGGTGCAGCCTGGCGCGCCACCCCCCTCCGGCACCACCTGGGGCCGGACCTGAGGTGCGAGCTGCCCCGTCAAGTGGTTCATCCTTTGGCAGGTCGCCGTTGTTCCCCCATCAGGTCCGCCCCTGCTACCTCGGTTGACGCTCGCATTTTGCTGCCCTGTCCCCCGTGACGGATAAGCTGCCCGCGTTGTACGCCGACAACTTGGTCGTCTCGCTTCCCACGGCGGGCGCCGCCTTCGAGCTCCTGCTATTGCACAAGTGGTATATCCTTTGGCAGTGCTTCTCGGCCCTCCCGCAGGGTGGTCCGTGGTGCTCGACCCATGCTTGCAGCTGTATCCCCCCGGCTTTCAAGTCAGGCTGTTGCAGGTTGTGGACTCGGAAGACAGGGACGGAAGACTGGGACGACTTTCCTGCATAGGTCGGTCGCTCATGCCCGAGCACTTCCAGGAGTCCTTGTGAGTGAGGCGTTCCTCGGTTCCCCCCCACTTCTGTCCTCGTGTGCCCTCGCGCCCGCCGCCTTTCCCCGCTCCTTCGCCTCCTCGTCGTGTTGGACGGTGCGGCCTCAGTGGCCCTCCGTGCTGCCACAGCGCGGCGTGACCCACGCCCTTACGCGCTGGTCGGTACGGACTGAGCAGGCGCCACTGTGCAACTTCTCCTCCGTCAGTTTCCTTCGGATGCCCGCGTCCCTGCTTCCGGGTCGCCCGCATCTTAATGGGGGACATTTTGTCCCTGGCACGTGCACTTGCTGCGTCGGCCTATGCGCCGTCGTTGCTAATTATCTCGCCCTGTGCCCCAGCCGAGACCGTCCCGCTTCCTGGATCTGTCCTTGTGAGCCGCCAATCAAAAAAAGTATCCCCACCAGATGCGGTGCTTGCGCCTGTCAGGCGTCGGCCATTCGAATTTGGTCATTTTGTCCAGTGCACGCGCCCGTGCTAACATTATGTTTAGCCAATTCGCCTAGCTCGCGTCCCGGACTTTGCTCTCGCCGCCTGACCGTCGTCTTCGCGGCCGCGACCGAAAATTACCCTGTGACGTACCCAACCCATTTGTATCAATGGAAACAAGGAGTTGGCCGAAACTTGCATGGACAATCAACTTGATGTGTAAGTTGCTTGGGACACGCGCCTATGGCATGATGCGCAGGAGAACCATACAAGGACGAGGGGCGACAGCTACAGGCTCGAAGAGGACATGGGGAGTCGGGAACGCAGAGCAGGAGAAAAACGCGCGGGAAGCCGAACCATCAGCACGGCAGCAGCAGAGGGAAGGTGACTGCAGGAGGAGAACAAGGACGAAAGCGGCGTCTAATTTGAGTCTGCGGTGGGTACCCACTGTGCTGTGCCCCTCAGCAGCCCTCGAAAGTGGCGACAGTTTCACAGATCGCAGCCCCCCAGGGATGGCGAGGTCTAATTTGAGTCTGCGGTGGGTACCCACTGTGCTGGGCCCCCCAGCAGGCCTCGAAAGTGGCGACAGTTTCACAGATCGCAGCCCCCCAGGGATGGCGAGGTCTAATTTGAGTCCGCGGTGGGCCCACTGTGCTGGGCCCCCCAGCAGGCCTCGAAAGTGGCGACAGTTTCACAGATCGCAGCCCCCCAGGGATGGCGAGGTCTAATTTGAATCCGCGGTGGGCCCACTGTGCTGGGCCCCCCAGCAGGCCTCGAAAGTGGCGACAGTTTCACAGATCGCAGCCCCCCAGGGATGGCGAGGTCTAATTTGAATCTGCGGTGGGCCCACTGTGCTGGGCCCCCCAGCAGCCTCGAAAGTGGCGACAGTTTCACAGATCGCAGCCCCCCAGGGATGGCGAGGTCTAATTTGAGTCTGCGGTGGGTACCCACTGTGCTGGGCCCCCCAGCAGCCCTCGAAAGTGGCGACAGTTTCACAGATCGCAGCCCCCCAGGGATGGCGAGGTCTAATTTGATCTTGTCTACCCACTGTGCTGGGCCCCCCAGCAGCCTCGAAAGTGGCGACAGTTTCACAGATCGCAGCCCCCCAGGGATGGCGAGGTCTAATTTGAGTCTGCGGTGGGTACACTGTGCTGGGCCCCCCAGCAGCCTCGAAAGTGGCGACAGTTTCACAGATCGCAGCCCCCCAGGGATGGCGAGGTCTATTTGAGTCTGCGGTGGGTACCCACTGTGCTGGGCCCCCCAGCAGCCTCGAAAGTGGCGACAGTTTCACAGATCGCAGCCCCCCAGGGATGGCGAGGTCTAATTTGAGTCTGCGGTGGGTACCCACTGTGCTGGGCCCCCCAGCAGCCTCGAAAGTGGCGACAGTTTCACAGATCGCAGCCCCCCAGGGATGGCGAGGTCTAATTTGAGTCCGCGGTGGGTACCCACTGTGCTGGGCCCCCCAGCAGCCCTCGAAAGTGGCGACAGTTTCACAGATCGCAGCCCCCCAAGAATGGCGAGGTCAAAGGCAGGGGGGAAGAGGGACGGGAAGGAAGGAAGGAAAAGGAAGGAAGGAAGGAAGGAAGGAGACGCGCGAGCAGTGCTCTATTTAAAACGAGAACCCAACGCAGGAGGGTTGGGAAAAAAGTATCCCCACCAGTCCGTACCCCCTGGTTCGAGGCCGTCTGGTGGGCCTGCCCCCTCTGGGGCAGTCTCCCACCGCTCAAGGGGGCGCCCGTACGCTGCGCGTCGGGCGCGCGGTCCTGGGTTCCCTCTGGTCCTCCGGTGCGCGCCCGCCATACCGACAGCGGCGCCGCTCCCTGGCAGCGGCGCAGACAGGCAGCGCGGGCCTCAGTCTCACGGAGGATCACTCGGACGACGGCGCGGGGGGCGGGGATCGTTCAGTGCAGAGCTTGAGGGCTGCACTGACTCAGACCGTTTCTCCCCCCAGATCCCAGCCAGACCCAGATCCCCCCTGGACAACCCTCCCCCCTGGCCTGCGTGGCAGATCAGGATCCAGACCTGGCGACGACAAGGAGACAACAATTCAAAACGGCCGTCAGCCGTGACCCTGGTTCCCCACGGGGACCATCGGAGGTGTCGGCCACGAGCCTGCAACCCTGATGGGGACAGATCTTCAAGAACCCAAGCGGCCGTCAGCCGCACCCCTGGTGAACAGACGCCGACAATAGCCCAGACGGCCGTCAGCCGTCACCCTGGACTTCCCTCCGAGCTCGGAGCGGAAGAGGCCCAAGGCCACCATGGGTCGCATATTGACAGAGGAACACGGGCGGCCGTCAGCCGCACCCTTGACACTCCCTCCCCGAGCGGACCCGCCGAGCTTGCCGCTGGCAGGGACAGAGGCAGCTCTCCCAGAGACAGCTCGGAGCACGCTGGCCTCCCAGAAGGCGCCGCGCCCAGCAACTGCAGCGGGCAAGGCCCTGGCAGCCCCGGGGACCTCCTGGCCTCCGCCCTCCCGCCTCCCTCACCGATCCTCCTCAGCTCCTCCTCAGCGACGGTCGCCCCCGTAGGGGTAGTCGGATTCGAGAGAGAACAAAATCAGGCGGCCGTCAGCCGCACCCCTGGCATCCCCACACTCCCAAGCGGACAGCCGGCTTCAGCCGCAAGGCGGAACATCGGTCCAGTTTCGTGGCACAGGCTGACGTAAGTGGCCCCACGGGGGGCAGGGGATCGCATGATGAGCGCGAGGGGGCGTCCAGGGCACCTAGAGAGCCGACGGCTAACAGCTGAGAGCAAGCTGCGTCGCGGAGCCGCACCCCTGGCTACGGGGCCCGACCCAACGAGCAGGCAGCCGTCAGCTGCACCCTTGGCAGTCCCACCCTCCCAGGCGAGCAGGTAGCCTGCTGCCTGGAGCGGGGCATTCCCTCGGGAAAGGGGGGCAGATGACACTTTCAGCAATGGTGCGACGACGGGACCCCTGGTATGGACAGCACGATGAATGAAAGTGCTGCCCGGCTAGACAGCTCTGACCTGGACAGACCGGGGGGGGCGGACGAGGGCCCAGCGCCAGCAGTGTCGACAGCTCCAGGAAGCAGCGGACCAAGGCACACCCCAGGGGAGGCTGAAGCCAATAGGCAGCTTCAGTCTCCGGCGCACGCTATCCCCAACACCATCTCGCCCACCCTTCCCTTCCACCCGATAGGGCCAGATGGGCCGCTTCAGCGGGGGGTCGGACCCAGGCCACGCCCGCGCCGAGGCAGTTGAGACATTCGTGCCCTGGCCTCTCATCAGGCCTCCCTTCTCGCTCCTTGTGTTTCGCTCGACGCTCCTCGCTCCTCGCCGCCTTTCCCCACTCCTCGCCCTTTTTTGTTTATTAGCCTTTCTGTCGTTCTATCTCTCTGTGTTTTCTATATATAAATATATATATATATATATATATGTATATATATATGTGCCTCTCTCGTTATGTCATTATCTCTCTCTCTCTCTCTCTTTCCCTCCCTCTCTCTCTCTCTCTCTCTGTCCTCGCTCCTGGCTCCTCTCTTCTCACTCCTCCTCGCTCCTCCACCTTTCTCCTGTTCCCTCGCTTCTCCCTCCTGGCTACTGGCGTCTGCCTCGCCCTTCCTCGTCGGCTCTCCTTCATCCTTCCTCGCCTCTCTCTTTCCTCGGCCGTCGCTCCTCCCTTCTCGGTCCTTGCTCCTCGCTGATCGCTCATCGTTTTCCCCAACTCCCCCCTTGACCCTGACCCCTCGCTCCTTGCTCCTCCCTCCTCAGTCCACTCACAGGCTGCAGGTTGCGTCAGCTAGCAAGGGCACCAAGAAGCAGCACTCTGCAGCCTCAAGAAAGTGAGCAGCAGCACCATCAACATGCCACATGCAGCAGCACCCTGCAGCTGCAGGTAGCAACAGGAGAGGCGAAGCCTGACCAAACGTCATCACAGCAGCCTTCCTGCAACATCTTTGCCCTGACCGAACGTGCCATCTCGGACAGATTTCGTGGTCAACAGGCCATGGGTCAGCACTAGTCAGCTACAGCGCTGGGATGAGCGCGTGCGAGAAGGGCAATCAGTGGCTGCATGCTTTGGCGCTGCTCAGCGAGATGAGAGAGGCGAATTTGGAGCCCAACACCATCAGCTTCAACGCTGGGATCAGCGCGTGCGAGAAGGGCGAGCAGTGGCAGCTGGCCATGGCGCTGATGAGCGAGATGCGAGAGGCGAATTTGGAACCCAACCTCATCAGCTTCAACGCCGGGATCAGCGCGTGCAGAAAAGGCAATCAATGGCAGCGTGCGGTGGCGCTGTTCAGCGAAATGCGGGAGGTGAATGTGGAACCCAACGTCATATCTCTGATCATGCTGGAACCAACGCGTGCGGGAAAGGCGCAGTGTGGCAGCCTGGCAAACGGGCCTGCGGGGCCAGACCACCCCTGGAGACTCCCAGGACGACCCCAGAGGGCCCCATAACGGCCGCAGAGAGGGCTCCAGGGATCCCCAGAGGGCCCCAACACGGTCGAAGAGGCCCTAGGAAGGGTTGCCGGGTGCAGCAGAAGCCCGAAGAGAGGATCGCAGAGGCGCCAAGAGAGGTCCCAGACAAAGTGTTTCAGGAGCGAGTCTCGCGGCCCTGGAGTCGCCCAAGGGAGCCCTAAGGGGGTCCCAGAGTGCTCCAGGAAGCTTTCAAGAGGGCCCGAGAGGGCCCCAATCCTCCTCCTCCTCCTCCTCCTCCTCCTCCTCCTCCTCCTCCTCCTCCTCCTCTCCTCCTCCTCCTCCCTCTTCCTCCTCCTCCTCCTCCTCCTCCTCCTCCTCCTCCTCCTCCTCCTCCCCTCCCCCTCTCCTTCTCCTCCTCCTCCTCCTCCTCCTCCTCCTCCTCCTCCTCCTCCTCCTCCTCCTCCTCCTCCTCCTCCTCCTCCTAGCATCCAGGGCAGCCCCAGGACAACCCAAGGCAGTCCCGAGACGACCCGGCGGGGCTCCCAGCGGCGACCCTTCAGCACGGTGCAGGACAGCCCAAGGTGGCCCAAGAGCTCCGAGGCGCTCCATGTCTATCTATATGTCAGTATATCAATCAATCAATCAATCAACCAATCAATACATCAATCAACATATATATATATATATATATATGTGTATGTACACATATAAACATATAGGTATTATCCATAAATATGTATCTTTGTCCCTATATATGTATATATCTACCGATCGGAGGCTGGAAGGTGTGAACGGAGGTGACCCCAACCCGGAAATCGATTTTGGTTTCGGTTCGTGTCGCGCGTACAAGCGAGGCGAAGCTGCGCAAGTTCCTGCAGTTGTAGAGGCAACATGGAGCCCAAAAGGTCGCCCGCCCCCCCTGCCCCCCTCCGGCCATGCGTGGCCCCCGATGGTTGTCCCGCGGATTGTCCCGATGGTTGTCCCGATGGTTGTCCCGATGGTTGTCCCGATTGTTGTCCCGATGGCTGTCCCGATGGTTGTCCCGATGGTTGTCCCGATGGTTGTCCCGATGGTTGCCCCGATGGTTGTCCCGATGGTTGTCCCGATGGTTTTCCCTATGGTTGTACCGATGGTTGTCCCGCTGGTTCTTCCGCTGGTTGTCCCGATGGTTGTCCCGATGGTTGCCCCGATGGTTGTTCCCGATGGTTGCCCCGATGGTTGTCCCGACGGTTGTCTTGATGGTTGTCCTGATGGTTGTCCCGATGGTTGTCCCGATGGTTGCCCCGATGGTTCTTCCCGATGGTTGTCCCGATGGTTGCCCCGATGGTTGTCCCGACGGTTGTCTTGATGGTTGTCCCGATGGTTGTCCCGATGGTTGCCCCGATGGTTGTCCCGATGGTTGTCCCGACGGTTGACCCGATAGAGAGGTCGATAGATCGACCCGGAAGTAGATGGTATTGATTTGCCCGCGAAATTCTTTGGTGGCGGCAGGTGGGAGCCATCGCACATCGACCGCCTCCTCCTTCCCCCCCAACCCTCCCCATCACCCGTAGGGTGGTCCTATCGGTGTATATATATATAGATATATATATATACATGTGTGCATCTATGTGTATATACATACCTATATCTCTCCCGATGCATATATATAGCTATATATCCATATAAATACCCTGGGATACATATATATGTATGTATGTATGTATGTATGTATGTATGTATGGATGGATGTATGTATGTATGTATGTATGTATACACATATATACGAATGTGTATATGTATATATATATATATATATATATTGAATTATTATGTATCTATATATCTATATCTTTCAAGCATCGGGACAACCATCGGGATAACCATCGGGACAACCACCAGGACAACATCTATATATATATATTTCTGGCTATACGATCAACCATCGGAACAACCATCGGGACAATCATCGGGACAACCATCGGGACAACCATCGGGACAATCATCGGGACAACCATCGGAGCAACCATCGGGACAACCATCGGGGCAACCATCAGGACAACCGCAACCATCGTGACAACCGCCGGGACAACCGCCAGAACAACCGGGGGCCACGCCTGGCGCTCGGGGGGCGGCCTTTTCGGCAAAAGGATGGAACTCGCGCAGTTTCGCCTCGCCCGCACGTACGACACGAAGCGAAACCGAAACCGATTTCCTGGTTGGGGTCACTTCCGTTCCAACCCCCGAACCTCCGATTTGCAATATTCTTTGCTCCCCTCGTCTTATTAGCCCAAGACGGTCCTAAGATTGATTGTGTCATCGATCGGCCGTGGGTTTTCATCCACGGAACACCAAACTCAGCAACTTAGCTCCAGTCGGCGAGTGCGATAAAAGCGAGCGTGGCACGTCGGTGTCATTGTTGCTCAGCGACTCGAGGGGAACGACACGATTAGTTAGCGACTTGAGAGGCCGGACAAGCTGGCTGACGTGGACGGAGTCCCTGATTCAACCTCAGTCATAGTCATCAGCTACAACGCTGGGATCAGCGCGTGCAAGGGCGAGCAGTGGCAGCGGGCCTTGGCGCTGCTCAACGAGATGCGGGAGGCGAAGCTGGAGCCCGACGTGGTAAGCTTCAACGGTGGGATCAGCGCGTGCAAGGGTGAGCAGTGGCAGCGGGCTTTGACGCTGCTCAGCGAGATGCGGGAGGCGAAGCTGGATCCCGACGTCATTAGCTACGGCACTGGGATCATCGCGTGCAAGGGCGAGCAGTGGCAGCGGGCTTTGACGCTGCTCAGCGAGATGCGGGAGGCGAAGCTGGATCCCAACGTCATCAGCTACAACGGTGGAATCAGCGCGTTGGGAAATGGCGATCAGTGGCAGCGGGCTTTGTCGCTGCTCACTGAGATGTGGGAAGCAAATGTGGAGCCCGACGTCATCATCATCATCAGCATCATCATCATCATCATCATCATCATCATCATCAGCATCAGTATCAGCATCAGCATCAGCATCAGCAGCAGCATCATCATCGTCATCATGAACATAATCAGCATCATCACCATTATCATCATCAGAGTCAGAATCATCCTCGGCATCATCATCACCATCATCACAATCATCAGCATCCTTATCATCACCACCAACATCATCAACATCATCAACATCCTCAGACTCATCCGCATCATCATCGCCCTCATCATCATCAACAACATCAACATAAACATCAGCATCAGTTTCAGCATCATCATCATTTCCATGTTCATAAGCATCAGCATCATCATCATCATCATCATCATCATCATCATCATCATCAGCATCGTCATCATCGTCGTCGCCGTCCGCGTTGTCATCATCAGCAGCAGCATCATCTTCATCATCAGCATCGTCAGCAGCATCAACATCAGCATCACCAGCATCATCATTAGCAGCATCATCAACATCAGCAGCATCAGCATCATCAACATCAACATCAACGTCAACATCAACAACTTCATCTTCATCACCTCCACAATCTGGGGCTTGTGCGCGAGGAAAACGCCCCTGTCCCGAGTGCACTTTCGAGACTCTCAAATGTCCCCGCAGGCCCCTTGGCAGCACAGAGGCCCCCGGAGGGCCTTTGGAGCTCGCGCTGAAGGTCTCAGGGGCCCGCTGCAGCTTTGACGTCGGTCAAAAGCGACCCCCTAAGGCGCTAGTACGCGTCGAGCAGGCCCCACCAGAGGCCCCCAAGCGGCTCCGTTGTGGCTCCGCGCAGCCCCCGTGCCGAGAGGCGAAAATTGTAAATAGCATGGCGAAAATCGTAAATATCATATCGCTGTTTTCACGTTTCCCGAACTCCATCAATTTCCACTCCACCTGGCTCTGAGCGCCCAATCCAAGTCAATTCTGCTCAATTCCGCTCCATCTGGTTATGAGCTCCATCAATTTCCGCTCAATTTCCCGAATTCCATCAATTTCCGTTTGAGGTTCAACACAGTCGCGCCCGATTCTGGGCCGAGCATTGATTCGATCGGATTGCCTGCTTGCATGGCTCTGAGATGGGTGCCAGAGGCTTACTTGTCGGCACAGGCAGTCGCAAGAGTGCACAGGAGGACCGAAGACGCCACCAGTGGAGTCCAGGAGGATCATTGAATGTTTTCTCATATGGCTCCCAGACGGCTCCAAGACGGCCCAAGACCGCACCAAGACTGCCCCAACACCCCCAGGCAGCCGCCAAACCCCCGAGAGACCCCCGCGAGACCCCAGAGGGCTTCAAAATAGCCTCCCATGAGGGTCCTTCCGAGAATCCCGAGATGGCTCCAGAAAGCACTCCACTCCCCACCAGCGGTCGGCGTATGCACCAAGGCTGGTAGGCCACGGGTCAGCCCGAGTCGACCTTGCAATGCGGGAGCCCGCGCGTGCGAAGAGAGCTCCTGCCCCGAGTATGTGTTGGGGCCCTCGGAGCCCGAAAACCGTTCCCGACTCCTCTTGTCTGGACGCCCGAAATGGGTACGGAAAGAATGGGTACAATGCCCAACAGCGGATCTTGTTCATTCTGAACAGGACCCGCTGTCCACGCCGCCGCGGCCTGTGTCCTTTCGGGACAGAAGGCCGCCTGCCCAACAGCGGCCGCTGTTGGTTTGGGACAACATTTGCTGTTGGGCATTGCACCCATTCTTTCCGTTCCCATTTCGGGCGTCCAAATCTTGGAGCAGTCCTGACGGCCCCAGACGGCTCCAGAGCGCTCTCAAGACGCTCTTTTCTGGCCCGGCGGGCTCTCGAAGGGTTCTGCGACGGCCTCGAACAGCCCCCCACAGAGCCCCCAGGACGCCCCAGGACGACGCCGAGGTGGCTTCGCCGAGGGCCCCCGGCAGGCGAACACAGCGAAACGACCTAAAAGGGTTTCATTGTACTGAGGTTCTGTGAGTTTTCGCGACTTCCCACGTTTCCCTTCCAGATCGGTCCTCCAAGGGCCCGAGGCACTCCAAGAGGGCGCAAGAGACCCACAAGAGCCCCCAGTAAGGCCCAAGACGCCCCCAAGAGGACCCAGAATGAGCCCAGCCAGCCTCCACGATGGCCCCGAGACGGCCCCGGACCGCCCCAAGATGGCTCCAGGGAGCCCCCCGAGAGCCGCGTGACACCCCCGCAGCAGCGCCCAGTGGCCCCAAGAGGGACGCCCAGATGGCCCCAGAAGGCGCGGGACGGCCCCGAGGGAGCCCCATAAGCCCCAAGTCAGGAGGGGAAGATAGAAACAGACAAAATCATTCGTCGATCGCTAGAAAATATCGGAAAGTGTGGGAAGTGAGGGGGAAGACAAAGACCCATAAGATATGGGAAAGTAGGGGGAATGTGGTTCTGCGTGTGTATTTATTTTGTGTGTCCCAGGGGCCCCTTCACCAAGGGGCGCACCAAACGAAGCCCCGAGGGAAGGAGGAGGAGGAGGAGGAGGGGGAGGAGGAGGAGGAGGAGGAGGAGAGGAGGAAGGAGGAGGAGGAGGAGGAAGGAGCAGGAAGGAGGAGGAAGGAGAGGAGGAGGAAGGAGGAGGAGCAGGAGGAAGGAGGGAGGAGGAGGAGGAGGAGGAGCAGGAGGAGCAGGGCGAGGAGGAGGGCGCGCGTGGCCCCGCCGCCCCGTGCGCGGTGGCCTCCTCGCGCGCGGCCCGCGCGCGAGGCAGGCCCCTCGCCGCGGGCGCGAGGGGCGCGCAGCAGCAGCGAGGCCCCCGCGCGCCCGCGGGTGCCCCCGGAGGGCCCCTCCTCCTCTTCCTCCTCCTCCTCCTCCTCCTCCTCCTCCTCCTCCTCCTCCTCCTCCTCCCCCTCCTCCTCCTCCTCCTCCTCCCCCTCCTCCTCCTGCTCCTCTTCCTCCTCCTCCTCCTCCCCTCCTCCTCTCTCCTCCTCCTCCTCCTCCTCCCCAGCCAGCCTCAGGTCGGGCCTGTCCCCCTGCGCGGGGGGATCTTGGACGACGAATAGAACAGATGCAACAAAAATAATCCAGAGGATGCCCCTAAAAATGCTCGAAAAATGGTCCCCGTATTGTGTGTTGCTCTATGTTTGGAGATATCCCCCTGTAGAGGGACGGGCGCGACTTAAAGCCAGCCTCGGACGGCCCCAGGGCAGCTCCGATGCGCTCCAGGAGGCGCCAGGACGGCCCAGGGGAACCCCAAGCAGGCTCCGGAAACCGGCCTACGCGGGCCCCGACGGCCAGCCCAGGAGACTCCACAGACCGCCCACGAGGACCCCGATAGCGCCAGAGTCGAGCCCAAGTCGTAGTCTTTGGATCCATTCCACGTTCTCGCCATCTTGGGCCCCGAACGGCCCCCCACACGGCTCCAGGCAAGGTCCCTTAAAGATCGCCCCAAGACGGCCCAAGAGGCCCCGAACAGGGCATCAAGACGGCCCAAACGACCCAAGAGAGGCTCCACACGGCCTAATTGAGCCTCCAGTGGCCCTCCAAGATAATCCCAAGAGGGCCCCAGGAGTTGTCCAAGAGGGCCCAAAGAGGGCTCCAAGACGGCCCCAGACCCAGCATTGCCTCAAGACGGCCCAAGAGGCCCCCGAGACGGCCCAAGAGGGCCCCAAAATGGCGTAAGAGGGCCCCAAGAGCTGGCAAAGAAGGACCACTCCGAGGTGCTCTAGGGCCCTCCAACAGACTCCGACAGCTGCCAAGGAGCACCAAGAGAGCTTCCAGCCCCAGCACCTTTCGCCGTTATTTCGCCGTTTCTGAATCCTCGGACGCCCCAAAGAAAGTGAAAGACCCCACGAAGGCCCCAGACCACTCCTTGACGCCCGAGATTCTGATTGTTGCCCAAAAGCACCCACGAAGTCCTCAAGCCCCGGCAACTTCTGTTGTTTCTGGATGCCCCGACGCCCCGAAGAAAACCCCGAACCCAAAACAACGCCCTAGAAAGTCCCTCCTCCTGTCCTCTTCCCGTCTGTTCCTGCGTCCACTCCTCTTCCTCCTCTTCCTCCTCCTCCTCCTCCTCCTCCTCCTCCTCCTCCTCCTCCTCCTCATTAGCATCATCATCACAATCATCATCATCATCATCAGCATCAGCATCAGCATCAGCATCATCATCAGCATCAGCATCAGCATCAGCATCAGCATCATCATCATCATCATCATCATCATCATCATCATCATCATCATCATCATCATCATCATCGTCATCGTCATCGTCATCGTCATCGTCATCCTCTTTGGTGCATCCACGCCCCTTTCTGGCTGTCCTCCTTATGGTCGCCTTGCGTCCTCTCCTCCTCTCCTCCTTGCACACACCAGCAAGCCTCTCCCCCCCAAAGGGCATTGGTGGTGACAGGGGAGACCTCCACGACAGTAGCCCCAAATACAGCACCAGACCCCCAAGCAGTGCCGAGGAAACTCTTCTCCCCGTTCTCTCTCCTCCTCCGCCTCCTCCTCCTCTTCCTCCTCCTCCTCCTCCTCCTCCTCCTCCTCCTCCTCCTCTGCCTCGGGGAGCCTCCACCCCCTACCCACTCTCTCTGGTACAGGTTTCCCTGTCCTTGTTCTCTTCGCGTCGGCGACATCTGCGCGCTCGGGATCCACAACTCGACCTGCCTGCCGTGGATATTCCACGGGTGCGCACTAGTCTCTTACAACGCTGGGATCAGCGCGTGCGAGAAAGGCCGGCAGTGGCAGCGGGCTTTGGCGCTGCTCAGCGAGATGCGGGAGGCGAAGCTGAAGCCCGTCGCCATCGCATCTACAATACCGGGGCACATGCGTGAGAGAAGGGTGTGGGCAGCGAGTGGGGGCAGGAGCTCTGGGCCGCACCCGGAGAGCCTCTGAGGGCGCCCGAAAAGGCTCCACGGAGCTCCAGATGCCTTCGAAACGCCCAGGACGGCTTCAAAACAGCTCCAGGTGGTCCGAAAGGCGCCCCAGGACGGCCCATCAGGGAACCGAGACGGCGGCTCAAGAGAGCTCCAAGAGGCTCTCCAAGAAGTCCCGGATAGGTCAAACACGTTAATTTCCATAGGTTTTGAATGGTTTCGGCGTTCTCGCCTTTTCGGGCTTCCTTCCCGTGCTCCAGGACGGTCCAAGAGGCCCCACTATCGTCCCAAGGCGGCCCCCCAGGTCCCCAAGAGGGCCCCCAGACAGCCCAAGAGGGCCCCCAAGACGGCCCAAAAGGCCCCCGAGACAGCCCATCACGGTCCCAAAATGGACCCAAGAGGATCCCAAGAGGGGGATTTAGAATTGGCATCTTGCGCCCTTCGCCCGAAGATTGCGCCCGAGACCGCCGGCAGGCCCCCGAGAGCTGCCCCAGAAGCCCCAGCAGGCCCACCAGAGTAACCGAGCGCGTTCCTCTATTCGCAATATGCCTACTCGCAAACGTCCGAACGAAACAGGTCTTCCTATATGTAATTCCACAATCAGTGCTTGCGCTGAAGGGGTCCCAGCGGAAGTTGAGAGACTTGGCAAAAGTCTCCCGCCGATGTTGGCAGCAGGCGGGGTTCCCGGGTTCCGGGTTCCCGGGCTCCCGGCTCTTGGCTCCGCGCCGCTTTCGGTGGGTTCTGGGTTCCCGGACGCCTGGGCTCCCGGTCGATCTCCTCAGCGAAAATCATCCACGGATTGGGGTTTTTCTCCAGTGTAATTTTTTTTTTGCTGCCCCCCCCCCTCCCTCCCTCCTGTCCTTCTCCCCTCCTGTCCTTCTCCCCTTCTCCCCTTCTCTCCCTCGTCCTTGGGGTTTTTCTCTGGTGTAATGGATCGTAAACGCCCCGCGGCAGATCCAGGCCATCTGCGAGTAGTTACTTCGCGAGTGGCGGAACGCGCTCGTCTGAGAGGCCCAAGTCAGGCCCCAAGAGGCCCCCAAGAGAGTCCAGAGAGGCCCCAAGACACCCCCAAAAACCGCCTCCAAGAGGCTGTCGAGGGAAGGTCCTTCAGAGAGCTCTGGGGTCGCGCCAGCCCCCAGTGAGCGACCCAGGAGGAGACCAGATGTTTTGCCACGAACGCCGCCGATGCCATTGAGACATTCGTTTGCTGGCCTCTTCTCAAGCCTCCCTCCTCTCTCCTTTCTCCACGCTCCGCGCTCCCAGCCGCTCTCTCGTCGCTCCTCGCCTATCTCTCCTTGCTCCCGGCTCCTCTCTTCTTCCTCCTCGCTCCCCCCACCTCTCTCCTGGCCCCTTCATTCTCCCTCTCGGCTGCTGACGCCTGCCTGCCCCCTCCTTCTTCGGTCGCCGCTTTTTTTCTATACATATATGTATATATATACAAATATATATATATATATATATATATATATATATATATATGTATATATATTTCTCTCTCCGCGGCCGTTGCTCCTCACTTCTCGCTCCTTGCTCCTCGCTGGTCGCTCCTCGCTTCCTCCCCCTCCTCGACCCTTCCTCCTCGCTCCTCGCTCTTCGGTCCACTCACGAGCTGCAGGTTGCGTCAGCTGGCAAGGGCGCCAAGAAGCAGCACTATGCAGCCTCAACCAGCAACAGCGAACAGCAGCAACAGTCCGCAGCAAGCAGCGGCAACTCACAGCAGAAGGCAGCAGCAGCTGCATGCCGCAAGCAGCAGCACCCTCTGCAGGCGGCAACGTCATCACGAAAGTCTTTCGGCAATACCTCCGCCGTGGCCCAAAGTGACATCTCGGACAGAATTCGTGGATGGTAGGCCACGGGTCAGCCCTACTATTACCTCTCCTACATGGCGGGCAGAAGCGCGTGCCGGAAGGAAAAAATTCAATTATCCTGGCGAAGGACCCAACCATATGCAGTTGTGGGTACCGCAATTGTTAATATCTTCGTTGGTGGAGCTCCATGTGGGGCCACGAAGCGCTGCACTGGGTGGAGGGGGGCACATGAGGGCGGTAGCACTGGGGCCGTCGGTGGAGCTCCCTATGGGGCCACGAAACGCTGTACTGGGTGGGTGAAAATACCAAATCGGGCGTGTGGGACGCATGCGGACGGTCCCACTGGGAGCTTCGGTGGAGCTCCCTACGGGGCCACGAAACGTTTTACTGGGTGGTTGAAAATGCCAATTGGGCGTGTGGGACGCATGCGGGCGGTCCCACTGGGAGCTTCGGTGGAGCTCCCTATGGGGCCACGAAACGCTGGATTGGGTGGGTAAAAATGCCAAATTGGGCTTCCGGGACACATGCGCGCGGTCCCACCGGGGGCTTCGGTGGAGCTCCCTATGGGGCCACGAAGCGCTGTACTGGGTGGGTTGGGTTTTCGGGACGCATGCGGGCGGTCCCACTGGGGGCTTCGGTGGAGCTCGCTATTGGGCCACGAAACGCTGTACTGGGTTGGTGAGAATGCCAAATTGGGCGTGTGGGACGCACGCCGGCGGTCCCATTCGGGGCTTCGGTGGTGCTCCCTTTGAGGCCACGAAGCGTTGTATTGTGTGGGTGAAAATGCCGTGTGGGACGCATGCGGGCGGCCCCACTTGGGGCCTTCAGTGGGCCACGAAAAACGCTCTACTAGGTGGGCGAAAATGCGAAATTTGGCTTTCGGGGTGCATGCGAACGGCCCCACTGGGGGCTTCGGTGGACCTCCTTATGGGACCACGAAACGCTGTACTGGGTGGGCGAAAATGCCAAGTTGGGCTTTCGGGACACATGCAGACGGTAGCACTGAGACCGTCGGTGGAGCTCCGTATGGGGCCACGAAACGCTGTACTGGGTGGTTGAAAATGCCAATTGGGTGTGTGGGGCGCGTGCGGACGGTACCACTGGGGATTTCGGTGGAGCTCCCTTTGAGGCCACGAAACGTTGTACTGGGTAGTTGAGAATGCCAAATTGGGTGTGTGGGACGCATGCGGACGGTCCCACTGGGGGCTGCGGTGGAGCTCCAATGGGGCCACGAGGCGCTTTATCGGGTTGGTGAAAATGCCAAATCGGATTTGGTTTTCGGGACGCATGCGGGCGGTCCCACTGGGGGCTTCGGTGGAGCTCGCTATGGGGCCACGAAACGCTGTACTGGGCTGGTGAGAATGCCAAATTGGGTGTGCGGTACGCATGCGGACGGTGGCACTGGGGCCTTCGGTAGAGCTCCCTATGGGGCCACGAAACGTGGGAGGGGTGTACCAAACTGTGTTTCCAGGACGCATGTGGGCGGTGGCACTGGGGCCTTCGGTGGAGTTCCCTATGGGGCCATGAAACGTTGTACTGGGTGGGTGAAACGCAGAGAGGAGGGGCAGGAGGGGGAGGGAGGAAGGAGGAGGAACGCGGGGCCCGTCTCTTCAAAACGAGGACCCAACACCACAGGATGGTTGGGAAATCTCCGTAGAGCCTCTGGCGGGGCCCCACGCGCTCCCGGGCGCGCCCCGGTGCGCCTCGGGGCGGCTCCAGCGCGAGTCAGCCGGAAGGAAAAATGCGAATATCAGTAGAGCCTTCCGGCGGGGCCCCACGCGCTCCCAGACGCGCCTCGGGCGCGCCTCGGGGCGGCTCCAGCGCGCGCCAGAGCTCTTCCAGGGAGCGCCGAGGTGGGCCCCAGACGTCCCCGAGACGGTTTCAGGACGTGCAGGCGTGCTTCCAGGCGGCCTCAGGGAGGCCTCCAAGCCCTTCCAAGAGGCGTCCAAGAGGGCTTCCAGAAGCAAAGGCCGCCCCAATCACCAGGGAAAACGCACTATTTTAACAGATTCGCTTTCCTCGCTCACGGAGCCCACGACGGCCATACAGGCCCCCAAGATCGCCCCAAGAGGGCCTCCATGGGGGCCCCACCCAGGACGGTCCAAGGCGGTCCCAGGACAGTCCAAGAGGCGCCCAGGACAGAGCGACCCAAGACGGGCGCGAGACAGCCCTAGAGGCGCCCAAGAACGCCCGAAACGGCTTAAGACGGCCTAAGACGGCCCAAGGGGCGCCCAAGACGGCCCCAAGAGGCCCACAAGGACCCAAATGAGGCCCCAAGATGCCTCCAAGCGGCCCCCAACAGGCCCAAAGAGGCTTCCAAACTGCCTCCAAGAGCGGAGAGGCAGGCAGACGAGAGACGTGAGGCCCCTCGCAGGCCTCGAGGAGCACTTCTTAATGTTCTCGGGGCCCTGGAGGCTTCTCTTCAGGGGGGGCGTTGTCGTAGGATCCATGATTGACGATCGACGATCGAGGGGATGAAGGATCGATGGCAGGAGGAGGAGGAGGAGGAGGAGGAGGAGGAGGAGGAGGAGGAGGAGGAGGAGAGGATCCAGAAGGCAGGCCGACGTCTGGGCGGGACGGATTTAAACTGCCATTCTGCCGACCCCGTGTGGGTCGCCATGCCATGTTCTGTTGTTCCGAGCTATGGGGCGATGCGCCACGTTACGTGGAGTCATCCTATATTCCGTGGTCATATGCTGCGCCATCCACAGCCCCCAACAGAGCACGCAAAAGGCTCTGAAACACCCCTTAGGATGTTTCAGCGGTCCAAGACGGCCCCAGGATAGCCCCACACGGTACAGGACGGACCCAGGATGGCCCAAGACGGGCCCACGTTGGCCCCAGATTGTCCAAGACGGCCCCAGGATGGCACAAGACGGCGCCGAGATGGTCCAAAACGGCCAAGATGTTCCCAAGACGGCCCCAGCTGCAAACTCCCCCATTCTGCGGGGGGTGAGGTACGTAAGTAAAAGGGGCAACCTTGACCCCAGGGGCGCGGGTGGGGGCCCAGACCAGTCAGGGCGGAAGATACTCAAGACGGCCCCAAGATGGCCCCAGACGGTCCAAGACTCCCCCAGGATGGCCCAACACGGCGCCAAGATGGTCCAAAACGGGCCAAGATGCTCCGAGGACGGCCCCAGCTGCGGGCTCCCCCCCACACACAGACTCCGACGTCTGAGTGCGGCGCCGACTGACCTCCGACGACGCGCCCCGCGCAGGCGGCGGGCGCAGCTTGAACCCGCCGCCGCAGCCCACCGGACAGCCCTGGAGGGCGCCAAGGGCGCGGACCAGAGCACCAGAGGAAACCGAACCGGGACGGAAAAAACCTTTGGGCTAGGGCCGCGGGCACCGCCGGGCGGGCCGAGGATTTGATGGCCCCAAGGCGACCCATGACGGCCCCAGGACGGCTCCTGACCATCACCCCAAGAGGCATCCAGGACAGCCCCAAGAGCGGCCCAAGAGCCCAAGACAGCCCCAAGACGGTCCCAAGACCGCCCCATGAGGCGCCCAAGAAAGGCCCCTGACGGCCTCAAGACGGCCCAAGGGCCATTCGAGACAGCTCAAGAGAGCCCCAAGAGGGGCCCAGAAGGCCGCATGACGGCCACAAGATGGTCCACGACGTCCGGCCGCCGACGACGCCCGCAGGGAGCCCTGGAATGGCTCCAGACGGCCCTAGACACCCTCAAGGATAGCCCCAAGACGCCCCAGGAGCCTCCCGACGCCGCGACGGCTCCGACCCGAGCCCAACGAGGCCCACCAAGACCGCCACAGTGCGCGGCATGACCGCTCGAAGGCGAAATTTCACGCAGGGTCTGGGCCCGAGGCCGAGATTTATCGTGAGGGTCCCGCGCCCCCCGAGTCCGAGGACAAAACTGAACGCGAGCCTGGCGTGTTAGATTTTGTCCGCGGCTCCAGGGGTCCATCGCTGAGGCCTCCGGCCTGACGCGGACAGATTTAACACACTGCCAAGGCGTTAAATTTTGTCCCCAAGCTCTTCACGGCTCCAGGAGTGTCTCGGCGCCAGAAGGACTGGAGAAGCCAACGTGGCGCCTAACATAATTGAATGAGACTGGCGGCACTCCCCCTCCCCCCGCGAGTGGACGTAGTCCACGGGTCAGCCCTAGTCAGCTACAACGCTGCGATCAGCGCGTGCGAGAAGACCGAGCAGTGGCAGCGGGCTTTGGCGCTGCTCAGCGAGATGTGGGAGGCGAAGCTGGAGCCCGACGTCATCAGCTTCAACGCTGGGATCAGCGCGTGCGAGAAGGGCGGGCAGTGGCATTGGGCCTTTGCGCTATTCAGCGGGATGCGGGAGGCGAAGCTGGAGCCCGACATCATCAAGATGATTAGCCGGCCGCTCTGCGGTTGATCGGGAGTTGTTGCCTATAGAAGAAAGGGCGTGCACTTCTCGGCGAGAGAAATATGATCGAGATGAGAATGAGTGTTAGCATCAGCACGAGAAGAAGGGGGATCAGGAGAACGAGGAAGAGGAGGGCGAGGACCAGGATCGTGAAGCAGGAGGGCGAGGGTGAGGAGAGCGAGAATCAGAAGAGTCGGGAACATGAAGCCAAAGAGGCGCCTTGTCCACGACCAAGTTCGGCCCCAAAATGCCACAAGAAGCCATCGAGAGGCCTCCTCCTCCCCCTCCTCCTCCACCTCCTCCTCCCCCTCATCTTCTTCCTCCTCCTCCTCCTCGAAGCCAGCGCGTCGGCTGCACGGTAGGTTCCGACAGGCTTTTACCATTGACCTTGACGGTGCAGGCATCCAGCCCTTCCCGCTCCCATGCTCAAAGCCTCCTCCTCCTCCTCCTCTTCCTCCTCCTCCTCCTCCTCCACCTCCTCCTCCTCCTCCTCCCCCTCCTCCTCCTCCTCCTCCTCCTCCTCTTCCTCCTCCTCCTCCTCCTCCTCCTCCTCCTCCTCCTCCCCTCCCTCCTCCTCCTCCTCCACCTCCTCCTCCTCCTCCTCCTCCTCCTCCCTCATGCTCCCCCTCCTCCTTTCCTCCTCCTTCTCCTCCACCTCCTTCTCCTCCTCCTGCTCTACCTCCTCCTCCTCCTCCTCCTCTCCACCTCCTCCTCCTCCTCCACCTCCTCCTCCTTCTCCTCCTCCTCCTCCTTCTTCTCTCCTCCTCCTCCTCCTCCTCCTCCTCCTCCTCATCCTCATCCTCATCCTCATTCCTCATCCTCATCCTCATCCTCATCCTCATCCTCCACCTCCTCCTCCTCCTCCTCCTCCTCCTCCTCCTCCTCCTCCTCCTCCACCTCCTCCTCGTCCTCCTCCTCCTCCTCCTCCTCCTCCTCCACCTCCTCCTCCTCCTCCTCCTCCTCCTTCTCCTCCTCCTCCTCCTCCGCCTCCTCCTCCTCCTCCTCCTCCTCCTCCTCCTGCTCCTCCTCCTCCTCGTCCTTCTGTCTGCCAGAATTCGTCGCCGGATTCGCCCGGTTTCCCAGATCTCGCCTGAAATGGCACAGGGGGGGGCTCCCTCGGGGACGCTCCAGGGTTTTTCTGCGGATGTCACACGCGAGGGCGCCGGTTTGGAATTCGTCGCCGGATTCGCCAGACGTCCCGGATCTCGCCTGGAACGGAACAGTGGGGCCTGAGCCTATTTTGAGAAGCTCCGGGGACGGTTTTTCGAAGGATTTCCCATGCGTTGGCTTTTTGGAATTCGTTGCCGGATTCTCTGGATCTCGCCTGAAACGGAACAGGCGGGCCTCTGAGGGCCTGTTTGAGGAGGCTCCGGGAGCGTTTTTGGAGGGAGGATTCCCCACGCGGGGGCGCCGGTTTGGAATTCGTCGCTGGATTTGCCGGGTTCACCGTGCAGATCTCGCCTGAAACGGAACAAGGGGGCCTCTGAGGGCCTCCTTGGGGATGCTCCGGGGGTGCGGGTATCTGAGCACGTCCCGCGCGAGGGCGCCGGTCTGGAATTCGTCGCCGGATTCGCCGGATTTGCCAGATCTCGCCTGACATGGAGCAGGAGGGCCTCTGAGGGCCTCCTTGGGGGAGACTTCGGGAGCGGTTTTTGAGGATGTCCCACGCGAGGGCGCCGGTTTGGAATTCGTCACCAGATTCGCCGGATTTCCCGGATGTCGCCTGAAACGAAAAAGGGGGGGCCTCTGAAGGCCTCCTTGGGGAGGCTTTGGAAGCAATTCTTCTGAGGATGTCCCACGCGAGGGCGCCGGTTTGGAATTCGTCGCCAGATTCGCCAAATTCGGTGGACCTCACCAGATTCGCCAGATCCGCCTGATTTCGACTGGAATGGAACAGGGGTTCTTCTGAGGACCTCCTTGGGGAGGCTCCGGGGCGATTTTTCTGAGGATGTCCCACGCGAGGGTGCCGGTTTGACATTCGTCTCCGGATTCGCCAGATTTCGCCGGATTCGCCCGAACGGAACAGGGGGGCCTCTGAGGACTTCCTTGGGGCAGAGCGGTTTTCCTGAGGACGTCCCACGCGAGAGCGCCAGTTTGGAATTCGTCGCCAGATTCGCCGGATTTCCCAGATCTCGCCTGAAACGGAAAAGGGAGGGGCCTCTGAAGCCACATTGGCGAGGCTCCGGGAGCGGTTGTTCTAAGGATGTCCCCCGCGAGGATGCCGGTTTGGAATTCGTCACCGGATTTGCCGGATTTCGCCAGATCTCGCCTGAAACGGAACAGAAGGGCCTCTGAGGGCCTCCTAGGGGGAGCTCCCAGAGCGGTTTTCCTGAGGATGTCCCACGCGAGGGCGTTGGTTTGGAATTCGTCGCCAGATTTCCCAGATCTCGCCCGAAACGGAACAGCGGGGCCTCTGAGGGCTTCCTTTGGGGGTCTCCAAGAGCGGTTTTTCTGAGGATGTCCCACGCGAGGGCGCCGGTTTGGAATTCGTCGCCGGATTCGCCGGATTTCCCGGATCTCGCCTGAAACGGAACAGGGAGGGCGGTCGGCGGGGCCATTGCATCGCGCGCCGGGGGTCCCTCAATGGGGGGCGCGCGTCCTGAGAAAATTGCTCACCTCTAATTTTGTTTCTCCGCGTCCCTCTTCTCGGCTTCCAGACGTCTCCAAGACAGCCAAAGGATGTGGCGAGAAGGCTGCGAGACGGCCGAAGCCAATCCAAAGACGGCCCAGGAAGCCTCGAGACGGCCCAGTGTGGCCCCAAGATGGCCAATGACGTGAGTTCCACATAATCTCCCTCTAACAATACCCGGATCAGCGCGAGCGGAACGGTCCCGTCATGGCAAGGTTCCAGACGACTCCCACGATGGCCACCAGGGACCCAGGCGAGGCGGCCCCAGACGCTCGAGAGGGATCCCTTACTCCTCGTCGCCCCGAAGAGGCGGACAAAGCTCATTTCGAGGCGGACACCTACTCCTATTCCTCCTCCTCGTCCTCTTCCTCCTCGTCATCATCATCGCCATCATCAGCATCATCATCATCAGCATCATCATCATCCTGATCCGTTTCCTTGGCCACTCTTCCTTCAAGCTCCAGCCACTCTGGGGTCCCCAGACAGCCAGTTCGGGTTGGCAGATGGGACATGTAGACAAGTCGGAGCCCTTGCAGCAGCACCCGCACCCTTTTCTGTTCCCGAAAGCCTCCAAAATGAATGTCAAAGACCGCCGTCGCTCCACAGCTACTCTCGTCCTCCTCGGCCTCCTGCTCCCTCTCATGCGCCTCATTCCCTCCTCCTATGTCCCCCGCACCCCAGCACGTCTCAGGCCTCCCCCCAGCGAATCTGGGTGACAAGGGGGACCTTCTCTCTTCTCTACCCTGGCTTCCTCGTGTGCGAGCCTGCACCTCCTCTCTCTGGACTGCTCTCTTCCTCCTACACCCCCCCTTCCGATTAGGGGTGACAAGGGGGACCTTCTGCAATCTTCTTTACCTCGGCTTCCTTCTCTGGAGCCCGCGCTCCCCCCATCTCCAGTGCCGCTCTCCTCCTCCTCCTCCTCCTCCTCCTCCTCCTCCTCCGACTCTTCCTGCAAAAGGCTGCAGCGAGACTGGACTGTGGGAAGCCTTCGATGCCACAAGTACCCTCCAGGGACCATTCCGAGATAGCCCAGATTCTCCCAAGACATTCGAAGACAGCCACCAGCCCCAGAGCCCGGAGCCTGCAGCAAATACTCACAGGCGTCGGCGACACACGTGCGTTCGGTACCGACATCTTGACCTGCCAGCCATGGATCTTCTTCGGGTTCACACTAGTCAGCTACAACGCTGGGATCAGCGCGTGCGGGAAGGGCGAGCAGTGGCAGCGGGCTTTGGCGCTGTTCAGCGAGATGTGGCAGGCGAAGCTGGAGCCCGACGTCATCATCTTTACAGTCCTGGGCCCGTGCGTGCGGAAAGGGCGTCTGCACCGAAAGCGTCTTCGGCCGCCCCAGGATGTCTTTCGAAGACGCAGACGAAAAAGCGCGCACACACACACACACACACACCTGAATTCCCGGAGATCCGACAGTTTATGGTTTTGCAGTTCGTTGTTTGTTTCTAGTCTTGTGGCTCGCAGGAAGTCCCAGGAGCTCCCGCTGAAGTCTCAGGTGACACCCAGAACCCTTGAGAACGACCAACGAAGCCTCCGCGACCTCCACAGCAGCCCCACGAGGCTCCAGCAGACGTCCAAGAAGCTCCGCTGGAGTCCCGTCGAGAACCAACGGTAGGCGACGACGGCAGAAGTTGTTCGAAAACACAAAATGTGCCTTCGATGTCTCAAGGTCTCCATGCT